>JAWWEE010000048.1:3145303-3158048 GCA_035221455.1 Xenops minutus | reverse complement strand
GCGGGCGCCGCCGCTGATTGGCTGGGGCGAGGCGGGGCGCGCGGCGCTGGCGGGAAGCGGCGCGGCTCGTGCGCGGCGGGCGCGGCGGAGAGGGCCCGTCACCTCCCGGTCCACCCTTCGGTCACCCCTCAATTCATCCCCCGGTCACTCCTCGGTTCATCCCCAGGTTCATCCCTCGGCTCATCCTCCGGGACCCTCCGCTGCTCCCCCCCCTACCCGGCTACCCCCCCTTCCCAAGCCGAGCGCTGCCCGCCGCTGATTGGCCGGCGCTCAGCCCGCTCCTCCAATGGCAGCGCGCGTCGCCCCCGCGAGCCCTGCCACGGGCGCGCCTTCAGCGCCGCGGCCAATCAGCGCGCGGTTTACAGGCGGCGCGTGGGGGGCTTCGGCTGAGAGCGGCGCTGCCATTGGCTGAGCGCGGCGCCGGCTGCGGTTTGAATCGGAGCGGCGGCGAGAGCGGCCCGGGGGGAGCCGGGACAGACCCGGGACATCCCAGGGCACCTCCTGGGACATATCCTGGGTTATCCCGGGATATCCCCGGCTCCTGGGACAGCCCCGGGCACCGGGGATACCCCACAGGTGGGTGTGTGTATGGGGGTCCCGGGTGGCAGGGCCTCCTCCAGTGCTGTCTCCGTGGTGTATTTTGCCTCCGTTCTCCACAAGCGAGGTTTTCCTGAAGTTCAGTTGTTTGTGTCTTCAGGGTAAGGGAAAAGTGAATATATTAATATAAGGGTGGTTTTAAATGTTAATGTTAGCGGTACTTGTATATGGATACATTTATCTATAATGATTATTTATGTTTCTTTATGATGTTACTTATTATAGGAATATGATTTTAATATAGTATATAATATGTATGAATATATACTGCTTGCATGTAATATTTATGTGGTGTATTACAATATATATCTCCATCTAAAATATATTATTCATTATATAAATATAGTATTATTTATTATATAACTCTACTATTATTTATTATATTAAGGGGGGGAAAGCCCACACAAATGGTGCTTTTTGTGTTCACTGCTCAGGTTCAAGGACATCCCTGTGGATCCCAAGGAATTAAGGCTATATCCTCTGCCAGCAGCATGGGATGCTTCCAGCAGGGCAGAGCTGTGCACCAGCCCTGCCTGCGTTGCTGAGGAGCTGCCCGTGTCGCTGTGTTTGGGGGCAGCTCTGCCCCAGCGTGGGAGCTGCTCTGTCTCCAGCCAGTCCTCCCAAAGGTGTCCTTGTGAACAGCCATGGCAAGGTCCAAGAGATGCAGGAGGAAACGGAGAGCCCGAGGCAGATTCGGGCTGGGGCAGAAGGGAGAGGCTGCAAACCCCCAGGGCTCGCTCTGTTCCCCACGGTGAGAGGCTCAGCTGGAGTTTGGCCTTTTGACTCCACTCCTGGGTTTGCTGTTTGCTCCCAGCTCCTCGTGGGACTGAGGGAGTAGAGCTGTGTTTGGAGCCTGTCTCCATCCTGGCAGGGATGCTGGGCAATGGCTTCATCTCCTGCATCATCTGGTACTTAGAGGGGTGTATGCTCCAAATCTGCATGCAGGTGCCCAGAGAGCTGAGCCACGGGCTGTCAGGTGCTAAGGGAAGTTCATTCTGGAAATACAACTGCAACACTCACAGCTGGGTGGAATGAAGCAACACACCAAGCACGGCTCCTTGTCACACACATGGCATGCCAGACTGCCCTCCTGGCTGGTTTTGCAGTTTCTTCCCTTGCTCTTCTCTTTGTTTCCCCCCATATGTGAGGAAAAAAATGTTTTGATGTATCTGGGAAACGCCTTCCTTGATAATAGTTTGCCTGTTTTGTCTGTCCTGGGGAAAAAAAAACAGAGGGAAAGACAGAATTTCCCTGTTGTCACACATGGAAATGTACCTTGGCCTCTCCTGGTGTCTGTGGTCACATTTACTCTGTTGTTACCTGCTGTTACTTACTTGTGATTCCAGAGGATTGGTCACAGTTAATATCTTTTAAAGGCTGAAATGATAAATATAATTCTGGCCTCATTCTGGACTGTTCTATTGCAGGTCACCAGCTGATGTCTCCCTAAGTACAGCTGTCCCAAAGTGCTCCCTCTGGTCCTTAGCCCTGCCCAGCATCAAAACTGTGGTAAAGCCTTTGACCTCAGCAGCATCATTTCTGTATTGCTGGGGCCAGAACACAGTTGCACAGGTACATTTTTGTATTCCTCCATTTTTAGCCACATGTGAGGTGATTCTTAGTGCTCAGCCACAGGAAACTCAGCCAGCTTTGAGAACTGAGCTGTACCTTTAGTTACCCAAAGTATATTTAGTGTTTACAGTTGAAGGAATAAATATAAGATGCATCAAGGCAGCTGTGGACATGAAATCAGAATCCTGGGATGTCCTGGGTTGGAAGGGACCCACAGGGATCAAACTCAAGCTCCTGGCCTTGCACAGGGCAATCCCAAGAATCCCACCTGTTGCATCTGTGCAATTGTAGTTTTTTTGTTAGAGTATCAGGAGGATTTAAAATGACAGAGGCTGTGTTTTCTCTTTCATAGCAGAAATGATTGTTTGAGCTTTTCAGGTCAAATGTGAATTTTACATCAGAATTCCTAGATGAAGTTAAAGGTTTTTTTAGAAAGTCAGTCCTTGGGTTCCTGTCAAGGAACTATTTGGTGACATCTTGTACCTTCTTGTTGTGTTTTTCCATGGACTGCAATAAGACTTTGCCATAGAACTTTCCATAGCAATCACAGCCCTGTCTCTGGAAACAGAACCTGGTGGTGAAAACACTAATCTGCTTTCTTTCTATGCTTAGAATTTTAAGGTGGTTAAAGACACTATATTTCCATCACAAATCTACTTAAGGGAACTAAATACACTGAGGGAGCAGCTGGAAAAGCTGGAAAGTGAATTTTCCAAGCTACAAGGAACACTCCAGGTCAGTCTCAGTAATGTTTGTGTGTGTGGGCATGGGAGGAACCGTGGTCAGTGCAGACACTGAAATCCCAATTGCTCCCCATGGGGCATTCTCTGCCTGTAGCATTGCCAAACTACACCCTCCTCACAGCCAGAGGGAACTGCTTTGCTGCTGAGCCTCCTGAAAGGCTTTTATGCCATCATAGATCAGCTTTAGCCAGAACCTTTGTTCTCTAAAACTCCGTCTACTTTTGCCAGTGGATTTAATGCCCTCTTATTTATTTGTGTCCTTTTCAGATGAATGGAACTGCAGCTTTGTCTTCAGGAAATTCTCTTTGCCAAAGGTGTAACAAACCAGTCCTGGGTGCTCCTGTGCAGGCACAGATGGAGCTGCTGCCATCAGCACCAGTGTCTGTACTTCCTCCTCCTCCTCCTCCTCTTCCTCCTCCTCCTCCTCCGCCACCACCACCACTGCCCCCACCAAAACTGCCTCCAGCACCTCTCCTCCTCAAACGGGGCACTGGCTCTAAAGCACTTCTGGTAAGGAGTCTGAAGGTTCCTCTGCTTCTCCTTTGGTGCCTGGATTCTTTGGAGCTGCATCCAGGGGACTGTGTGTGTTTGTGAATGCCCAGTCACCTGGCAATCCTGATCTCCCTTCCAAACACCTTTGTTTTCAGGCACCACCTGAAAAGGTGAAAAACGATGGGCCACTGCAGGTCACTCTCAAAGACCTCCTGAATGTCAAGCTGAAGAAGACAAACAGCAACCTGAGAAGGGACAAGGTAAACAGGAGGGGACAGGGATAAAGAGGTGACAGTGGATTGAGGGAAACTCCACCCTGGAACTGGTGTATTTCCTGCAGTGTTTGTCTTGGCCCCGCATAGAATTTTGGGAAGAAATGAATTCTTCTCTTCCAAACACCCCTAGTTTTAAGTAACTATTCTAATTCTGCACCTGGGCATTTGAGGTGAAGAAATGAAGTGACCAATTTCTGGCACACAGGACAGGGCGTGTTCAAATCTTAATAATTCAAAAAAGCATAAAAGCAATAAACCACAAAAACCTTTAGGAGTAAAAATATTAAATAGATTTGAAATTACTGAAACCTTCTGAAGTTTTATTTGTGGTAACATTTCTTTCCTTGCTTTAGGTAGAATCACCAGTGAAGTCACACAGGGCATTAATTACAGTCTCAGATCTACAGAGTGTTAGTTTGAGACCTAAATCCAAGCCATCAGCTCATGTTACAAATTCCTTAATGTAAGATCCTTTCTTCAATACTAGATTTTTCTGTTTTAAACAGTGATCAATATGGTTTGCAGAGTGGAAAATATTTTGTAGTAACAATTTGTTTTGTTCTGGTTAGTACCTCCCCTAAAAATCAGATTGACCTTCGGAAACATCTGAAGAAAGTCAATATACAAAGGTACATTCCTTCCTCTTCTCTTGTTTTTTTTCTTATCTAGGAAAAAAAAGAGAGAATTAATCATAATTCCCCTTGTTTCCAATCTTTTCAGAAGTCCTGGTGGCACTCCTCTAAATAATAAAGAAAACGTTGAATGTGGCTCTGGGCTGACCCCAATAATGACACAGGCACTGCGACGCAAATTCCAGGCAAGTCACTCTCTCTCTTTTGGGGCAATAAAGTCCCTTTAAAAGCCATACAATTTCCTACTGATTTTTGCCTTACACTGCAGTGCCATGGGTATGTATCACATAGCTACAGCCTTCCAGAAATGCCCACAAATAAGGGCACTTGTTTTACTGATTCCTGTTTTAGTGGTAAGGACTCTGCAGGATGGACATGGCAGGGCCTGTCTCCAGCAGGTGATTTGACAATGCCAAGAGGAAAAGTTGCTTTTTTGGTGGCTAATTTTGGTGTCTCAGTGTGACTGTGAAGTTCATAGATCCCCTTGGCAGAAGAACAAAATCTGAGGGATAATAATGCCTTTTATTGGAAGGATTTGAGTGTCTTTTTTATGGTGTCAGCTAAGCATTGCAGTGTTTTATCTCAACCATTATCATCTCAGCTCTGCAGGCGTTGACCCTTTCCTTATTTTGACAGATGGCTCATCCGAAGAGTCCCTCGCCTGCCCGGTTAAGTGCTGCAAGCAGCTTTGATGAAAAGTAAAATGAAAAGTAGGTTTATGGAACACTATTCTTCATTTGTGGTCGGGAAATCCCATTTGAATGGGGTTTCCTACTTGAACCCCATTTTTATCACACTCAGGCACATGTATTCATTAGTAAATCTAGTGCACCCAAGAATGGGGCATTATGAAACACTCTTAAGCAGATTTTACTTTTTATATCTCTATAATATCTCAGTCTGGTTGCATCTTCATTCTTAATGGCAAAAAAGCATGAAATTTCCTAAGTCTTGTGACACCTGGCTGCTGCTGGAGCAGGGACTATTATGTTCCCATCACTGGTGCTGCTTGTAATACAAATATGTATGTCTTGGCTGAAATTCAGTATTGTTTATACATCTTGTATATATTTTTTTAACAAAAAAGTATCTTCACAGTAATTGTACAGTTTCAAAGAAAAGCAACAGTTTAATGCACTAATACTAAACTGAAGAGCTGGGAGATTCAGCAAACAGCTTGATTCTGTGCCTACAAGTGTATGAGGCAATTGCACTGTGTATTGCTTTCTGCTGGTGTCAGATCGCTGTTAAAATCTGAACTATTAAAGGCGAGTAACTCAAAGCCTCCTTCAAAGTCAGGTTTAAGAGCTACAGGGGTGGGTAGATGTGCCAAGGGATGGCGGAGGAATGTGATGCCTGGTTGGCACTGCAGTGATGGGGCATGCCGGGGCAGCGCACCTGCATCCCGGCAAGGGGAGTGCACCCGCATCCCGCACCGATAAGGCATCCCGGCACGGTCCGGGGGAGCGCACCCGCATCCCGGCACAGTCCAGGGGAGCGTACCCGCATCCCGGCACGGTCCGGGGGAGCGCACCCGCATCCCGACACGGTCCGGGGGAGCGCACCCGCATCCCGACACGGTCCGGGGGAGCGCACCCGCATCCCGGCATGGTCTGGGGCAGCGCACCCGCATCCCCGCACGGTCCAGGGGGAGAGCACCCTTATCCCGTCCCGCGCCCTCCGGGGCTCGCCGGGGACCGGAGCTGTGCAGTTCAGACCCTTCCATCCCAATCCCCCGGTCCAGCCTCCCTCGGCAGCACCGCCCCACTCCGCTGTCCCCTCCCCGAGGCGGGGCCGCCCATGCGCCGGGGCCGGGCCGGGGCTCCGCCGCTTCCGGGCGGTCCCGGGGGCGGCACCGGGATCGGGGGCCGTGCCCGGAGCGGTATCCGGAGCGATGCCGCTGCCCGCCGGGCCGGCCGGGGCCGCGGGCTCTGCCGTGGGGCCCATGAGCCTGCGGGAGCTGCTGCTGGCGGCGGAGGCGGCGGGCGGCGAGGAGGAGGTGTGCGTGGTGGGCATCTTCGGGAAGACGGCGCTGCAGCTCTGCTCCGAGAAGGAGGCCCTGGTGAGCACCGTCTGCGACCGGCAGGTCTTCCCGCTGTTCCCCGAGGAGGATCCCGAGCTGGCGGACGGCGCGCCGGGCTGCGGGGCTGACCCGGCCACCAAGGACTACAACCAGCTGCAGGCGTACTACAGCCAGGAGAGCCGCGTGCTGTACCTGGTGCTCACCTCCATCTGCGACACGCCGCAGCTGCTCCGCGCCTGCGGGGACCTCACGGCGGCCGAGAACAGGGAGGCCGGGCCCGGACACCCCTCCGGGGGCCCGGCCCCGCTGCCCCACGCCGAGGCCCACGAGTTCTGGAAGCACCAGGAGAAGCTGCACTGCCTGAGCCTCCTCTACCTGTTCTCCGTCTGCCACATCCTGCTGCTGGTGCATCCCACCTGCTCCTTCGACATCACCTACGACCGCGTGTTCAGGGCGCTGGACGGGCTGCGGCAGAAGGTGCTGCCCTCCCTCAAGGCTGCCATCAAGGACTGCCCGGTCGGCAAGGAGTGGAAGCTCAACTGCAGGCCGTGCCCTCCACGCCTCCTCTTCCTCTTCCAGCTCAATGGGGCTCTGAAGGTGGACCCCCTCCCAAGCAGGGGCCAGGACCCCTGTGGCCACCTGGAAAAGCCACCGCCCAAGAAGCATTCCCCCAAGAGGAGGCTGCAGCACGCTCTGGAGGATCAGATCTACCGCATCTTCCGCAAGAGCAGGGTGCTCACCAACCAGAGCATCAACTGCCTCTTCACCGTGCCTGCTAACCAGGCTTTTGTGTACATCGTGGCCGGGGGGCCCCAGGACGGAGATGATCCAGTGGCCATGCTTCTCGACCAGCTCAGGAGCAACTGCACCATGAGAGAGACCGACTCGCTGCTGACGCCCACGCTGTCGGGACCCAGGAGGTACCAGATGATGCGGCACGGCAGGCAGCAGCTCTCCTTCCACGCAGAGAGCAGCAGCAGCAGCTCCAGCTCCTCTGGGCAGCTTGTGGACTGCACCCTTAAGGAGTTCCTGTGGCAGCACGTGGAGCTGGTGCTCAGCAAGAAGGGCTTCGATGACAGCGTGGGGAGGAACCCGCAGCCCTCTCACTTCGAGCTCCCAACCTACCAGAAGTGGGTCGCTGCAGCTCTAAAACTGTACGAAGTGACCATTGAAGGCAAAGATGACGACCCGACCTCTGGGGAGCTGAGCTCAAAGATCATGAGCAGCATCAAAGTCCTGGAAGGCTATTTGGACATAGACACCAAGTTCTCCGAAAACCGTTGCCAGAAGGCTCTGCCCATGGCCCACAGCGCCTACCAGTCCAACCTGCCCCACAATTACACCATGACAGTGCACAAGAACCAGCTGGCCCAGGCCCTGCGGGTATACAGCCAGCACGCCCGGGGCCCGGCCTTTCACAAGTACGCCATGCAGCTCAACGAGGACTGCTACAAGTTCTGGAGCAACGGGCACCAGCTCTGCGAGGAGAGGAGCCTGACCGACCAGCACTGCGTGCACAAGTTCCATCTGCTCCCAAAAGCAGGTAAAGATGCTCACTCGTGGCTGGGTTTTGTGGGTTAGTTTTTGTATCTGCTTTAAAATGTCTTGGGCTGAAAACACCGACTCTGGCATGTGAAAGGTTGTAGCTTGCATGTGGCACTCAGTGCTCTGGCCTAGCTGACAAGTTGGTGATAGAAGAAAGGTTGGCCTTGATGATCTCAGAGGTCTTTTCCAACCTAAATGATTCTGTGATCATCTTCGTACAGTGGGATTATAGCAGAGTTGTGCAGGTTTGCCTTATGTTGGGAGCCAGTCCACAGTTAGTAGTAAGTCTGATTTGAGTGGTAACTCTCATTCTGTCCTGCTAATTAGAAGCATTACACTGGAGTCCTTCTAATAAGAGGTATGTAAGAGAACAAATATTCTCTAGGAAACATAAGTGCCTCCCTTTGTTTTAAACAGCTTGGTTGATGGCAGTCAAGGAGTCAAAACTGTCTGACGCACGTTTATGGCAGGCAGAAGAGCTCTGAGCCTTTTAGGAAGAGGTTGTAGAAACAATATTCAGTTTAGTTCTATAACGTCCACTGGAACTTTGTATTAGAATTGGGAAAGGGAGGAATTGCTTGACAAACTGGTATTGCAGGCAAATCGTTTTGTGTTTAGGATGCAGTGGGTGAAGGGAATTAATCTCTAGAAATGATGAGTGATTTCCCCAGGGTTTGACGAATTTTTGCTTTCAGGGGAAAAGCCAGAAGCAGACAGAAATCCCCCCATTCTGTACCACAACAGCCGGGCTCGTTCCACTGGTGCCTGTAACTGTGGAAGGAAACAAGCTCCCCGGGAGGACCCCTTTGATATCAAAGCAGCTAATTATGACTTTTACCAGGTAACTATTAGGTCTGTTGTTGCTCTTGTTTCATCAGCATAGTCTGCATTCTGAAACGACCACAAGTTTCCTCTTAACCTTATCAACTTGTTGCTTGGGGAAGATGTTTCTGGGAGCAGCAATTGTCTGCACAGTGGGCTGAACAGAGTGGGCAATTCCAGTCCTCACCAGTGCACACACACTGGAGCACCTGTTTACACACCTCTTCAATCTTTGAATGTGTTAGTTCATGTGGATTTTTAAATAATCAGGTCTGTGGGCCCCATTCCCATCCCTGCTTTGGTTCTCATGTGGCTTAAACCTCTTGAATCTTATTTGTAGCTGCTGAATGTTGTGACTTTGAACTCCCTCCTCTCAGGGGTGGAAGGGATAAAGCTAACCACGTTTTCTTTCTTGTAGCTGCTGGAAGAAAAGTGCTGTGGGAAACTGGAGCACATCAACTTTCCCATATTCCAGCCAAGCACACCTGACCCAGCCCCTGCTCGGGACGAGGCCTCGCCTGCCCCTCCGGAAGGCGAGATTGAGAAACTTAAAGAGAAAGAACCTCAGACTCAGGGAGAAAGCACAGGCCTCAGCTTGGCCCTCAGCCTGGGCCAGTCAACAGGCAGCCTGGGCACGTATCCCCCTGATGCACAGGGTGGAGGGGACAATGCAGAGGGTCATGGGCAGAGTGGGGACTCCAAGAGTGAGAAGAGGCCGAGCCTGGTGGATCGCCAGGCGTCCACTGTCGAGTACCTCCCCGGGATGCTCCATTCCAATTGCCCCAAAGGCCTTCTGCCCAAATTCTCCAGCTGGTCACTGGTTAAGCTGGGGCCTGCTAAGGCTTATAACTTCCACACAGGCTTAGATCAACAAGGCTTCATTCCAGGAACAAACTATTTAATGCCTTGGGACATTGTCATCAGGACGAGAACTGAAGATGAAGGAGACTTGGATACCAATTCCTGGCCTGCACCCAACAAGGCTGTTCCTGGAAAAAGAAGTGCAGTCGTGATGGGAAGAGGGAGACGGAGAGACGACATCGCCCGCGCTTTTGTGGGGTTTGAGTACGAAGATGCCCGTGGGAGGAGGTTCATGTGTTCAGGGCCCGACAAGGTCATGAAGGTGATGGGAGGGGGGCCGAAGGAATCTGCCATCAAAGCCCTCAATTCCGACATGCCGCTCTACATCCTGTCCTCCACTCAGGGGAGAGGTCTCAAGCCACACTATGCCCAGTTCATGAGGCTCTTTGTGGTGGTTCCTGATGCTCCGCTGCAGATCACATTAACGCCTCAGGTAAGGATGGAAGAGGGAATGTGGGGACAGCAGAGGCAGGGTGGGTGGTGGCAACATGAATGCAGGACTGGGAGGTGTGTGACAGGAAAAGGGTGTCAAGAGACTCCAACTCAAACCAGCTCTCTAAGGCAGGAGTCACTGAAAGTATTATAAACAATTGGGCTTTTTAAATGCCAAGATTGGCTTATGCCAGCTTGGTATTTTGCATAAAGGAAGCTTAAAAAAAAGTTATATCAAGAATGAGTTGTTGGCCTTCCCTACTGTAATAATGGCTCCTTTAAAAAATAACAGGTAATGACTGCGTAAGAATGAATTTATCATTTTAAATGTCATGGAGAAAAAGAGTGATTCATGGCTGAGATTAATTATTATTAGTTACAATTTAAATTAAGAAGGTGAAAAAGTGGATTTTTATCAATTGGTGATTTTGTTACTGTTTTCAAATGTGTGTTAAAAAAATGGAGAAAAAGCTCCCCTTACACTTTTTTTTACTTTTTAATGTAGTGAAGATATTTGATTATCTAGTTCTGTTTTCTTTTGATTTTAGGTTCAACCAGGGCCACCTCCCTGTCCTATATTTTACCCTGAGAAGCAGGAAATCACCCTTCCCTCGGATGGACTGTGGGTGCTTAGGTTTCCTTACGCATACGTGACAGAGCGTGGACCCTGCTTCCCTCCCAAAGAAAGCCAACAGCTAATGAGCTACAAAGTTCTCCGGGGAATACTGAAAGCAGTTACACAGTAAGAATTGTCCTGGTACATTTGGTTTAGTTTAAAAAGACCATCTTCAGTCCAATTCCTGGGTTTTGGTTTGTGTTGCACTGCTGTCGTGTGAAGAACCACTGTATTTCACTGGCACACGGGTTGAAAATAAGAGTCTGATATCAAAGCAGATCGAGTTTTCATATGTAAAAAATAAATGCTGGTTTTCATAAAGTACTGATCCTGTATTTCTAGATGTTTTGATGATGGTGCTTTTCCTCATCCTGTCTTTTTACACACATACTTAGGGATATTTTAAAAATAGCATTGCCTGAAATCAAGAGTTTCCTTTGTCATATTGAGGCGATGATGGGCAGAATTTTTTCCTTTTTCTAAACAAGCTATTTCTATGTAAACAATAGATTCTTCTCATGGGATGGTGGGAGAAATCATTTGTCTATAAAAAAAGAAGGTGCTGCAGTTCTGATGTGTATTAACACCAAATCCAGGAACTCTGCTCACCTATATCATTGAAATATTTTAATGTATTTGTATTCCTCAATCAGATTCTGTTAAAAGGCCAACTTAATTTCATATTTTGGATTAACAGATCTCTTTGGAAACTGAACCTGCTTGTAAATTTGTGGAAAATGTGGAGCTGTATTAGCTGGTTCTTTATAAGTAATTGCAGCTTTATGGTCAGTATAGTCTGATTTGTAAGTGATTAAACGGACTTTTGGTTGCTAAAAAGGATGGTTTGGGTCCAATTTGAACCTCAAATTGGGGGAGTTTGGGTAATTATACAACACCACATGATGTATTGAGGGGTAACTTAAATCCTTTGAGCATCACTGTGGCTGTCAGTGCCACAAAACTAGCCACAGTAAATCAACTTTTAACTTTTTGCCAAGGTAAGATTTGCTAGTGACAGCAGCTGGATGCTGAGACCCAATTTAATTTCTGGAATATTTGTTTCTAATTAGCATGTGCACAAAAATTTAATTTGCCAATTTGGTGTAGTACAATAATTATACTGCATGACTGGAATTGAGACCTGGTTTCTGTTTGGAATTGGACATCTCTGAGGGGCTGGGTGTGGGAAAATGTATCCCTCCCATTTGGAATATGAAATGTCTGAAGGGCTGGGTATGGAAAACTCATCTCTCTTCTTTGGAATGTGACATCTCTGAGGGGCTGGGTGGGGAAAACTCATCCCTCCCCTTTGGAATATGACATTTGTGAGGGGCTGGGTGGGGAAAACTCATCCCTCCCTTTTGGAATATGACATTTGTGAGGGGCTGGGTGGGGAAAACTCATCCCTCCCTTTTGGAATATGAAATCTCCAAGACAGGGGGTTAAAATGTGTTGATTCAATATAAATTATAGAATCCTAGAACCAGCTGCATTGGAAGAGACCTCTGAGATTGTCAAGTCCAACCCTTGATCCGACACCACTGTGATTACAAATCATGTCACTGAGTGCCACGTTCAGTCTTGTCTTAAAACCCTCCAGAGATGGCAAATCCACCACCTCTCTGTCAGCCCATTCCAATGCCTTATCACCCTCTCTGTAAAGAATTTCTTCCTAAATCCAACCTAAACCTCCCTGGCAGAGCTTAAGCCCCGTGCCCCCTTGTCCTGAGAGAAGAAACCAACCCTCACCTGGCTACCTGCTCCTGTCAGGGAGTTGTAGAGAGCAATAAGGTGTCCCTTGAGCCTCCTCTTCTCCAGGATGGACGACCCCAGCTCCCTCAGCCTCTCCTCATGGCACTTGGTGCTCCAGTCCCTTCGGCCAGCCTGGATTGCGAGGTGGGGTTTTTTGACAGTGTTGGCTGTGGCTGAGGGGAGAGCTTGGGGATGAGGGAGAGGGGAGAAATCGGGTGTGAGGGGACAGATTGGGGCCGAGGGGACAGATCGGGGCTGAGGGAGAGATCGGGTGTGAGGGGACAGATTGGGGACGAGGGGACAGATTGGGGCTGAGGGGACAGATGGGGGCTGAGGGGACAGATTGGGGACGAGGGGACAGATCGGGGCTGAGGGAGAGATCG
>JAWWEE010000048.1:3127094-3144300 GCA_035221455.1 Xenops minutus | reverse complement strand
CTAATTCCCTGGCCGTGCTCCCCCCATTCCCGGGACTCTCCCTCCCCTGCCCCTGTGGCTCGCAGCGGAGCTCCCTTCAAACCTTCCTCCCGCAGCCTAATTTTAGGTGCCACCTGCTGACCAGCGCTTCGTTTCAACGCCGAATTAATCTCCGAAGTCAAACCGCGCCGGCCGAAATCAGCTTTGTTTGGCGTGGGGCGTGATGGTTTCCCTCTAGAACGTGTATAATTTTGCTTCTGACGAGCCTGTAGTCTGGTGTTTCTCTCCCTAAGGAGAGGCATCTCTGGCTGTGCCTTAGATCAGGTGCAAAAGAGCAATATCTTTCCTGCGACTGCCTGCGTGCTTTGCTTTCCGTGAAGATCAGCTCTGTGCTTTTCTCTGCTGTCTCACTCGATTTGTGGAAATAGTCAGTTTCCCAGTAAATATTTTTTGATATTCTGTAGGAGACAGGCTGAGTTTAAATAGTTTTCCATATCATATCTAGTCCCAGTTTATACAGGGGTCAATCACAGTTCTAGCCAATGACTCTTGATGCTGCCTGGAATTATTAAAATATAAAAGCTAGAGCTGATCCCTTATGGGTTTTATTGCTTGCATTTCTTTCATTTTGTTTATACAACAGTTCAAGTTTTTTATAACTATAGTCTAAAAGACAGTATAAAAGGCACCTTTTGGTGTGGAATACATGTATTATCTGTTTCCTGGTAGGCATGTGTTTTCCTTTAATGAATATAGTTCTTAAGTTTGAGTTCTACCTGTTTGTGTAATTTGCAAGTGGTTAAAAACTTGCAGGTGGCTTTGCTGGGACTTGGTATGATCTCCTTAATCTTGTCTTCTCACTTCTTTGCAAGGCCCTTAGTTAAGACACACAGCCCTAAGCCTCCAATGCCAGTGTTTGGGCCAGTTGCTCTAAGCTCCATTAAAACAACAGGAAAACCCTACTTAAGGGAGGATTATTCCTTAGGCACTCAAGAGGCAAAGTCCACACTCTGTGGACTGTTCAGTGTCCACACATATCCTGTGAAATCCACACGAGGCAGGAGCACAGCCCTGAATATCTCGGCAGCTTTTTACCCAGGCTGAAGATCACTTACTCTTTACTCTCTGTGGTGTTTACCCTGTAACATAAATTCCTGTGGGACTTAAGTTCTCATCAGGCTTTAGTCATGCTGTAGCTTTAGAAGCAGTGTCAGGTTTCCTCTTGCATTATTCCAATTAACTTCGGAGATCAAGGTAACACTTAACTTGTTTGGCTTTTCCCTCTCTGAGATGAAACCTTGTGCCTGAAGTTTCTTGAAGTCTGAGGGTTTTGAATTCTCTGGTTTCTTTGTGCCAGAATTTTCCTATCTCACTTTATAGCTCATCAGTGGAATTGTCCCTGAATTATTTCTTCTGCATAATTTTTGAATTAGTCATTTCTGAGAACAATAATTAAATCTTGATATTCTGTCAGTGCCAGCAGCCCTGGATTGCTGCAGGGTCTTTGAGATGGTAGGATTATGATTTTTACACAGAATAGTTGAGACTGGAAGGGACTACTGGAGAGCAAGTTGTCTGACCAGAGCCTGGTCCAGTTAGGTTTTAAATGCATCCAAGGATGGAGGCTCCACAAGCTCTCTGGGCAGCCTGTTCCAGAATTTGATCACTCTTGCAATAGAAAAGGGGGGTTTGTTATGTTTATAAACTGAATTTCCTGTGTTTTTCCCATTTCTCTTGTCCTTTCCCTGGGCACCACCAAGAGGAATTTGGCTCGCTCACCTTTACTCCCTCCCATCCGGTATTTACATGTTGGTGGGATCCTCCCCAGCCTCCCTTCTCCAGGCACAACAATTCCAGCACTCTCAGCCTCTCATTGTACACAAGAATCTCTCATCCCTTGATTCTCACAGCCTTTCTCTGGACTTGTTCCAGTAGATCCATGTCTGTCTTGTACTTGGGAACCCAGAACTGGACACATCACTCCAGATGTGGTTTCACCACTGCTGAGGAGAGGGGAACTGCCACCTTCTTGACCAGAAACATTCTTCCTAACAGCTTTCCTTGCTTACATTTTGAGGGGAGAACTCCCCAAACCCTCTGAGGGTCATCTCCCTGAGCCAGTGCTTGGTGTTGACTCCCTCTTGGCTATGGTGGTGTTTTCAGAGTTGGAATATGCCATCAGAATGTGTGGATGTTCCCGTTCTGGCTCTCGGGATGCTGGGGAAGGTCAGTTCCTCCTGGGGAATGTGACAGCACGTGGATCTGGAGGTGCCTTGAGGAAGTGTCAGAAGCCCTTTGGTCAGCCCAGCCTTCTCATTTCTCAGGAAAGAAAATGCTGTAGTACCTCAGACCCATGGCTTGTGTAGTTCCCTTTCCTGGGTGGGGTTTGCTGATTTAGAATTCCTCTTTCAGCTGATCTCTGAACTTTGTTCCTCATTTCCTCCAAGTCAGGCCTCATCATACCTACCTCCCTAACATATGACTTGTTACATCAGCCACTTAAGGTTTTATTTTTGGAAATTTCTGCCCAGGAATGTTAGGATATTATTCTTTTGTTCAGAGATTGAAGACTGACTCAGGTTTTTCCCTCACCTCTTACCATTCAGGATGTAGGGGCTGTATTGCCACAGTTGATAAGTTATCTAAACCCCTCAATTATTACTGCACTTAATTGGTAACTAATCACCCAGGACCTGTGCAGGGGTTTCCCATCTGTTAGGCAATCAGCAGATGGATACCATGAGGGTTTTGTGTTCTACTGTCCCTCAGTCACTTTTGCCATGTGACCAATTCCTAGTTCTGCAATCAAATTCCATAAAACATTGGTGAATGTCTCACCACAGAAGCTGTTGTGGATTTACCATTTTGTTTTATGTTAAACCCTGCAGATTCTGTCATTATGTTCTGAGTAAAGTCTTTATTTTGTAAACCTCCCAATGTGAAATCACCTGAGAACAACAATTTTTAATTGCTGGTTGTGCATTGCTTTCATTGAGTAACTGAGCACAGACTTAGGTAAGTATTGTTCTGGTGAGGTCTTGTTAATAGGCAGGGCCTTAATTGGAGCTTTTTTAATTGCTGTTTACGAGGTCTGTCATTCATTACTGTCAAAGAGTAGTTAAAATTTGCATAGATATCCTCATCAGCACATGCATCTTCCTGAGGTTGTTTTTGTTTCTATTAGTCTCTAATATTGCCAATTTTCTGAGGAAGGGAGAAGGCACAACCTTTCCCAGTCCCTAACCAGGTGGATTTTTCAAAGGTTTTTAAGCAGAGAGTGAGGGCTTAGGAGCTGCAGAGTTTACTCCTGCCTGAGAGAGAACTTAATTTGTCTGTCCTTTCATTTATTAACTGCAAGTGTTTCATTCCTCTTGTGTGACATCTCCCTTTCCCAGCAGCAGAAACCCTTGTTGACAGAGTTGTCCTGTTTGGGGAATATCCTTGCACTGAAAAAAGAAGTTGTCACCTCTTTGAGCATCAGCTGGGTTATACATTAAGGGAATATCAGCTTTAGAGTGTCTTGGGTGCTTTTTTTGGTAGTTTTTTTATTTTCCTCTTGCTCTTCCTCCTACCAACTCTCAAACAGACTTTTTGCATACACTGTGGAGCATATTGTCCCAGGCAAATGCAGTGGCTTTGAGGAGGAACCTCTGGTAAAATAAGTACTTTGTTTTGTATGTTCCAAGCGTTACACGATTCCAGAAGTTTTTTTTTTCTATTTTTAATTTTCTTACCTTGGGAAGATCCTGTCTCTCCAGTAGGTTGATGGCAACAGGGATTTCTGACTCCAGCTTCTTCACGTGCATTCCTCCGAATATTTCCTTAAACTATGTACATTTTAAAATCCATTATTTTTAAAATTTATTTTCAGTGGGATCGAGGGGAGGAGAAGGATGTTGTACATGTTTTATTTTTGTTATTTCTGCAGGTGCTGGAGAGAACCTGGAAAACACAATGGCAGCCTTTCACCAGTGAGTACAGAAGGCAGCAATGATGCCTAAATTAGGTGTTGTCAGTGTCTTTAGTGAGTGAAGCAATCTGGGAAGGTGGGACTTCCATCAGTTCTTCGGGCTGCAGTGTCCTGTTTCTGAAAGTCACCTCTCCTTTGGATGACTTCTGTGCATTGCCAAACATCAGTTTAAACCTGAAGGAGCTGGGATACCACAAATTATTGTGTGTACACAGTTACAAATGGCAACAGAACCCCTGGGGCCTGATCTCCTGTGCTAGCTCCTAAAACAGGAAACAATGCTGCTTCCGTGTTTAACAGTGATTACTCCTGTTCCTTTATTTGCCATTATAAAGCTAAAAATGTTGGTTTTTTCCCTGCATACACTTGAGTCACGCAGTGTGTGAAAGCCTCTTACCCAGGGGTTTAAAATGGGGTTGGTACCAGAAAGCCTTTTAAGCCTCCAGCATTTAAGTAGTGAATTCTAATAAGGTTCTCAAAGGCACTGGAGAAAGAAGCATATCTAAAACTCCAGCTGCCAATGAGAAGGGACCAAATTATGTGGGGCTTCTCTTTGTTTTGGTGGGGGGTTATAATTTGCTTTGTGCTAAGTAGCCCCATCAGTTTGCTGTTTCCCTGCAGCCTGAGGAGTGCCAGCTCTCCCAAGCAAAGAAAAGAAAGTACTGCATTATTTTCAATCTCCATGGAAGCTCAGCATAGTTTTGTGTGGTTTTCTTTTTTTCCTGCTGGCCTGCCTTGCTACCAGACTGCTACCAGACTTTCTTTCTTTTTTTTTTTTTAACCATTTCTTAATTTTCACTTAATATTATACTGGTTCTATACATGAAGGGCTCTTGCAAAGGAATTTGCATTTTAATCATTTTTATTTTGTGCCTAGAAATAAGCTGTAGTGCCAGGAGTCATTTTGTGACGATGTTCTGATCACTTGAATTATTTTACAGCTGTAAATGCTTTGAGGTCCAATTTTTGAACTCATCACAGCTGCCAATAGCAGAGTTCAGCTGAGTAGCAGAGCCAGCAAGGCAGTGCAAAACCCGGCTCGCTCTGTGAAGGGCTAAAGCCTTTGTGCTTCCCATCTGCTCATTCCTATCTCCACAAGCAAAGCAGCAAGTGGAATAGGGCAGAAAATGGTTGCTGTGGATGGGGCAGGACTGTGTGGATTGGCTCAGGGGGCTGGTAGGAAGTGATCAATTCAGAAGCAGCAGATTTGATGGGGAGCCCAGCAGGGCGTGTGTGCAGGAGCTGCGGGTTTGGGCAAGCAGGAACATTTGGCTGCTGCTGGAGCTGCATCCAGGAGAACAATGTGTGTCTGCACGTGGTTTTGCCTTAGTGACAGTCACCTAAGTATTGATAAGAGTTTTATTTAACCTATTTACACTTCAGCAGGGATTGGAGAATATCTAATACTGTTGCATGGTAATGAAGAAATTATTGCAGTATTAGAGAAAAGTGTTTGGGGAGAGGAGGCCTTATTGGCCATTTCCAGTTCTATATTAGCTGAATTTACAAATATTCTGGAAATCAGTTACAAGCTTTTTGTACCAGAGACAGTATATTTTTGGTTTTGCATGTTAAAATGCCTGATATTTTAGGGGGGCTGGGCTGGAATCATGTTCTACTGTATTTAAATGCATCTATGGTAGGATCAGACTTTAAAATAACTGATTTTAAGCAAGAGCACTCTCATCCTAATTTGCAAATGTGAATCAGTTGAGTTCTGGAGCAGCTGGATCTGAATCCACAAGAAGTTCTGAATCTGGAGCCTTCTCTGGAGCAGTGTGGAATTGACATGTTATTACAGAGCTGCAGAACAAACTGATTTCCAGCTGGAAAAGCTCAGCACTTCAGGAAGCTTATTTAGCAGTGAGGACCTGGCAAATTCCCACATTTATTAACAAGGAAAGCTGTTGTTCTCCTCTTCCCCTGTAGCATCAGCCCTGACTTTCTCTAGCAGTTATATTGCTAATAAATTTTGCTGATTAAATGATAGTACTAGATGGGAACATCTCCCAGTTTGGCAAATCTCCTGCAGCAGATTTGGAGATGCTTTTCCTCAGGAGGAAAAATCACCCAGAACAGCCTGTGATTCTTCCATATGTAACAGGATTTTGTTCCTCTCCTAATTCCTAATTAGCAGCACAGGAAAACAATTCACAAATTGGTTTTAATTTGACAACCCTCCTCTTGATCATTATCCCAGCTGGGCCAGAAAATTGTGTTAAACATTTAAAAGGGCATGCTCTGATTTATATCTTTTTAAATTTAAATTAAATTTATTTCATTAAAATAATAATCTTTTGAGGTTGTTTTTGCTACCAAAAAAAGGGCAGGAGCCTGAAAGCCCCACTCTTAATTTCCTGATACATTCATCAGGAATGGGTGGAAATCAAGTTAAAAAAAATGCTTCCACTCCTCTGTCATCTGTTGTTTCTGTTACCACTGATTTGATTACTTTTTTAAAGAGAGCTCCAGTGGTAAATGTGCTGCCTCTAATAAACCTCACACTCCAAATTCTGCAACAATGCTTCAGGAGCAGGTTTCTCAATCCTGAGGTGTGGGCTGTGCTGCCTCATTCCTATGGAAGAGGAAGCCAGAGCTCCTGTGTCCCAAATCCCATCTTTGATTCCTTGTCTGGTCTTGCATCAGCTTCCCCCTGCAGCAGAGCTGTTTGCTTCTTGCTTTGCAGTGAGGTTGGGAGGATTCATTGCACCACAGAGCACCTAAAGTGCTTCCAGTGGCATCAGCTGATTGACTAAGGTGTTAAATTTGGACAAAGCACACGTGTGGTTCAAGGCAGCCGTGTTTCCTTCCAGTGCTGTTAATTTAGGAACAGACATGCTGGAGCTGGATTGTCACCTGACCAAGGACGAGCAAGTGGTTGTGTCCCACGATGAGAACCTGAAGAGATCTACAGGAGTTGATGTCAACATATCTGACCTCAAATACTCGGTGAGTTGAAGAGAAGATGTGGGAGATGCTTGAAAATGCATTTGTAGGGTGGCTGGGGTGGGCAGGAAGGTTTGTGTGTGTGTGTCTGGTATGACCAGCTTCTTACTGGGAACACTGGTAGATGGATCCCCCCCTGCCTTCCAGGACTGTCCTTCCATCTGATATCTAAGTGGAGTTCTCAGAATTTTCAGGAAGGCCTCTGGAAATGTTTTGCCTTAGTGTCTTAGAAATTACAATTCTTTTGGTCTTTTTGGAGAAGTCTCATGGTTCCATCCCTGCATTTGAACTGGTGTTCCCTTTCCCTTTATTTTTAAGGAGCTGCCACCCTATCTCTGCAAGTTGGATGTCACATTTCAGAAAGGTGAGTTTGTCTCTTGCTGGTTCAATTTACAGTAACTGGTTTTCCATTTTTTAGTGTGGCAGTATCCTGTTTTGCCAAAGGGGGTATAAAAGTGGTTTTGCTTCTATCAATATCTTGATAAGCTTTAAAAGGAAAATGTAACCCTAGCTTTAGGAACCAGAAGTTACTGTAGGTATGGCTTTAAGCTCAGAAGGAAATTTTGTTCTCATTTGGTATTTTTCACATTAATCTCGTTGCATTTGGTGTGTGGTAACTGAGCCTGTGTTTGCTATTCCAGGATTTTATTTAATGCCTGCACTCCTACTGTTGCTAAATAATGTCTGAATTTCATGAAGTTAAAACCTAAATGTGCAACTTACTCAGGGCATTTTCATTATGGAAACGAGCTTGTCATAATTAATTACAGCTGAATGAAGTAATTTCTTGTTTAAAAACACGATAACCCCAGGAACTTGATACTTTTTAAAGGTTTAAGATAGCAAGTGCTCTGACATCTCAGCTTTTCTAAGTAGTGTATTAAAAGTGGCCACAGCAGTAACAACTTTGTTTCCCCAGAGTGTCAGTGTGAGGGAAAGGACAACCGAATTCCCCTGCTGGAAGAGGTGTTTGAGGCCTTCCCAACAACCCCTGTCAACATCGACATCAAAATGAACAACAACGTCTTGATCAGAAAGGTACAGGAAAATCTCTGCTGAACTGAGAGTGAGGGTCAGCCAGGCTGGGAAAGACCTCTGAGTGCACCTCTGGGGATGCTGACATTCCAAAAAAGAAAGCACAGAACTCTCTTTTCTGGGATGATTTGCATGACTGAAAACCAGTGGAAAACAAGTGGAGTTTCAGTTAAATACAACTGACATCTGTGCACCTGATTTTCAATGACCCCATGTGAGAGTTGTGCCTTTTATGCTGCAGGTTTCAGAGCTGGTGACCCAGTACAAGCGAGAGCATCTCACAGTGTGGGGGAATGTCAATTATGAGATTGTTTCCAAGTGTTTCAAGGAGGTAAGACTCAGTTCTTGCCTGTCTGTTACTGTGTGGTGACAGAATTCCCAGAAAAGCACCCTGTAAGTCAAGGTTTAGCCAGCTGGGCCAGACTTGTGGTGAGATTTTGTGCTTAGATTGTATTCTGCTGTACTGTCCTGCTAAAATAAGCCAAGCACAGTTAGCACCCCTATACTCTGCAATAAAATGCTCGAGGAATTAATCATGTTTTTATTTCTGTTTTATAAAATATAGGGCATTACAGTTTTATGTCAGGAACTCCTAGAGCCTGTTTTGCACATCATTCATCTGATGAGAAGCAATTTTTCTGAGGATTGTTTATTGTCTGTTTCTTTCCATGAAAGTAATGGATGTGGCCACTAGTTGACACAGTTGCATCAGTGTAAGGCTGGTTTGCAGCTGTGATTCTATTCCTTTTTGTGCTGAGGAATTTTACAATTTAGAATTCAATTTAAATTGTGCTTGTTCCAAGGGGGTTATGAACCTGAGTGGAATTGATATAGTTGAGAATACAGATACTGTTCCAATTTCTTTGTGCAGGACAGCACCCCATTTCCTACCTGAACAGCAGTTGTATCTGTTCATTTTTCATGGCATCAATGCCCAAATGTCTTAGTTCATAAACCAACATAGTTCATAAGTTTATTTTACAACAGGCTTGGCAATCTACCAAGATAACTGAGACTCTTTCTTTCCTGGTTCCTGCAGAACTCTGACATTGCCACCATCTTCTGTGCACAGCGTGTCCTGCTGCTCCTTGGCCTGTTCTACACTGGGCTGCTGCCATTCATCCCCTTCCAGGAGGAGTTCTTTGAAATCCCCATGCCTTCCATCATCCTCAAGTGAGTCCCCTGGGGCCAAGAGGCCACTCAGCAGCAGGGGGGTATGAGCTTTCTCATGCTCTGTTTCTCATCCTTTGCTCAAAATGCTGCTGGATGCCCATGTCTGCTGCTTCTCTTCAGTGGAGCTCATTTCTCTTGTATAACCCAATTCGAAGTCACTGTCTTACTCAGTGGAATTACTGCTCTAATTTGAGCAAAGGCAAGATTAATTCTTCATGTTCCTCTTGCAGGAACATCTCCAATAGTGTTTTAATCTGTGCTCTGATAATTTTTTTGTTTCCTCTTCCTCAACAGGCTGAAAGAACCACAGAAGATGTCAAGAAGCCAGAAATTTATTATCTGGCTGGCTGACACGTAAGAATTTCATCTGATTAAATTTTTATTTATATTTTGCCTTCGTATTAACAGTTGACTCAAGCAACTAGGACAAGCTATTGCTATAGCTGGGCATTATGTTATATTTTCTGTTTCTATTTTCTAGCTTTTTGCCAGTGCAGCATTAAATCATTTTCAAATCCCGTGTAGGTGTCCTGTAGGCTTTTATTTTTCATGCACTGGAGCATTCTGAGGTGCAGCAACAGTGGGCATTATTCCAGCTGAGTTATTTAAGCTTCTGTCCTTAAGTGTGTTCAGCTAATTAGCATGCAATTAGCTGCAGAATGCAGATTTCATGGGTGTGACTTCCCTCATGTTGTCAGAGGAGGTGCTGTTTGCCTTCCAAGGAACTCTTTGCATTGTAAGGGTGTCAGGACTTCAGAGGCATCTCAGTCACAGGCTCTGAGACTGCAGTGAGTGTCCCTGACATGGTGAGCTGAATTTCTCCAGGGGAATTTCCATGTGTTTTGGTGTGAAGGATACAAATCTCTTCAGAAAGCAAAGGGGTTGATTCATCAGGGCACCTGTAGGAGGAAGGATCTGTCTGCTGGAATTGCTCTTCAGCAGAACTGAATCCCAGAAATTTGCATTAGCTCTGGTTGTTGTGTCTGTGCTAACCAGTCTGGGGTTGCTTGAACAGAAAAGTTTTATCTATAATGAGTTTTCTGATCACTTGTGGAAAGCACTGACTAATTGCAATATGGAAAGTTTAGTACAGAGCATCAACAGCCATTGAAAAGTGGAGGGATATTTGGAGTTCCTGAGTGCTCTCTCTCTCCTTCCCCCAGGTTGCTGATGAGGAAAGCACTGTTTGACCACCTCACAGCCCGGGGCATTCAGGTACAGTGGGGCAGAGCCAAGGGACACGTGCCTTTAACCCCCTGGGAACTGCTGGACATGGTCATGTTGTCCCCAGTGTGTCCTCCTCTCTCGCTGGCATCAGAAATTGCTTTTTAGTTCCTGAGCTCTGCTCTGTTGTGTTTGCAGTTCTGTGGTTGCAGAGAAAGATTTGTGTGCTTGGAAAAAGGCTTTTTAATTTAAATCCCTTTAGATTTTTGGTGGGTTTCATTCCGTTTCAAAAGTAAGCCTAAAAATCTGTGCAAAGCTGGTTAGCTGTTGTGGGGCTTTCACAAAGTAATATTTTGCCTTTTAGAAAGAGCTAAAGTCTCAAATGGAATTGGAGTCACCACTGAAAAATGTACCCTTTGGATATGTTTGTGTGCAGGTCTTTGGCATCATAGTGGAATAATTCATCCTTTTAAATAAATGTGGCATCATCTGTCTCACATGAATCAATTCAGGTCTAAAGTCAGCTTTAAAAAAAACCCCCAACTTAGTATTTCCTGTAATAACTTGTTCCTCTATCCCACCTTAGGTGTACATTTGGGTACTGAATGAAGAGCAAGAATACAAGAGAGCATTTGATCTTGGAGCAACTGGAGTGATGACAGACTATCCCACAAAACTGAAGGAGTTTTTACACAATTACCCAGCATAAAGGAAGAAAACTGAGGAAGCTCTTGCAGAATAGATTGTGAGCCAAGGATTTTCTTCATTTAAAAAGGAATTGGGGGCAGCATACACAGATCATTGTGCTGGAAAGATGTCATTGGATGATCTGTGGCCTTGTTGTCAAGTCACTACCTAATGTAAAGGTTGTCTATTTATTTTAAAACTTTAATGACATAGTTTACATTTGTAAATAGCTCATTTAGCAATGACACACCTCACAAATCATGATGAGTAGGGAGAAAGTTGCTGGGTAGGGTACCTGTAGATAAATGAGCATTATCTTACCTGTCACAAGTGTTCCTAAGCAGCTGTCAAGACATGTCAGTTATTCCAGTTGTACTCTAGTGAGCAGAAACTGAAGAACTTCTGAAAGTGTAGCCTGTGTGTTTGCATTTCTTGTGTTGCTTCTAGTTTTCAGGTAACTTGTAGGGCAAAAGGAGAAAACAGGCACAGGAGAAACAGCAAAGCAGACTCTGTGGCTGGCCAGGTAGTTTAGCCTGGGAAGTGTAGTCAGTGAGATTGGTCACTTTTTAGCCAAAATTAACTCAGTCTGGATTCACTCTGTTATTTCACTGACAGGAGTGTTCAGCTTGCCTTGCAGCTGTATTTAGACCCTTCCTGATGTGGTGGGGATACTGTGACTTGTTGGTCAAGGGCTAAATGCAGTGGCTAAGCCAGGATTTGGGTGTGACACTGAGTTCCACTTCCAGGTTTGGCCCTGGGTCTGAGCTGTCAGGCTGGCCTTGCCTTGGCTGTCCAGAGAGCAAGGTTGCACTTCCTCCAGATTCCACTCACTTGGCAACAGCCTTTTCACAAAGGAAGGCAATGGCCTAGGAATCTTCTGCACATTTATGGTTTCTGATGAACAGGAGGTTGTTTTTAGGGTGAGGGGCCAAAGATTGAGTTTGGTCAGGAGTTCCTATGAAATGGCTTCACCCAAAGCAGATTTTTATGCATATTTTTAAAAGGAGGAAGTGTCAGTCTAAACTGTGTGTAAATTCTTTGCTCTCCACAAAAGTACATTCAATAGCCATAAAGTTTCTGTGCCTGGGGAATAACTGCTGAGGAATATTTCTATCTGGCTGAAACAGGAAACTACTGAATTGGGGATTTAAGTGATTTTAGTGATGGTGGCAAAGGAGTTAATGGTGACCTTTGAAATAACTGCTTGGGTAAGATGACTGCAGGTCCAATTTCCTCCTAATTTAATCAGTCTCGTTGCTTGCTGAATGGAAGGAGTCTGGATCTTCCCAGCTGTTCAAGGGAAATCAATGACATTATTTATTACATCCCCAGCTTTTTGTTTCCCTGTCAGATAAGTGCTAATAATCAGTCAAGTCACAGCTCTGCCTGCTTTCCAGAGGTCACAGATTAGTTGTAGAATAGGCTCCATATGCAGCTCAGTAAGTAAATTAAAAAATTCCACCTCTCTATCTTAATCTGGGTTAATACCACTTTGTAGCTCCAGATGGTTTTTAGGCCGTGTGGTTTTCTTAAGCTCAGTTTTATTTGCTGTTAAATTTCCAACACATGCACCTATACTAAGATGCAAATATGATTCTGGTTTTAGAGGATGCTACCAAACAGCACTTAAACATCAAATTTTTTGTAAGGATAGGAAGAGCTGAGTTTTAAAATACCCTTTTTAATCTCTCAAGGGACACATGATGACTTACTTTGTCTCTCAAGTTTCCCTCACCATTGAGTAAACTATTTTGCATTACTCTATATTGAATGACAAAACACAGTTACTGAAATGAGCTGTAGTTGTTTTTATGTTAATATTTTTCTTCTTTCTAGCAGTAATGTTGGAAATTTCTGCCTTCAGAGATGCTCCACGCATTTTCCAGCCATTGGACCCAACCAATCTTCCAGCATCTGATGCAGCTTTTGACTGTGCTGTTTGTATGTGGCCTCTTGGATAAATCTGCCACTCAATATCTGAAATTCGAGTCAAATCACATGGGAGGGAAGGGGTTCAGTGCTGGAAAAGCTGCTGGATTTACTCATTCACCTGTCTGGGCTTTAGTACAAGACCTAAAGTTTGGTCTCTTGAGGCAGCTGGTGGTTCATGTCTGAATCCGACCACCAAGCCATGAGAACTGTTTGTGGCAGAACAGAAATTGAGGCAACTGCAAAATGTTTGTTGTATCAGCTAATTGTTTGAAATATCCTAGAACTGGCTGTGTGATTTTTAAACCACTTGTACAGAAAAGCTTTTGTTGAGAACTTGCACAACTGTCCAGGAGGATGTTCAGTTAAATTGCTCTCTCCGAGGGAGATTCTTTTCAGGTACTTTTAACTCTTAACTGTTGTTTTAACACTTGAGTTGTTCTCAACCCTGTTGCAGAATATTTTATGTATGAAGGATGCTGTGTGTGTGTGTTTCAGGCACTTTTAATTTGCAGAAAGCCTTGTGCACCTCTCCAGCTCCCAAGCTCTGAAGTGATTTCTCGTTTCATGTAAAGAAAGATCCACGCTTTTGAAATGTGACACATTAAAACATCTTTGCTCTCAAAAGATACAAAACTGAAATACTAATTGTGACTTTTTTGCCTAAAAGCCTGATTTCTGTGGTGATGGCTTTATATTTCCAGTGTAGCAGACACTGAGCTCTTGATGGTGGTCCTTTGTTAAATGTGCCGTTTGGTGTTTACCCCATTTGAGGATTTATGGCCTGATTCTGATGCCCATTTATAATGTCAAGGGTCAGGTTTGGAAAGCACTGACAAAACCACCTTCTGGAGCCTGGTGCTGGACATCAGGCTCCTTAGTTTAATTACAGAATGTAGCAGATCCCACCTCACATCCTGTTTATTTGTAAATCACACCTGAGACTTCTGATAAAGTTGGGGATGATCAATAGATTATAAAAAGCCTTCAGAGCAGACACGTTGACTTGGGAACAGTAAAGAGACTGTTTGGAGTTTATGTTAACAGGAATTCCACTTGTAGCAGGTTTCTGTACAGTGTTTTATCCTGTCTGATGATGGGCAGGTTAACATTCCCTCTAGTCCTAGAGGTGAATTTCCAGCTTTCCTACTGGATTTTCATTAAATTACATTAAATATTAGGTTTTAAGGTCAAGTGTAGTTTTAAAGCCTTGAGGGGTTCCTCTTAGGTGAAGTGGAGGTTTGGATGCAATGGTGTGTAGTAACTTCTAAAAGATTTTGGCAGGGTGATGGGAGGATTCCCCAGGTTGCTCTGGATGGTATTTTATTTATTACCTATTCTAAATGGTTAATAAACCAGAATATGGCATTGGGAAGCCTCAATGAGTGTCCACATGTCTTCTGACATGGAAAGTCTGTGGGCACTTCAGGTTGTGTAACCTGCCATAAATCAAACAGCTGATTCAGGCTAGTCAGAAGAATTTCAGAATCCAAGAAATTCCTATTTCTTGCCCAAAGCAAGAGGGTTCAGCTATTTTAAGGAATATTCAGGATATATTTTTCTACATTGATGAGCAGCAGAGAATGGATGAAACCCACAGAGAGGGGTGAGATTGTGTAGAAAACCAAAGCCAGCAAACCTGCCCAGCTCCCCGGGGCTGGTCCGTGCCATCCTCCTGCCGCGGGAGGCCGCCAGAGCCCGTGGATTCCTGTTGCATTCCCGCTGCATTTCCCAGGGATTCCCGCAGGGCTCCACACGGCAATTCTCAGCAGCGAGGAGCACGGACAGCCTGCAGTGCAACGATGCTCCTTCAGCTCCACATCCTGAAATGCTTGAAGATGTTTCCTCATCCTCTGAAAAAATGTGAAATATTCCCACTTTGCAAATAAAGAAGAAGGTGAGGTATCTCGATTATAAAACCAGTAACACCCGCTGCAAACAGAGTTGGGGAATGCTCAGAAAACTCTTTTGGAGCAGATTTTAAGCACCACTTTTAATGCAGCACCAAAACTGGGGGGAAGTGACTTGAAACCTCAAAGAGAAAGGAGCATTTAACCCAACCAGTGTTGTATTTCTCAAAAGGGAGTGAAGTGCTGCTAAGGAAGCCCTATTATCCCTAAAAAACTTTGGTTTTTACAAATTATATGAATTAGAAGATAAGAAATTTTAGCTTTTTATGGTGTTACTTTTCTACGACTGTGTGAACCCTCAGATTTCCATGGTGATGCTGAGTTCATATCAATATAATTCCAATTAACCAGCACCCTAAATGAGGCTTATGACAGCAGAGACCTTTGTGTATATATGTAAGGGATGTTGGTGTTCTCCTGTTAAATAATAATGTATTTTCATCAGCAAACTGAAAATTCAGCTGCACAGGTGGGGAAAAAAAACAATTTCCCTGCTCTGCAGCAGCCTCTTGATGATGCAAATTTATTTTGCTGGTGGTTTCTTGTGGTTACTCTACACAAGTCTGGGTGACTGAAAGTTCAAGCAAAGTTTGTCACCACTTCCTGCAGATAACCTTGTCCAGAAATGCTAAAATTGCTGAATTTCAACACAGCAGTTTTCTTCTTCATTGTTTAATAGCTACTGACTGCCATTGTGTTTGAATCTTCAGTAATAGAATATTTGATGTGCAGAGATGGAAAAAAAAAAGGTCATTTTTTTATATTACAATGTGGTGGTAGAACCCTTTTAGCCAGCTGGCAGCTGGTTCAGTAATGTGATGAGAGGGTTAAAAGAGACAGATATATTTAGTTTCTATCACAAGGTAGAAGATTATTTTTCTACCCACATGCAATAAAAAAGAATATCACAACTAATAGGAATACTGCCTTTTATCACCTCTTACTTAGTTCATATATTTAACATTAGAACCAGATCATTGCCCTTGCAGTTATTAGGAATTACCAATTACTGGAGAATTGCTTGGAATATTAAGAACTTGCTAAAGCTGTAGAATGTTAGAATAAGAACAATCTTATAAAACAAATACATTTCAGCCCACAACCTGTAGAACTTTTATCCTGGGATGTGAGAAAAGGGGAGATAGGAAACATTAATTAAAACCCCCATCCCTGGGGGTGTCCAAGGCCAGGTTGGACTGGGCTTGGAGCAACCTGGGCCATGGAAGGAGCTGGAATGGGACGATCTTTAAGGTCCCTGCCACCCTAACCTGCTCTGGGATTATTAAACCTGTGTTTCTACAGTGCTGGATTACTGTCATTAGCACTCCAAGGCTGAGCTGGGGCTAAAAGGCCTTCAAATTACCCTGTGCCTTAATTATGGTGCTGGAAGGGGGCGGCCCTTAATTGTGCCCCTGCCCCTTTTGGGGTTTGATGTGCGGGATGTACAGATGTGGCTGTACAGATGTGTGTGCAGGATGTACAGATGTGGATAGAGATGTTTGTGGCTGTACAGATGTGTGTGGGATGTACAGATGTGGATATACAGATGTTTGTGGCTGTACAGATGTGTGTGGGATGTACAGATGTGTGTGCAGGATGTACAGATGTGGATGTACAATGTGTGTGTACAGATGTGTGTGGGATGTACAGATGCTTGTGCAGGATGTACAGATGTTTGTGACATGTACAGAATGTGCAGATGTATGCAGGATGTACAGATGTTTTGGGCTGTACAGATGTGTGGGACATATAGATGTGGATGTACAGATGTGTGTGCAAGATGTACAGATGTGGGTGTACAGATGTGTGTGCAGGATGTACAGGTGTATGTGGGATGTGCAGATGTTTCTGGCTGTACAGATGTGTGTGGGACATACAGATGTGGGTGTACAGATGTGTGTGGGACATACAGATGTGACTGTACAGATGTGTGTGGGATGTGCAGATGTTTCTGGCTGTACAGATGTGTGTGCGGGATGTACAGATGTGTGCGGGACGTACAGATGTGCCCGCTGGGGCTGTGTGTGCCCACATTTCGGGGCGAGGCGGCCCCAATCACCGCTGGAGCGGAATGACCCGCGGGGGGCGGAGCTGCCGGAGCTTCCCGGGACAGACACGGACTATCCCCATCCGCAATTAGCCCTCGCGCTAATTACGGCCCTACGGCCGGGCGGGTATCGCGGTGAGCCGGGGCTGTGCTGGGGAGCCCCGGGCGCGGCCCTACTCACCGCCGGCCATTAACGCGCGCTAATTGCCCACGCGGGAAGGACGGATGGGGCGCGCAAATGCCGCGCAGCCGTGGGAAAGCGGCGCTGCATCCCGGGAACGGCGGGACCCGCGGCGCGGTTGCGGCAGAGCCTGCGCAGCCTCCGCGGAGCCTCCACACCCCCAAAAACCCCTCAAAATCCAGCTC
>JAWWEE010000048.1:3026742-3125934 GCA_035221455.1 Xenops minutus | reverse complement strand
TTCAGCCCAGCCCCAGCCCGAGCTCCAGCAGCTCTGTATTTATTTACCAACACTCCTGCAGCCCAGCCCCAGCCCCAGCTCCAGCAGCTCTGTATTTATTTGCCAACACTCCTGCAGCCCAGCCCCAGCTCCAGCAGCTCTGTATTTATTTACCAACACTCCTGCACCCCAGCCCCAGCCCCAGCTCCATCAGCTCTGTATTTATTTACCAACACTCCTGCAGCCCAGCACCAGCCCCAGCCCCAGCAGCTCTGTATTTATTTACCAACACTCCTGCAGCCCCTGGAGACCGGCCCTGCCCGGTGACATCATGCCAAGGCGGGTGGGGGCACCGGGATTAGCCCCTGCCAGGGCACAGGGGCAGCACCGAAACACGGGTGGCTGGGCTGGGTTAGGGTGCTGTCCCCTCTGCAGGAGGGTGTAGAACCTTCCCCTGGTGCCGAGAGCTGTGCTGGGCACCGGGGCAGAAGGTGGCAGGGCCAGGGGCTTGTGCCTCCACGTGGGAACGCTTGGGCTGCATCCCTAAAAGCCACGGGATTTTGGGATGGCAGAGGCAGCCCTGGGGCGAAGCTGAGGGTTTTGACGCTGGTTGGTGAAGCCAGGATGGTTTGAAATATTCCACTCTAAAATGAGATTTGAAAGGGGGTAGGAAAAAGAGGATAAAAAATAAAGAAGTGGACTGCTCATCTCCTCGCCCTGCGGGTGGCTGGGTGAACCTGCCCACACCTTTGTGTGTCTGTGGGTACAGCCCAGGGAAGGTCTGCCAGGCCTGCCAGCCCCTTTTCCTGCTTGTAGTGCTTGGGAGGGACAAACAGAGCACCTGCCCTGCCCTTCCTCCCTGCCCCGCACAAGGATTTGCTCCTAATGCGTTTACAGTTCCTTAAAGCTTATGCTGGGCACTGCAGAGAGGCCTGGGCTGAGCTGGAGGGCTGTAAACAAGCAGATACCGAGGCAGCTTGACTGGTAATCCGTGAGAGGATTCTGCCTGGAAAGGATGTGTTTTGTGACTTCATTCTTGCAGAGCACTCCCACTGATTTTCTCTAAGATTTCGTGGTGTTGGATCCACGCCTCGGGTTCCCTGTAAACATTGTTTGCTCTGTAATGCTGGAATAGGGAATTAAGATGTTCTCCTGTTCTGCCTGGATCCCGAATTCTTGTTCTCTGCTGAAAGACCATGTACAAGTGAGCGTTGTGCTTTGAAGCTGAGGTTGGGAATGCTCTAGGGAGGGCAGAGACGTTGCTTTCATCTGATGAAGATGTCAAGTGCTTCTCTTATTTATTTATTATTTTAGCTTTCTTTGCAGGTGTCTCTTTCACAGTGCTAGGATTGGAATAACTGGCAAAACTATGCTGGGCCTTGGGCTCCCTTGTGTCCTCTGGATCCCTGGGTTTTGAATGAGTGATTTCCTTTCCTTGCTGCCTGGTGTGTGTAGTTGAGTCAGGGTTGTGTTGAGGAAGACAACATCCCTACCTGTAAATCCACATTCCCTCAAAGGCTCCTTGACTCATGGATTGAATACCTGTTGTAGAGGGAGAATTTAATTAAGGAACTGGTCACTCTGGTGTAGGTCGTGGCTGGCAGTTTAGAAAGTGGGAGCTCCTTGATCTGCTGTAGTACTACAAAAGCATTGCAAGGATTGCAGAGGAGTAAAACCCATTTATTTTGTGTTCTTGCATCACCACGTGCGTGGAAGCCTCTTGAAGAGACATCAATAAAGCCAGGCTTTCATTGGGCTTTGGTTTTTAATTGGCAGAGCTTTGTTTGCTTGGGCTCAAGCAGAGTCTCCATTCGAGGTCAGCTGTGGAGTGCTGGGGGTTCAGGAGGGGTCACAGGGTGGGGTCTGGAGTGCAGGAATTGAGGGCTCAGTTCTCTTGGCTGTTTGAAGCTGGTTGGGATGTCCAAGGCAGGATGGGGTAGCAGGGTGTGTTTATCCCACTGGGATCAGAATGCACAGCTTCCCTTTTCCCCTCCTTGAAAGAGACCTGTGAGCTGGTCCTTCAGGATGTTCCCTCTTTTCTGTGCCTGTTTATTTGAAGGTGTTGTCTTCCAGATCTAATCACAGTAACTTACAGCTAGGGACAGGTTTGCTTTGCCTGCCAAAAGCCAGGGGAAGTCCATGGAAGAGATGGACTGTTCTGTCTCAGGGATTTTTGAGCTCCTCAGAACAGATTTTTAGCTGGTAAATCTTGTCTGTGTTGGTGGTGTGGTGCTCATTGATGATTTGTTTCCCAAAACAAAGACATTTTATAGTTGGACTTTTTAGGGGAATAGAAATAGAGTTTTCCAGGAATGCTGTGTCCTGGATCCCATTCCCTGTTGCCCCCACTGGTCCCTGCTCTTCATCCTCCTCAGAGTTTGGCAGTTGGTTCTCTCCAAGGCTGTTTTCTGCCACGTCATTTTGCCTTTTTGTCCCCATTTATCAGGGCTGGTGGCTGTCTTGCTCTGATTGTTCTTGAGTCGTCTTCTCTGGGACCCTTTCCTCGATGGCCAAGGCCTGTCTGAGAGTGTTGCCCCTGCTCATCTGGGATGTGCTGGGCATGGGGAAGCAGCTTCATCTCCAGAAGCGTCACTGGACTGGCCAAGCCACTTAAGGCTGCAGGAAATAACATAATTAATGAGACTTAGTTCTCCCACATCTTGTACCTGACAATCTCAAGTCACTTGACAATGCTAATTAAAGCTAATCACGTTCCTCTGTTTTTAGTAAATAGCTATTATCCCTGCTTCACTCTTGCTTTAACAAATGATAGTGCCAGGCACTGTGAGTCACTGGAGTTATGGGAATGCAGCTTGTAGGAGCTGCCTTCCTGTCTCCTCGCACATCCATCCTGAGATCAGTTGTTTTACACCTGCTCAGGTGTTGTATGGAATATTAAAATGTGTGGTGTTCTGCTGACTCACAGAAATACCTTGGGTTTTCACTCTTTTTTTTCACTGCCACTGTCACTTATACAGAACCAAAGTCCTGCAGTCAAGAGAAGGCTCAAAAAAGTAACTTGAAATTTCAAAAGCTGGGGATGCTTTGAATTTGCCCTTCAGAGGACTTTTTGGTGTGCTGAGAGGGAAGGCAGAGTGGTGTCAGAGCCCTCTCCCTTCTCCTGTTTCACACTGGCACTCACTGCACCACGAGGACAAAGCTGTGGTGTGACCTGGGCATTTCAGAGCCCTGGAGCTCTGGAAGGTTGAGATTTCACTGATGAAAAATTGCTAAAGGATGGCTCGAGCAGGATGGTACTAAAACCAGATTGTCCAGCAGCACAGAAAGAGATGGAGTTAATTATTAACTGTGGGGAAATAGGAACTGTTAACGAGAATCCCAGGAACTCCCATCTCAAACAGTGGTCAGGAGGCCCAGGACTGTGAGGGGTGAGGCAGTGCACAGACCCTGGCAGTAACATGCAGGCTGGAGAGGATATCCAGGAGGAACTAATGACACAAACTGGCAAGGTAACAGCTGACTGGAGCTTCTTAAACTGATTCAGTTGTACAGTGTCTGTCATGTGAAGATTCAGGCTCTAAATCCTCACCTGACTTTGCCTCCTTGACACACAGCGGAGCGAAATGAGAGCAACAAGGGTGGTGGCTCAGCTGCCACGGGAAGTTTGGCCCTTGCTAATACAGTAACTGCTGCATTAAAAGGTGTTTCTGGCAGAGAAGGGTCAGAATTCACCACCTTCTCCTCAGCTTTCCTCAGAAAACAGTGAGATGGACCAGAGCAGAAAATAAATCCCTGTGTGTCCTGTGGCAGATGAGCTTCTGGGCAGAGCAAGGCCAGGTAAAAGGTGCTCCTGGGAAGAACCTCTGAGCAGGTGAGAACTTCCAGAGTTCAACAAGGGCAGCTTGCAAATCATAAGTGGTGCCAGGCAGCTGTGGCAGATCCTTCTTTAATGCCTTTGAGGATATTGGAAGGATCCTTGGAGTAGATAAATGTTCTCACCGTGTTCCCTGTCAGTGCCCAGCTTTTATCAGGGAAACAGATGATCCATCCAGCAGACACAATTAATTGAATCCTAGTCATTCCTACATTTGCCAGAAAGGAAAATAATGGAGCCATCTAAGGAGCACCAAAAAATTGTAATGATAGGAGATTATTTGGACAGCCTGCCTGTTCTGCAATTAAAACAAATCAAAATGAGAAGTTAGGAGAATAGTGTTTTCATTTTGTCAGTGAATGGTCAGTTGGATGGGAAGAGCTTTTCCCTGGTGCCTTCAGTTCAGGTTGGTGCTGGAATAGCAAGGTGAGGGTCTTGTTTCACTTGGGACAGTCTGTGTCTGGAGAATAGTGGCAAAGTCCTGGGTCTGGGGCTCCAAATGGGGCCATCCCCTTGAACGTGGGGCTTGCTTGAGCTGCCTCTTCCAGTGTGTCTGAGCTGCTGCTGTTGCTCACTGGAGTGCACTGTGTGTGCTGGGCTGGTGCAGGGGAAGGGCTGGCACCAGTTTTGCCAAATGTGCAGGAGGAAATGGAGTCACTTGTGTGTTAAATTAGTCCAACTTGCAGCTTTTATTTGTGGGATGTGCTGGTAGGAGCAGAAGGAAGTGCTGCCTGGTTTGAGCTCAGCCCTGGCCAGCCGTGGTGCCCCTCTGGGGGCAGGTGCCTGGCTCTGGCTGTGGAGGTGGGCAGCCTGCAGCTCTAATCGGCAGTGCTGCTCCTTATCAGCAGCCAGGCTCTTCTGCATTGCAAAGATATTGCTGCCAGGCAACCCCTCACAGAGTGGGAAGGGAATTCAGCCAGAGGTGTCAGTCATTCCTCGGCAGAGGCTGCAGCTTTCCAGTGGTTTCAGAGACAGGCCTGGAAAAGGGAATAAATTCTGAAGCCAGGCCTGTGAGGTGGTGCCTGTCCTGGCTGCCCTGTGCCTTTTGAGATGAAATTGGAAAGAATTTGATTAAAATTTCCAGAATTCTTTCCCTTCCCCTTTTCCCAGTGCTGTCCATGGCTCGGCTGAGTGGATTGCTTTGGGCAGGGTGCTTTGCTCTGAACCTCAGGGGGAGGTGAGTGAGCAGTTCTGACACTGAGGGGTCCAAGTCCAGCCTTAGAGCTGTAAATAAACTCAGAGTTTTCATGGCCACCTGGTCCCAGTAGTCAGGAGCCAGAAAGAAGCATCTCTGCACCATCTTCACAGAGTTACTTTAACCAGTCCCTTCCCTTTCCAGCTCTCTGAGTGCTGTAGTTCATCCAAGAAAGGTTTTGCTTGGAGTGCAGGAGTTTTCTGGACTTGCTGGTGTGGGGATTATTAACAAATAATAAGTGAAACTTTCAAATTTGATTTAGTCTCCAACTTGACAGGAAGGAAATCAGCTATGTAAAGTACCTTTCTTTAAAAAAAAATATTTTTTAAAATTACTTTTTTTTTAATAAGTTTAATGGATCTAAATGGATTAATAACATGTACAGGGACAAAGCCAGACAGACTTAAACAAAGTTCTAACCCAAAGTAAGTTTTAAAATTCGCTCTTTGTTCATTTGAAGTTTCAACTCACTTTTATGTACTTTGAGTGTGATCTTTCTAGAAAGTGTCTCCATCAGGGAGAGACCAGGGGGTTTGTTGTGGGGTGCTGTGTCCCTTTTAGACCAGAAGAGTTGTGAGAGACCTCGAGGTGGCATATTAATGATCTTAAAAGAAGGAAAGACCCCCCAGCCCAGCCTTTCAGATGTGATTAATGTAACCCCGTGCTGGTTCAGCTGGGTTTGCTGTCTGTGGCTGTGGACAGGACAGCAGGTGCAGGGACTTGGCATCCTGCCCCTCCTGGGTTCCCTGTGGACACACGCTCTGGGATTGCCTCCTGCTGCTGCTCTTCTTGAGGCCCTCTAGTGGTTTCCTGGCAGGGGTTTGGAATGTTGTTTGCCACTGGTATCACCTTTTTCCATCCCTCCTTTCCCTCGTGGTGCAGGATGTTGTCTCCAGTGTGTGCAAGACAGAACTCAGGCCTGCAGAGGTGAAGTGACTTGCTAGGTAGGACATACCCAGGGGAACAAAGGAGGTTCAATGTGTTCCTTGTTGAGGGAAGTCTGAGGGAGAAACCTGCTCCGTGCTAATATTTGTGTTGTAATTGTGTCCATGCATCTGATAAAAGTCAATGCAGAGGGTTCCTGTCTGTCTTCCACCATTTCTCCTGTCATTTTCCTGTTTCCAGGGTTTGGAGGAGGAGCTGGAGGAGCCCAGGGTGTTAGAGGAGGACACTCATGGGTGTTGCTGGTTGTGCTGGTGCTGCTGAGCTGCTTCCAGTGTCACCTTAGAGAGTGTTTGAAATGAGTGCATTTCAGACACCTGACACCGAAGGAGTAAAGCACATTGTGTTCACCCATCTGCTGTTTAAACTCCTTTCTTGCCTTTCCCCTTGTATTCCATTTTTAAATGCAGAATGCAGGGCACTGAGTAATGGCAAGGCAGGTTTTGTCAAGCAAACCCTGGTAAGGGAGTGTATTTCCCTGGAGGTTTTTCTTAGACTCCTGCTCAGACCCTGGAACAACACAGGCAGCCCCAGTTTGGGACCTTGCAGGCACAGGAAACTCCCCAAACCCAATTCCTTTTGTGCAAGGAATGCACATCTCCAGCTCTTTCTGTATTAATGAGGAGAGACAAAGAAGAAAGGTTGGGTTTCCCAGTAGATGGATTATTTCAGAGCTGTTATAGGCAGCTTTCTGTGGCACTGGGTATAATCCAGTAAGTATTTCACAGACTGAAGTTTATCTCAAAAATCAAACAATCCATAAACCAGGCCCTCAGACCCAGTAAACCTGTTGTTTGTCCTGCCACAATGAACACGAACATTTCCATCTGAGCCTCATTGCAAATGGGTTTTATTCAAAATGAGACTTGTATGGTGGTTTTGGTCTCTGCCATGTGACATATGGACTTGTACATGCAGTGGCCTCGTCTAGCAAGTGTTTGGCACAGACTTTCTCCTTCTCTGTGTTTCCTGAGTTGCTGACTGCTTCATGTGGAAAGTGGGTGTTGGACACCCACAGGTGGAGGGAGAATTCTGAACCAAAATTGCCTGAATGGCGAAATGTGTGTCATGATTTTCCCTTCCTGGAGCTTAAAACTCAGCAGGATGAGGCAGAGGGCCCCACCATACCTGGTGCACAAAAGCAGAACATTCAGCTGATCCTTCCCCTGATAACCATGATCAATGATGTTGAAACCTTTTTCTTTAGAATTCCTTCCTTTTGTCTAAACCAATTTTCTGACTTGTGAACTAATTAAGAGGCACAACTTTCTGTTCCCTCGACTTGAGTGTGTCCATCCCAGGGACAGATTTCTCTTCAATGAAAAGAGGAAAGTACTGGATTATGTTGCTGGTGGCACATACTCGTCTCCCTAGCACTGTTGGGCTGAGGGGAAAGTAATCAAAGCTTTTCTGGTTTGTTTTTAGGTGAGTGAAGTGACTCCAGTAATACCCACTGTTAGAGGTGCTGATGAACATGAACTCACCGTTCTAAAAACCAGAAACACATCCTAAATTCATCCTCATGCCTTTGTTCTGCGGCAGAACAAATGCACCATTAGCTGTTAATTGTGTTTTAATTCAAATGCGTTTGTCACTAGGACAGAAGAAATCCAGGAGGTCGGTTTTTGCATTGCTGGGAGCCACAGATACTCCTGGATACATTTCAAGGTGATAGTTAAGACAGGAATGGGTCCTTACATGCTGCTGGCTGTGCAAGAATGCCTTTCCTATTGTTTGTCCCTCCTGTCCCATACTGGGATGAGGACAGAGCTGTTGGTAGGTAATGCACAGGTGATCAAACTGAACTCAGTGTGAGGTAATGCTTTATAAATTATGGTCACCACAGATGAGCTTATCCAAAGTTTTATTCAAGGCATTTCCTTAGCTATGTTTCCCACGAGATCCTGTCTCACATATCTTTATTCTCTGCCCTGCCTCAGGCAGAGAGATGGAGTTTGCCTCCTGAGCACAGGAATTGCAGCCTATCTCAGTCTGTGCTCCTGTATCATCTCACTTTTTTCCCCTCTGCTTCTGAAAGGTCAAATGTTTTTGCTGACATTAAGTGTGTTATGAGGTCAAATGAATGCTCATGAAATGCTCTTGCAGAAGGCTGTGTGCAGCAGATAATTCTGTGTGTGTTCATCTCTGTCAGACAAGTGCAGCTGTAGGATTTCCTGCTGTACTCATTGTTCTGGAGCAGTGATGCTTGGCAGGCCTGGACAGAGGGGTCAGCAAACAACAAATTAAGGGATTGCTCTTGTGTTGTTCTGCTTGGCATTCATTTCTGTCTCCAGTGGGCTCTGGGGGTGCCTGTGGGTTCTCCAGCTGGTCAGGAAAGGGAAGTTTGGCATGACAGTGTGGGAGAGAAGTGGTGAAACTGGGTATTGGTGCACTTAGTGATCCGTGCTGAAGCAAAGGAGAAGAGGGGCTTGCACCAATTCAGTACAAATCAGTCCAGTCTGAGGTTTAGACTTGCTCTGTTTTCTCATTCAGAAACCAGGCTGGGAGGTGAACCCTCCTGTGTCAGGTCCTGCAAAGCCAGGACTCTAATTGGAAAAGGTTAATCTGATTAGTTGGTGTTTGCAAAGAGCTTTACGAAAGAAAACTGCTGTGGAAGTGCTGACTGTTGTGATCATGATAGATATGATTTATCAGCAGTTTCATGGATGAGTAAGACTCTTCCCATTTGACTGTGAGGGACCTGCCTCCTGGAGAGCAGAAATAAAATATTTCAGGAAAAAAAAAATGGGTATCCTGTTGTCATCCTGGTGTCACACCCCTGTTGAGGTGGGTTGTCATGGTCCCTCCAGTGCCTGAAGGGAGCCTGCAAGAGAGGTGGGAAGCATGGAGTGCCAGGACAAGGGGAATGGCTTCCCACTGCCAGAGGGCAGGGATGGATGGCATATTGGGAGGGTGGGCAGGCCCTGGCACAGGTTGGGCAGAGAAGCTGTGGCTGCCCCATCCCTGGAAGTGTCAAAGGCCAGGCTGGAGCAACCTGGACTAGTGAAAGGTGTCCCTGCCCATGGCAGGGGTGGGATGGGATGAGCTTTAAGGTCTTTTCCAACCCAGGCCACTCTGTGATTCCATAATACAGTGAACCTTTGAGTGCACCAAATGCTGTCTGTGTGAGCCTGTGACAACCCTCTGGTGTGGTGCTGGTACTGGAAAACCTGCAGGGACTGTGCCTGGCTTTTAGGATTGTCCAGCTGGCAGTAGGTTCAGTGGGTTAACACTTCCAGGAGCTTGAATACCTTGAATCTGCTTTTTCAACCATGACAAGAAGACCTGAGAGAAGTATTGAAGATGAGAGGTTCCATAAATATTGCAAGTGCTTTGCCCACTTCAGGAATTCCTGTTGCATGTCAGGTGTGCGGTGATTATTCCTTGGTATTCTCATTTTGGAGATGGGTGGTGATGGTGGAGGAGTAGCTGGTGGTGTTCCAGTATTTGATGTACAAAGTGCATGCTCAGAAACTGAGCAGAATCACATGTTTTATGGAAAGGAAAATCCTCCTGGGAGGAGCAGGCAGAGTTCATGATTGATTTGTGGAGCGTGCTTGCACGCCATGGATCAGGGAGGGGACCTGCTTCCTTTAGGCTTCTTCCATCCTCGGAAGGAAACATTTGTAGCTTACAGGTGTGGAATCTGAAAAACTGAGTTCTGCCAGCAAGAAGAGGCCCAGACTTGAGCTGCCTTGCAGGTGCTGTCAGATGATGTCGCATTGTAAAATGGTGTTTCCATCCCGAATAGGGTGTTTAACTGTCTCCTATCAGGAACAGTCTGCAGAGGCTGTGCCTTGCTTTGATGGCTGTTCATGGAGTGCAGTTCATGGAGTAGCTTCTGCCTTCAGAGCTTTCAGGGAGCTCTGAAGGAGAGTGTAATGAAGGAATCCTCCACTTCCCCTGTGGAAACTGGGGCAGAATGGAGAGAAAAACTGGTTGGGTGACTCATGTACTTACCTGGTGTCTGAGAAATCCCGGGTCCAGCTCCCAGTTTTCCCATGGGCTTTGGGGGTGTCCCCTCAGTGAGTGACCGAGGACAGCAGCTGGCAGGGCTGGCTCTGGTCCCTGCTTTCCCTCTGGCTGGCTTTGTCAAGAGCTGGGGCTCGATGTGTGCAGTTCCCCAGAGGTCTTTGGGAGACCAAGCTTGACGAAAGTCATCTCAGCACCTCTGTAGTCATTTCCAAGCCCATTAAGTGCTGGAAGCATGACTGGAGCTGGCGGTGTGGAGCGATAGGAAGATGGCAGATAGGGGCAGCAGGGAGAGCTGAGGGCAGGCAGCAGTGCCGGGCTGTGGATGGCTCTGTGTGCTGCTGGTCTAACCCCAGCCACCACTCCTGGCTGCTCCAATCCCTCCCTGAACCACCGTGGGGCTGAGTGTGGTGTCTCTGTTCTTTGCCGAGCGCAGGTGTGTGTGCAGTGCCCAGTGCTGTGCCCGTGTGTTCCCGTGGAGCGTCCCCAGCGTGTGGAGCCTGCCCCACACCCGCCCCTGCCAAACCACGGCCTTTACCTGCGTGTTCCGCTGTTTCCCGTGCGACCCGTCCTGCGGCTCTGCCTCCTGGGCCACCCCGGACTTCACCCAGCGCTCCGTGGCTCCAATGGTGAAGATGACAAGGTCCAAGACTTTCCAGGCATATCTGCCTTCGTGCCACAGGACCTACAGCTGCATCCACTGCAGGGCTCATCTTGCCAACCACGATGAGCTCATTTCCAAGGTATGTTCCCGACCTCACCCTGGGCAGCAGGAGGTGTGCTCGCTCATGCTCCAGGTCACTTGCCATGGAAGGGCCTGGCCTGACCCAGGACCTCCAGTTTTGCTTGGAAAACGGGCTCTCAGCCCAAAGGATCTATTTGTGAGCTGCTGGTCGGTTTTGTTTTAAGTGTGTGTGGTCTTCAGCATCCTCATGAGGAGCAGAAGAGGGGCAGGTACCAATCTCTTCACGCTGTGACAGTGACAGGACTCAAGGGAATGGCTGGAGCTGAGTCAGGGGGTGGTTAAATGGGTATCCCAGCTTAAGGGGAGGTTCTCTGGTGCCTCTCTCGAAATGTGGGATGGGTTCCAAAGACTCCTGAATTGATGCTCAAACTCCTATTTTTGCCAATCTGCTACCAAAACACTTTGCAGTGGAGAAGCAAGGAATGGATGGTGGGGTGTGCTCTGAGCTGGGCGGGGTGGAAGGGTTCAGTCCTGTGTTCACATCTGTTGATCAGAAGGTGAAGGGTCTTGGGGATAAGGTAAATAAATCAGGCCAATAAATCAGGGGCCTTTGCAGAGGGAGCAGGGCAGTAAGAGGAGCTCATTCTGAAGTGTGAAAACCAAACTTGCTCTGAGTGAGTGTTGGAGCCTGCAGAGCCTAGCTGTGGCCAGGCCTCCAGTTTCCAGGTTCCGGCTGCCTTGGAATAACTGTTCCGTAAAGTTTGTTCAGCTTATGAAGTCTGTGTTCAGAGAAAACAGACACAGCTGAAGATTTATGAGCTGAGAGGAGTGGAAATGGCACTGTGAGCTCTGTGTGTGCAACTGAAATGGTTCAGCCTCTTGGAGCAGCCTTGGGAGGAAGGCTGGGATCACCAGGGACGGGGGTGCTGTGCCCATGGGAAGGTGGTTAGTGCTGCCCCTCTTCCTCTTGGCACAGAAAAGATTGGAAGATGTCACCTTGCACAAGGGCATCTGTCCTTACAGGGTTGGCACCTCAGCAGCTGTGGAGATCCTGCTGGCTTTCCGTGGTGGGTGCTCAGACCTGTCACCTCCCAGTGCAGTCTGTCTCCTTCCTTTCTCCCTTGGCTGGTGCGTGGGCCAGGTTGATGTCTTACCTCTGTCATGCTGTCTCCGTGCCAGAAGCTTGAATTTAAATGTTCTGGTGTGAATAATGCTGATTGCAGGCTGCTGCAGTGGGGGGGTGTGAGTTTCTGAGCACACAGGCTGCCCATGGGATGGTACCTCCAGGCTCATGGGGCTCCTTGTGTCCTGGTGTGACTGCAGGGGGTTCTGAGAGCTGTCCTGGAGGGACTGCAAAGCCTCAGAGCTTCCAAAGAGGAGAAGGTTGTACATCTCCTCAAGAGAAAGGAGTTTGGAAATGGAAATGTAACCACAGTCTGTGACCTGGAGGTGAAATACCTTCTGCCTTTTGGGGCATCTCTGTGACTTCAGGCCCCTCTAGAGCTGGGTCAGTAAAACAGGGCACTGACTCCCCTGCCTGTTCACTGGGAGAGTTGATCCCCTGGATGTTGTGTTGGGACACAGAAGGTGCTTTAGTGCATGAAGAAGGAGGCTTGTTTTACTTACTGCTTCCACAGCAGATTAGAGTTTGTGCTCTGCTTTATTCCCTGATGCCCCTGGTCCCCAGCCAGGGAAAACACGAGGCTGTGCATTCCCAGTACCTTCCCCCTTGGAGCTTCCTTCCCCTCCTTGCTCCCCATCCATGCTCCAGTGAAGCCAGCCTTGCAGGGTAAGAAACTTCCAGCAGGGCAATGCCAGAGCTGCCAACTGCTTGGAATTTGAGCTTCTATCCTGCAGGAACTGCCCAGGAATGCTGACTGCTGGAATACAGACATGGGGGGAAGTAGGAATGCACACCATGAGGTTGTGTGTAAATTGTGGGAGTGTTAACTCCAGGAGCTGTGGGATCTGCTCCTTCTAAAAGCTCATTTAGACTGAGGTGTGAATTAATAGCTGGGTCCACAGTGCTGGTGGAGCACTAGCAGGTCATGCAACTCGAATGCAAAGGGTTTGGGGGTTTAGGATTTATTTCTCAGAGTTGTAAACATTGTAAGACCCATCTTGGTGTAACTGAAAACTTTCTAAAAGTAGTTGTGCAACGACGATTTGTGCAAGTGGCTGTTTAACAGAACAGAAGGGCTGTCCCTGCCTCGAGGGGCTTCCAAAATGTGTAGAAACTTTCCCAGGCAAACTTCAATAGTCTCTTTTTTATCTGTTTGAGTTGGGTTGGAAACATCTCCCCGAGGCCTCGTGCAGTTCTTTCCCCCCAGCCTTGTGGCAGCACGGAGGGCCAGGCAGTGCAGTCGTGCTTGTTTTCCCCGTGAAAATGTGGCAAATGCAGGGAAGGAACGCCGTGAGGATGGAAAGGGGAGTGGGAGACTTTACAAAGCCCAGAGTTTCTCAGCCTGGGGTGTATCTCATCCTGAACCTGCCTCTGTCACTGGAAGCAAAACAGCCCAAGTGACACCATCCTTGGAAACATTGCCCAGAAAACAGGCTTTTATGTAACAGCAGGGTGGTGGGGATCTGGCTCCCTGAAATAATTCCTCTGTCCCTTTTGCCCCAAGTTGTGCAGAGCCCACAGAGAGCTGGGACCTTTCAGCTCCTTTGGATACACACAGATTGCAGCTCTGGCTCATGCCCTTGGCTGAAACACAAGCTGGAGCTGAATCCCAGGATTGGTCGATGTCAATCCATACTTTATTTCCTCTCCATCTCCCAAGTTTCCCCTCTCAGCCCTTCAGCATCAGTGTTAACTTATTGTGACTTCAAAGTGTTTTGTCAGGGCTGGGTATCTGGAACTCTCTGACAAATATGCTTTGGCAGGGCACTTTTTGCTTTCATTTCTACTTGAGGAAAACCTTGTGCTCAAGGAGGGGTAGCAGGTTTGTCAATAAGCCACTGCTATTTAAAGAAAATAATCGATGCCAAGGCTTTTAAGAAAATCCAAAGCTGTTACATGAAGCCAGTTACCAAAATGTTTCTTACTTGGCCTTTTATCTCCTGCAGCCTGAGGGAGAAGGTGGTTTAGTGTGTCTGATTTGTAATAAGATCTAAATTGTGGGTTGGACCGTCCGGCCAAGAAAGGTCTTACTGACTTAGGAAATAGGAAGGTGATCAGGTGGATGGGGTGGGGTGAGGAACCAGCTCTCCTTTGTCCTTTGCTGTCTGGGTTAGCAGGACTGGAGGGTCCTGTTCCCTTGGAGCAATGCATCATTTCCAAGTCTGGGCCAAAGTCAGTGCATGCTCTTGTTTCACTGATTTTTTTCCAATGCCTGAGTGGTCTGAGACTTTGGGAACTCAACCCTGCCCTGCAAGAGATTCCTGTGTGACCTTGAGTAAGGCACTGGGTGTCTTTGTTCCTCCTCTCCCCACCTGTACAGTTGAAATGCTGCTGTTTTGTCCAGTCTGCTTGGAATATAAAGCTCTAGAGCAGGTCCTGTCTGCTCTCCCAAATTAGTACAGTGTGTCCCAATCCTCTTTGGCTTTAGTGTAAAAACAAAAATACTGTGCCAGGTGACTATGCTTAAAAAGCACATTTCGATGTCTTCCAAAAAATAAGTGAAAGGTACTTCTTGTTACATCCATCTTTCTCAGGCACAACATCCCTCTGCAGGGAGGAGACAGAGGGGCTTTTCTTGAGAACTGTGCCTTCTGCATCATTTTCTAGAGGGGCCTGCAGGGAGAGTTAACAAAACAGACCTTCAGCAAGGTAAAAAGCACCTTTCTCTTTCCCAAAAAGGCAGGTGAGATGCTGATTTCTGCTCACTCTGTGCTCTTCAAACTCTCTGCCAGCCTTTTCTGTTTGGTTTCATGTGTGCCCAGTGAAAAACGATGGGAACAAGAGCAGAAAGATGCAGGCCAAAATTGCCACATTAGTGTCTTGGTGGCTGATTTCTTTTGCCATGTGAGCAGTAATTCAGCAGAAATGCCCCTGATTATGGAAATATGTAGAGAATGTCTTGTGGGCGTCCTGCAGTTTCTTTTTTTCCATGAATTACTGTGATCCAACTGCTAAACATTATGCAGTGATGTATCCTCTGAAGTTGCCTGAGGCTTGTGAGGAGGTTTAGTGTTCTCTTTGATGTCTGCATGGAGCCTTACTGAACACGGATGTGAAATTCCTCACGACAAAGGGCTGCAGCTCCTCCAGCACTGAGACTTTAGGAAAAACAGAGGACTCCCATGTGCCTGACTTTCTCAAATGGGCTTGGATTGTTCATGAGGGAGCACTTAGAAGCTCTTTTTGATCTTCTCAGTGTGGAGTTGAAAGGTTTATCACCAAAACTCCCTCCCAGTCTTTGTGGCCTCACTCCTTCTCAGCCTGCTGGAGTCTGTGTTGGTCCAGCAGCCCCTTAGTGAGGTTTGTGCTCTGAAAACATCAAACTTTGCTCTCTGTTGCAGCTGGAGGATCTTTAAAAGGATTGGAGGCTTTGGTGCAGCTTGCAGATAAGTTGTGGATGAATTCAGCTACTTGGGAGCATTTGATGCACCACGTGTAGGTGGAGTGAGCAGCAGCTGTTGGGCTTTTTGGTTTGGCTCTTTGTTCTTTTCTTTCTTGTGTGTGGACAGGACAGTGTTTAATGTTCTCGGGGCTTTTACTTCCCAGGAACCAGCTGGTGTTTTTGTCAGTTCACCTTGAACACATGGAGTTATTTGCTGGGTGGGGAGAACATGCACAGAAGCTAAAACAATAATCCTAAAATTACAATGTGGTGATCTTTCATCTGGTGGAAAAAGAAAGAGGCTTTCAGTGTCCAAGAGAAGCCAAGAGAAAATCCTGCATTTCCATCATGTCATAAAATGGTGTGCTAGGTGAGATGGGTCAAGTTCTTATTTTTCATTACACAGGTTTTATTCTTGCTATAAAGTAGATCTTGTGTCTTCCCAAGTATGAATTGAAGTTCCCAGCTCTGTGGTAATGAACTCCTGAGGCCAGGAGCCATCACACCATCCCATCTGACCTCCCCTGGATCATGGGCCAGTGCCTTTCATTGGGATTGCAGCAGTTCTTTCAGGAAAAGCATTCAGGCTGGATTTGAAGACTTCAGGGGGGGAAATTCACTGCTCCCTTTGGTCATTTGTTTCCAGTGGTTAATCATCCTTACGATTAAAAATGAGAGACTCTGAATTTAGATCTGTCTGACTTGTGCTTCCTGCCACTGGCTGTTATTTTACTCCTTGTGCTGATGAATGACATCTTTACTCTTCCTTGCTATAAAAGGTGGTGATGTGCAGTCCCCAAGGTCACTCTGGATCACTTTCTGGGCAGGCTAAACACATTCAACTTTGTCATGGTGCAATCTCGTGTTCTTCCAATTCCATTTAATTTTTGTGGTTTTCTTCTACATCTTTATCATTTCAACATGTTTTTAGGAATGGAAACAGGGCTGCTCTCGTTGTTGAGGCTCAGCAGCAGCATCTTCTCAGCAGACATTCCCTGATGGTGCTGGTCTCACTGGCTCAGCTCTGCTCAGAGGCTTCTGCTCATGTATTTGCTGCAGCTCTTCAGGCACCAGCTTTAGCAATTCGATGCCCATTTCTAGAAGCTGCCCAGTAGCTCTTGGATCCTGCTTTGCAGCTCTTGTTCCCTAATGAGTAGCCACTTCCAGGTGTTACTCACAGCTTGCTCTTAATTGCAGGTACTAAAGTTCAAGCTGTAAGTGATGGACAGCAAAGCAGATCCGTGAGGAGAGTTTTTCAGCTTCCTTTTTCACTGCTGTGAAACTGAGAGGAGGTGTCTTGTAGCTCTTGGCGTCGGTGAAGTTGAAAATTAAATTAATTTTAAAATGAAATGCGGGTTGGGAGGGTTTCAGTTCTCAGTAGAACAATGTGTCATCAAAGTTGTTAATGGGCCTTTTCCTTCCCAGGAGATTGAGTGTTTATTAGGCAGAAGGGAACTTGTAGAGACAAGCCCATGGCAGGACCTTCTCCAGGCAGGTTGGTGTTTGCAGGGAGGGCAGTGGGTCTGTTATTTGAGTCCCAGTGTTGGGCAGGGAATCAACAAACAATGCCCTTTGCAGGGGAAAGGCAGGATATGAAATGTGAGCTGTGTAAAGAGAATTTGCAGTGCCTATTCCATAGTGCAGCCACCTAAATTAGATCTCTCTCCTGTGTAATTGCTTCCTCTGGGCTTTACTACCCTACAAGTCCCTGCATTCCCTGGGCTCACACTGTCCACGATGGGATCACAGACAGTCGGGATCAGGCCTCTTATTTAGTCAGGATATGGGTGTTTAATAGAACAAGCCCGAGGTACTTTGTACCTCCTGGTATAATTGTGTTTATACAGCAATTAACTGCTGTGTGATTCTTTTTAAAAAAAATATTCCATTCTCTTCCAAAAAAATAAGGGAAAAGATAATAAATCACAATAGTTTAGAATTCCCTGTCAAGGAGGAGGAACAGGGTAAAAATGGATTTTTCTAATCCATCACTTTCTTTATGGAAACAGCTCTCCTTTGATCTGCTGCTTCCTCTGCCTTAGAATTGATGACCTGGGCATAAATAAAATATTGTTCCCATTTATTATCCAGGGAACTGCCAGGGACGAAGGACAGTGAATCATCAGGGTTTGTTTGTGCTGCAAGTGCTGCAAATCCTGAGTGACTGGAGCAGGAGTTGCTCAGGTCTGAGCCCTCCTGGCTCTGGGGGGTTCAGCTGGAAGAGCAGGCAGTGCCAGCAGGATCCAGGGCTTGCTGCTGGGGGAGCTGCCCTGGGAGCTTCCTGGGTGTGCTTTTGATCTGATTGCTCCTGGTACAAGTGAGCCCAGGGAAGACACAGACAGGAGGCTTTCAGCTCAGAGAGCTCTGGTTTAATCTGTGATTTGGTCACACACACAACTTGGGGGGAATTCAGGGAGGGCTTTTTAACCTGCTGCCCTTGGGGAGAAGACCCAAAGAAGAGAAGACTCCTGAAAAGTCTTCTCAGGAGGAGTCTCTGGTGATAATTTCTGGTTTAGAGTAGCAGGAAATGCTCTCAGAGGGCTTCCCATGTGTTTTAGGGGAGCTGATGTGTCTGCCAGCAGGCAGCAGATCCCTAGAGGAGTCTGTCCCTGCTGTTGGGCCTGGCAGGTTTTCCCATCCAGCAGAATGGCAAGGGAATTGAAGGATTGGAGCTGGAGCAGACAAGGAAACTCCACCCAGTCTCCTCTCATAAAATACAGGGCCTGTTCCCATGGAGATCAAACTGTTGGAATAAGCAGCCATAACAAAGGTAGAATCTGAGACTGAACACCTGGAATTGGGAGAGTTCTGGGGCTCTCTCTGCCTTCAGCAGAAGGAATGAGTTAAAAATCAGATTAAACTGAGCTGCTCATGGAGTGTCTGCACACACCTTGATTCCAGCCCAGCTCTGAGGGCACACCCACTGTCATAAAATAGATTTCAGGACCATAGCACTTGTTTTAGGATGGAGATGAACATTCAGAATTAAGGCAAGGGATTAAACAAGGAATGGCAACTTTTGCTGAACCTCTCAGCACTCAGGTGTCTGTTTGGTGGCTTTATTTCAGTGCAGGGGGTCTTCCCCAGGGACAGGGAGGAGCTGCTGCCCTGGGCACTTCTGCTCTCATTGTCAGCAGTGCTGCTATTATGGGCTGTATTAATGGCCAACAGTGCTCCACTGATACATGGACACTCACTATTATGCTGCTAATTAAATAACTTGTGGCATTAGCAGTTTCCACCTCCCCTCCCAGCTCTGCTTTGTGCTCATCTCCAAAACCCGTGCAGTAGCAATAACTAATGTGGCAATAAAAGGCTTTACCTTCCCCTGACACTGCTTTTTAAAATGACTTGATTGTTGGATGCTTTGAGCCTACAGGAAAAAAGCAACAGTCAGAAATGGGGGGAAACCCACAGCTGTTGCTGTAGCCAGTGCAGATTCACCAGGAAAAAACTACATTTTTCATCTCTCTATCCAGAAAACTGAGCTTGTTTGTCACCTTCTGTAGTTCTTCACAGTAAATAACAAACTGATTCTCTCCTATTGCCCTTCTACATCCAACAAGTAAAGGATTGTGCTCAGGGGCTGTCACTTAGAAGTGCCAGAGATGCCAATCTCATCTCAGCTCCCTTGAACTTCCTGCAGGTCTGGGAATGCTGTTGGGAATGAGGCCATGGAGGTGGAGGGGTCAGGGCTAAGCAGCCATAACCCTCAGGCCCAGCATGAAGCCTTGGAAGATGGGGATTTTCACTTCCTTCTCCCATCCTGTGTCCTGTAGACCAGGGAGTGTGGATTTCCCACCTCCTGGCAGGAATTGCACTGTGGGGGATGGCCTGTCCTCCTGCAGGGCTCACAGCAGCATTCCTGGTGTGCCTGCCCTTCCTGCAGGGTTACAAGTGCTCCTTAGGTGATGCACTTTGATTTTACCCAGTTAAGCAACCTGGGGTCAATAAATGTGTAGTTGCACGAGTTGGAGGTTATTAGAAAAGCCCAGATTGCTCTTAATTCTTTCCCCCAAAAGAGGCCAGATAAAAGAGTTTCAGCTGCACTGCACAGGGGTGCTGTCCAGCACTGTGTTCCCTGGAGCAGCGGAAGTGTTGGAGAACTGAACCCCCCACGGGAAGGCAGCAGGAGCTGCTCACAGAGCTCAGTGCTAAATTCCCTTCCCATCTGCAAGACCTTGGGTAGATCTGGAGTTGCTCTGGAGTGGGGGCATGTGGTATCCACCCCTCCACGCTGCCTTTTCCCTGTGTTAATGCAGGATTTTCCCTTGGCAGAGGGAAGCAGAACAGGAGAGGAAGGGAGCCTGGAATCCCTTCTCTCCTGGAATGAAGGGCCCATAGTCCCCCATGTCTCCTCCCTTCTGGGGCTACAGAGAACAGGGATCTGTCTCCTGAAGCTGCTCTGCTTTTCCCTGCCCCTACATAAATTGGAGTAATTGCTTTTAAAAGTAAATACTCCATCTGCTCTTTTTCCCTGCAGTATTTCCATCCTTTTTCATCTTAAAGTCAAGTTTTGAAGCACAGCAGCGGCAACCAGAGACCATCAAAATCACAGGAGAAGCCCCAAAATATTGTGAAGTTTTCCAGAAGTAATAAATTCCATGTATTTCTTTTTTGTTTGCCTTCAGTAGTCTGCGCCTTTAGTGTTCACATTTTGAAATTCCACTTTGAAGTCTGTGAGCTAGCAACACATTTCAAAATAAATAGGAACAGAGTGCAGGAGCTCTGGGCTTTGGGAAGGAGGGGGAATGGCACGGGGCTCGTGATAACACAATGAGAGCTGAGTGTTGTGGTTGAACTGAGGCAGAGTCTGCAGGAAGAGCCTGCCAGGCATATGAGGGACAAGGGGACAGAGCAGTTTGCATCTATTTTCTGAATTTTGGCCGTTCTTTGTAGAGTTTTGTTCAGGCTTTTAGCTCAGCTTAATTTGTGTTAGAATTCTGTGTGCACGAGGGAAAACAACCCCCTGGATTTTAGGCAATGTTTATTTCCCTAAACGCTGACCTTCGTTAATTCCAGACCCTCGGATGCGATCTCCTGTCAACCACAGCCTAAAATCCCCCTTGGGAAGGAGGCTCCTGCCCTCCCCCGTGTGCTGCGGGCAGTGACGCTGACACATGGATTGGTGGCTGGGAATGTGGCTCCTGACCCACTTAAACCCCGGGTGCAGTTGGTGTGCCTGGCAGCCACAGCCCCCGGGCACGCCCGTGTCACCTTCGTGCTGTGCTGCCCTGTGTCCCGGCACGGCTCCCAGGGGACAGGGATCACAGCCCAGGCACTGCGGGTCTGCGTGGAGAGAGCTCTGCACAGGGTGTGCAGGGGGTGGGGCACCATTCTGGGGGTCTTGTGAGCACTGTGGATTTGGGGTTTTACCTTCAGGCTGCTGGAAACATGAGGGGACGAGGGAACCTCACTGGGAGAAGCAAAGCAAACCAAGCCGAAAGAAAAAGAATTTGAAAATAATGTAAAAATTAATGATTACTTAAATTTTTCTGAGTATTTTAAGGATCTGGAGGGGGAGGCTGTTGTGTGATATTGGAGCACTCAGATTTCAGAACACAAGGGCTCTTGTGGGTTGGAGTAGGGATGGAAAAGGCTTCAGCTTCTCCTCTGAGCATCCCTGGAGCTCTGCCCTTCGTTCTCTGGGATTGCTCCCCAGCACTGCTCCTGCACCACGAACATCCAAGGGCTGGGGGTTCTCCCCTCACAGCAAAGCAGGAATGGATGGATGCTCCCCCCACAAAAATGGGGTGTAGGGGAAGTGTGGGTTTTTTCAGCCACTGACCTTCCCCTGGCAGTGTCACCATAAACCTTTGTCAGGCAGCCGTGCCAGCAGGGCAGGGATGGGGATTAGGGATAAGGATAGGGATGGTGTGCACACACCTCTGTGGGGGTGTGTCCAGCCCTTTTGCACTGCCTGGCCCCCGTGTCTCCCCACCTTCCCTGTGTGGTCACAGTGCTGAGTGGGTTCCTGTCGGGACCAGGACAGGGCTCCTTCCAGGAGCAGGGAATGGCAGGGCTGGGGGGACACCTGCTACTGTCACAAGGCAGAATGAAACACTGCAGTAACATCTCCCAGCAGGACAGAGCCACACAGGGGTCTCCCACCTCTCCAGCCCATGCACCTTCCTCCCAAACACGGTGTGGAACTGCTGGGAGGGAGCATTTCCAAGGATGGAACATGGGCTTGTTCCCTGTGTGATTGCACAGCAACATAAACTGCTGGGGAATAAGGCTGTGCTGAATTAATTGAGTTATTTCAGAGATGAGTTTGGTCTGCTAATTCCATATCGACTGTGGGCTTTAAATAGCATTAAGGACCTGTGTTACAACTCAATTAAAACTCAGGAATGCAGCTGGAACAGGGTAAGGTCATGTCTGTGGATGAGGTGGAATAATGTAATTGTTTCCCTTGATGTGGGTCTGTGTGTCCTGTAATTGGAGCAGAATTGAATCCCTGTTTAATCTGATCATGGACTGCCCCTCCTGTGAGGAAGAGCAAGGTGGAATTGATGGACCCTGAGGAGGTCTCTGAGCTCTGTGTGGATACAGGGACCGAGTAATTGAACTTGTGCTCCCTTGGGGAATACCTGAGTGTGATGTGAGTAGATGGTTGAAGTGGCTTGTGCAGACCCTGAATCTGCAGAGGGTATTTTTGTAGTAATATTTTCCAGTTTTCTTCCCACTGTGCAGTGACTCACAAGGAGCCTCCTGGCAGAGCCATCATACACCTGGTGTAGTGGTTCCTCTAAACACATTGCAGGGCTAATCTTTTTAATTAATCATTGCTGCCATAATTAATAGGGCTTGAAAGGTGCCATAAAGGCAGGCCTTTCTGTGGGGTGTTGGCTGACAGGTGGGATAGCAGCTGGTGGGCATTGGGATTAAGAGTTCCAGGGAGTGGGATGAGTGTGAGGAGAGCCTGGGCTTTGGGGCATATCTTCCTACACTGCAGTTGGGTTGACATCACATTTTGTCTTACTGAGAGGTCTCCTCTCGCTGCTCAGACTGTATTTCATGAGAACATCTCATCTTTGGATGGTTAAGGATGAAATGAGCAGCCAGAACAGATAAACCTTGCATTCAGTGTCCTGCCAGTGACTGGAGTAACTCAAACCCAAAAGTCATGCACGATGGTGGGACATAAATGATCACAGATCTCTCAGAACAGGTCACCGGGTGGGTTTTTCTGGCCCAGACCCTTCTCTCCCTGCACTGCCGTGTCCCAGGGGGCTGTCACAAGCACAGGGAACGAGTCCTGGTGGCCATTTGGCTCCTCCCGAGCTGCTGGTCTGCCCTGCCCAGGACTTGGCTCTCTGGGGGTGGCTCTGGGCCCTCTGTTCCATTTGCATCCCTGCAGGGGGAATTATCTGGAGCTTTCAGGAGCATGTTGTGAAGGGGCACACTCTGTTCCTTTTCCCTCTGCTACCTCTTTGGGACCAGTTGCCTTTTCATTTTTGCTTTATTGGATTATTAAAAGGCTGCCAGCTGGATATAGGTAAGTGGGGGTTTTCTCTGCTGCAGTCTGCAGAGAACAGGCAGCAGTGTGGAGCCCTTTAGTCCTGGCAACTGCTTCCTATTTTTCCAGATGATTCCAGCCAGCTCTTTTTGTGTTTAGCCCATTGTCAAACAGAGTCACAAAGACTCGGGGTATTAATCCTGTCATCTGTTCAGTGTGTGGAACTGCTGAGTGGGCTGTGCTGTGAATGGGGAGCTGGAGGTGCTGGGGGAAAGCGGGATGGGCTGTGGGCGTGCTTGGAGCATGGCTGCAATTCCTGCCTTTCCCTGGCCTTGGGGCTCATCCAGTGTGGCACTGTCCTTCTGTGTCCCCAGCGAGGGGTCTGGGGGGTGAGGGCAGGTGGAACTGGAGCAGGCTGGAGTGCTGGGGGGCACAGCCCTTCCCTGCAGCCCGTGGCGCTCCGAAGGGATCCTGAGTCGTGCTCGGAGCATGCAGAGCTGCACATCCAGCACAACAAATGGCCTCAAGCAGCCCTGCAGCTCCCAAGGTCATGGGTGGGAGTGTACAGGATCCATGTCTTGCAGGCTGAGCCCATCTCTGGTGGCTGGAGCTGGATCCCAATCCCGGCTGCACATCCCGTTCCTCCTGCGGCAGGTCTGGTTTGACAGTGTCTGTGGAGCCCACACTGCCCTGCTGTGCCTCTCACAGAGCTGCAGTTCTGGGACCTGCCCACTCTGAAGGACTTGGGTCTGCCCCATCCTGTGGTTACAAAGCAGTCCGTGGGGTTGGCCTTTAGCTGGATCCAGGATAGGGGAAAGGGAAAAAGCAATTTCCCTCAAACCCACCCACCGCCCACAAAGCATTTGGTTTTTAAAATAGCCATTTCACAGCTCTAATTTGGAATCAGCACAGCTGAGGGGGCCATAATGAGTGTCTGTACATTGGGTGATGGGAACTTCTGAAACCAGAGCAGCTGCCAAAGCATCTTAACATGGAGCTTCTGCTCTGAGAGGCAGCTTGGCAGGCGAGGATCCGGCCAAACTGCTGACTCCGGCCTTGTGCTTTCCCACCTGGACACTCAGATGTGCACTGCTCAGGCCCTGCAGCCTTGGGGTGCTGAGCACCCAGAGGCAGGGCAGGTTTCTGAAGGGGAGTGTCAGGAGGAATAAGCTGTTGTGCATCTCAAATCCCAAAGGTCCCTGTTGTGTTTTGGAGGGCTGAGCCGGGATGGGGCAGGAGGGTTTTGTTGCTGGTGTTTACAGATGTGTTTCCAGGCAGACACTGAGCATCAGCAGTGCAGAGAAAAACATGTGCTTGGGCTTTTTGGGGGGAAACAACAACAGAGAGATCCTTTCCATTTCTTTCAGCTGGAAAGTGATGCCAGGAGCTGTTGTTTCAGAGAACAAGAAGCCTGGATTTCTCTGTTTGTGTGTGAGATGCACCTTTGAATGTGTATCAGGAAAATGTGCACAGGGAAAATGCAGAGCACAGAAAGTAGGTCTCACTGCTCACTGTCCCTTCAGCGAGGGAATGTCTTTGTGTGCTTCTTGAAAAACACAGCCAGACAACAGCAAAACCAAAGAACATCTGCTTGTGTATAAATATACCTGATTTTTCTGGGTTTGTAGTTCCCATTACAGCATGTGCCAATCTTTGTGGAGTGCCAGAAGAGCAGCAGCATCTCCAGAAAATGCCCAGGTTGCAGCAGCCGGGTAAAACCCTCCTGTGCCACCTTTGCAGGGCTGCAGTCAGCTCAGAGGGCAGAGGGGAACTTGGGGTTGCCACACTTCTCCAAGTGTTTTTTACATGTTTTGCCAAATCCTCAGCTCGCTGGAGGGGGAATATTAAGACAGCAGCAGCCCTGGAAGCTGAGCAGTGGTTTGTTGAAAAGGTCTGCTTGGACAGGGGGTAATTAATGGGATATTTTTCCAGTGACCACCCTTAGATATCCTAAAGCACTGACTTGAGCTGGAGGGAGGGGCACCTCTGAAAGGAGGCTACTGTGCCTGGGAGTGGAGTGGAACAATGTTCAGGGAGCCCCAAGCCAGGGCTGGTGGGACTGGTTTTGTTTATTAAAGACAGGCCTTTGTAGAGCAGTCACGGAAAATCTTATTTCTGTACCAACAAAAACTTTGCTCCCATGGTTGTTGTTATTGGCTAACTTAGTCACTTTGGTGTTTATGGAAAAGTATTTACTGGGAAGGACTGGAGGGTTTGCAAGCCTCATCTGCTTTCATTTTGCTTTGATGGCACACATGTTGCTGTGGGACTTTGTGTTTCATGCCTGGATCCGTGTTCCCAGGCTGGCATCCCTCTGCTGCAGCAGGGCCAGCCAGTGTCCCTCCTGTTTGCTGCAGCAAGGGAGAGCTTTGCCTGGGCTGGCTGGGACTCTTCTTTCTGCCTGGGGGAGCATCAGCTTTCGGTCCCCACTTTCCCCCCCAGGACATGGGAACAACTCTGAGTGCTGTGGGGCAGCCAGGGCAGCCCTGGTTGGATGTGGGGTATCAGCAGTGGCAGCACCACAGAGCTGGGGTGCTGCAGAGGGGTGAAAAGAAGCCTCTCTAATAAATGCAATTACACAAACATGCTTGAGCCATGTGTCCTATTTAATTCCTCCCCAGGAAAAGAGGCATTCCTCAGGGCACTGCTTTTGTCTGGCTGAAAGAGATATCCCAGTGCCTCGGGCATCCTCTCTGAATCCAGAGTGGCTCCTCTGTGCCCTGAGTGGCAACTAATACTGGGCTTCAGATCCCTCTGAAGAACAGCTATTCCTCCAGGACTGGGTGGATTCTTTGCCAGGCAGTGATTTTCTGGCTGGCAGAGCCCTTGCTGCCATGCAGACCTCACAGGCAGCTGGCACTGCTGGCTCTGGCTCCCTGCCCGTGTGCCCCGGGGCATTGTTACCCACTGAAGTGCCTCTGCTCTGGGGAAAGGATCCTTTTGCAACTGGGGATCTTCCAGTAGGAGGCTTTGGCTTTGTTTGTCAGGAGGCAGGAGTTGTGCAGGTGCAGGGGTGCATCCCTAGGGCTGGACTGATGGGAGGGGACAACCCAAGGAGGGCAGGACCCCCAGGATTGTTGGAGGGGAGGTTGCTGTTCACTCAATAAATGACCAGTGTTAGAGGGCCAGGCAGGTAAAACCTTGCATGGTTCTCTCCCCCCTCCAAACCCTGTGTCCCTCCTTTAAGGGTATTTAGACTGAAATCATCACCTGAGGTTTTAAGAAAAGCATGAAATATTCAGAAGTTCCTGGTAAGGTGCAAGAGAAGGGATTAAGTAGTCCAGAAAGGCTGCTCTTTGGCTTTGCCAGCTCCTGCCCCTCAGTGCAGACATTCCCTGAGGTATCCCACGAGGAGCCTTGTGTACAGACAGCTGTGCTCCTGCTCATAAGCACCAAATGTTTTATTCAGTGTGTGCTTGTCAAAGTGCATTAAAAATGCAGGTGGCACTTGCTGGTGTCAGGCAGTTTTTGTCAGCGAGGCACCATCACAGGGTGATGCCACAGACCTGACAGTGGAATCTGCTGGCTCTTGGAATGTCGGGAATACCTGGAGTGTCCTGCCAGGCTGGCACTGCCCTGCTCCCTCCAAAGCTTCCCATGGAGGTGCTGTAAGGTCCTGAGGAATATGGGACAGAGAGGATGTGCCATGAGTGTCTGGTGTCCGTGCTCATCCCTGTCCAGCTGTGTCTCATCCTGTGTTTAGATCCGGTCCTGAAGGTAACTTGGACATCCGTGTATGGAAACACTGGGAATTCCAGGTGTTCCCAGTGGGCTGCCAGTGCACCCAGGGACAGGGGCAGGTGTGGGAGCTGGAGGCAGCTGCTCCTTTCCCATCTGCAGGACAAACCCTCTGCTCATCCCCGCTCACGTCCTGACATTTCTCCATGTGCTCTTCCCCAGGGGCTGGAGTGTTTCCCAGGCCTGGGTCAGAGTGGCCACAGGCACCATTCATGCAGCCATGGAGGGCAGGGCCTGCTTGGCCTCTTTTCCTCACCCAGCCAACTGAACTTTGTTTTCTTGCCTTTCAGTCCTTCCAAGGAAGCCAAGGCCGTGCTTATCTCTTCAATTCCGTGTGAGTACCCACACACCTGTGGCTGGGGGGGCTGTGCCTGTGGGAGATCCCCCAGCAACAAGAGAACCAGAGGGCAGTTTCCTTTGGGAAACCTCTGCCTGTGGCTCCCCAGAGTGGTGGGAATGTTGGGAGGGTTTGATTCCTGGTGAGGTTTCAGTGAGGCAGCGAGGAAAAGGTGAGTTTTTCATCATCACACTGAGAAATAAGGGCTGGTGGATGAGTCATCTCCTTCTCCGAGGATGCAGTTGGACCAAAGAGCCAGAATTTCGTAAATATGGAGATAAATGGTCTCTAAATACGCCCTTTTTAGAGCTAACATGAAAACCAAGTATAATTTCCCAGCAACTGAAAATAGTTCTGGTGAGGTCACTGCTGGGATGTCTTTCACAAGAACTGCTGAGTTCAGTTCCATTTTTCAATTTTCCATTTGGGAAAGCAAAAGTACCATTTTATCAATTTGAAAATGAAAATCCTTCTCAAATGCCTAATTAGCACGAGTGACTGGAATGGTATTAATCTTCTCTTCAGAGCTTCTACAGAATCTTTAGTTGACTAAAACTCTTATTGTACCTTTCCATTCTGGTCTGGAGAACTGCAAGAGGTGTTTGTTGGGGGGCCCTCAGTGTCCTGAACCTTCTGCTTGTGTTGCCCAAGGCTGCAAGAGGCTTCCTGGAGGGTCTTGGTGTGGGAAGGCCTAACAGGGGTGTCTGTGTCTCCCCCAGAGTGAACGTGGGCTGTGGCCCTGCAGAGGAGCGGGTCTTGTTGACAGGATTACATGCAGTGGCAGATATTTACTGTGAAAACTGCAAAACCACGCTGGGCTGGAAATATGTGAGTACCAGGGTCCTTTGTGCTGCCTGGGTGGGGCCAGCTTTGCTCCAGCCCTTTCCTGAAGGGGCTGTGGTGTGACGGGGTAAGAGTTTGGGCACCCAAAATGCAGGTTCTCAGCTGTATCCACAGCTTTTTTTTTGCCATTTTCCCTCCTGCCTTGTGTTGTTGCATCCTTTTAGAGCAGGAGCTCTTTGTGGTGGATGTAATTTTTGACTAAGAATAAACACTGGTGCTGGTGGGTGCCCCTTGGTGAGACTTGACATAAAGGAGGATAAATGTGGTTCCTGCTGTCTTTTTTCCTAGATGTTATCAGAATAATAGAATGCTCCATTAATCCTGTGTCCTTCCCACTGGAAATGCTATTGAACATGAGTTTATCAGTTTGCTGTCTCTTGCTCTTCATAAATTCAATTATTTTCAAATAAAGGCTCATGTTACATCCTAATTTCTGCTTCTGGAGACACACACACCACACTGGTTTGTCAGAGCCTTCTGACCAGTGTCCAAACAAACCCTATTTTGTGTTTGTGGCCTCTGGACAGAAATACTCTTTACTAAACCAGCTGAAAGGCCAGGAAAAGGAAAACATCACAAATTGATGTGGGTGGAATCCCTGCAGAAACACAGCATGGATGTCCCAGATGGAGCAGGACACTAAATACATAACTGAGTTTGTGGCAAACAGACCCAGTAATTCCATGACCAGCAGGGAGCCCAGGCCTCTGCAGCGAGGACTGACCTTCTGTCAGGTGAGCACCTGAGCAGGGCTGAGCTGGTCTGGAGGGTGCAGCCTCACCAGCAGGAGTCCCTCCTGGTTGGGGACAGCAGGGATCATCCCAGAGAGTGTCCCCTCCAGCTGGGCACTGTGGAAGCACAGTGTGTTCCTATAGCTGCACTCAGGGATCTGGCACAGCTGGTCCTTCTCCTGGGCCTCCATCTCCACAGGAATCCATCCTTCCATTCCCACTGGTGGTGGTTTTACAGCATCTTTCATGTCTCTCTCCATCAGAGCCCCTCTGCGTTCTTGACAGACTTTAATAAATTCTCAGACCAGCCTGGAGAGAGGTGGAGTTTATCACCAGTGGTTCCTAAATCCTTGTTTAGTCCAAGGAGCCATTGCCCTGCAGAAACCTGCATATCACATAGTGCCAGTTCTTATTTCCCAGCCTGTAAATCCTGCTAGGAGCAGGATTTAAGATTCTGCCCACATCATTTTCCTGAAAGCCAAAGGGAACACCTGCAGTTTTACTCTGTAGACAAGGCTAAGACTCACACCAGCATTCCCAGCCCTGATCCATAACTGTGATTTACCTTCATCTCATCCCTTGCCCTTCTCTTTCTTTAGGAACATGCTTTTGAAAGCAGCCAGAAGTATAAAGAAGGCAAATACATCATTGAACTAGCTCACATGATCAAGGATAATGGCTGGGATTGAGTGGGAAGAGCCCAGCCCTAGCAGCGTGTAAGAGGATGCCATCCAACCGAACATTATATCCAAGAGTGAGAGAGTGACTGAACGCTTGGTTCCATGCATTTAGAGGCTCTGCAACCCGGGAGCATCTTCACACCCTTCTCCATCTTTATTGGTGACTGGCCTCTAAATTTCTGTCTCTCTGTCTCTTTGCTTTGTATCTGTGTGTGAGTTGACCCTGGCTGCTTCTCTCTCTGTTGTGCCGTCGGCTCAGAGAATGCACCGAATGCCGAGGCCGTTCCGTGTGCCCAGTGCTTGAGGACAAAGTGCCCGTGGCCCCGGGGTGGCATTTGTACCAGGAGAGCTCTCGGGGCGGGAGGAGGCCCCGAGGTTTGGGCAGGAGGAGGTGATAGGGGGTGGGCAGAGGGCCCCAAGGGAGTCACCAGAAGCTGACACTCTTATTCTCCTTTCAGTCCTGGGTCACCAAGGTTGCCACGTGTCTCCTGGTCTCGGAGGACACAAATACCTCACGGCTGCGCTCTCTCCCATCCCACCTCTCAGCCCCAGCTGGCTGAGCACGAGTTTCCCCCACAAGCCAATTGCAATCTGTGTTGTGTTTGCTGTTTACGCACTTGTTGTTGGAGGGGGCAGGACCTGGAGGCTGGAGAGATCTCCCTTGTCCTCTCCTGGTCCTCGCTGGTTCAGGGTGGGTGGGGCCCAATGCCCCAGCACTGTGGGGAGCATCCTCACAGCTGGAGAAACCAAATCCTGACTCCTGAGCCCTTCAGAGAGGAGGAGAAAACCACTTAAGGCACAAGGAGGCTGGAGCTGCAGCTTAGAAGAAGATGAAAAGAAGGAAATTCCATAGAGGAGGATGGGGACAGACTTAGTAACAGAGGGTACCCTTTGATTTCCTGGCCCTCCCTGAGCACCCCAGGGGTGTTTTACCAATCCCTCAAAAGTGCAAGCAGGAAAATGCTGTTACAGGATCTTTTCCTTAATCCCAGGCCCCAGCCAACACCTGCACTGTGGGAGCCTGGCAGAGCAATGGTGTGGGAGTGGGGAGAGGAGGGACAGAGGACGTGGTGGGTGTGTTGCACAGGAGGATATTTCAAGCCATGAGGTGTCCCCCCAAAACCTCCCCCCTTTTCCCACTCCCAGAAGCCTGTTGCAGGCTCCGGGGGGAGTGGGATAGCAAAAAGAAAGAAACAATCTTCCCCCTACCCCTGAAATTATGCCCCGGAGTTTAAAGCAGGGGGGAGATGTGGGCAAGAAAACTGCAAGGGATAATTCCTTCCCATTTTAGTTTTTCCATTGTGATTCCTGAGGACCTTCCTGAGGTGGGTGGAGGGGAAGGGGCGTCGTGTGCGAGAGGGAAAGTTCATCAGGCATAAATGGCAGTGTGAAGTTTGCTCTGCAACACTCCAGCCCATCTCTGGTGCCTCGCTCAAGGCCATTTAACTGAGGCAGTTTTATCTCTCCAAGTGAATTTCCTTTCTGTTTGTGGAATTCTTTCAAATAGGTTAATCTATCAGGGGAAATCTTTGTTAATCCAGAAGGAAAGAGTATTGTGCAGGGGTTTGTGACACCCTGTGAAAGGGAAGCTTTGGAGCTGAGATCTGTCATGGCTGGATTCCACCTGGAGAGGCTCCGAGCTGGCTCTGGGGTCAGGGCTGGGGGGAGAGTCCTTTGGGGTTAAACTGGCAGGGAATTCAACAGAGACCCTGCTGAGGGATCAGGGGATCTCAGTGTTGGGTCCTTGTGCTGAAACCCAAACCTGATGAAGTAAAGGCTTTTTTCTCTCAGCCTTTGGTTTTGACAACCCCGGGGAGGCAATGGAGGTGGAGGCTGGTCTGGCTCCTGCAGTGGATGGAGTTGGAGCAGCTTGGGACCAGCCTGTTCTGAGGTGGCTTTTGCCCTCACCCTTCTGCTGTGGCTGTGTAAGAATTGCTTCAGCTTCCATCCCTGGTTGTCTCTGCTTCTATCATCCACACTCCCCTCAGATAAAAATCTACTGCAAATCAAAAGTTCCACAGTACCTCTGTCCTGTTGACTCTGGCACTGGCCTGGTCCCACTTCCCTGTCCTTTGGTTGGGGATCCATGACAATTTATTGGGCTCTGACTAGTGGGGAGTAATTTCTGTCCTTCAAGGAGCTCTTAAGTCTCTGCAGATTCAGAGCCTTTAAAAGGGCCTGGTTGGAAGTGGGAGAGGTGAGGGATAATCCCAAATCCTGTGAGGCTGAGGAGAGCACCAGGGGCTCCTGGTCTGATGTTGGTATTTGGAGTGATGGCTGATAAAAAGTGCTACAAAAGGTAGGGCTGTGTAAAGAACTGCTCTGAGAAATATGAACTACAGAGAGCCACCAGATATAAATGTTTTTATCCGTGTATTTGGGACAAGAAAGGTTTTAACTGGTCACAGGTGCTGGGCTTTTAATGGCAACCAGTCTAAGCTTGACTAGGAGATCTTAATCTGCTTTTAATGGGTTTTGTCCCCCCAGCATGCCCAGAGTCACCCCCTTGCTGGGAGCCTGATAGGAAAGAGAAAAGTGGGACTGTGAATGCCCCCAGCACCCGGAGAACTGCTGGGCAGGGAGGTGGGGAAATGGCCTTGTGCAGCTCCGTGCTGTTCGTGTTCTGCTGGGTGTCCCCAAAATAGGAAGGGCTTCAGTCCACCCCTAATGCAGCTGGGATGGGGAATGGGAGCAGACAGGGGGTGGAGCTGGGGTGGGGTGTGGGATCTGGGCTGCGGCTGCCACAGGTTAAAGTGCAGAGACACAGAGCGATGTGCTGGGAGCACAACCAAAGATCCTCAGCACCGTCCCCTGGTCCCGAGGGGCTGGAGCAGAGCAGGTGGGAGGGTGGCCCATGGAAACTGCCTCCTGGTTCAGGCAGTGCCTGAGCACGTGGTGCTGCTTTCCACGGGTCACATTCCTCGGGAAGGCACGGACAGCAGCGGGTTTTCCTTCTGTTTTGGTGTGGCAGCCTCGTGTGTGGCAAGCTGTGAGTTTACACCCCCGTCTACCCCAAAGCTCAGACTTGAGTAAGTTTTAAATTGTTTTTCTCTGGTGGATTATCTGATGTGAAATCCCAATCCCTGTAATAAATATTCAGATGATAATATATACACAAAGCAGAAAACCCCCAGACGTTATCTTGTGAAATATACTTTTGTAAATAATATTTAATTTTTTTAAAAGAATAATATATTTGGTGCTGTTTTCTCAGAGCCCCTCCCTGAGAGCACTTTTCTGTTGTTTATAAATGATTCTGTTTCCTTCTGTGTTTGTTGGAAAATATGTTCAAAGGGAAACAAAAATCATAATCCACGTTGTCCTCTGAAGTTGATCCGTTTTTCCTCTGATGTGGCAGGAGGGGATTTGCTCCCACTCCCACCCAGCACCTTCGGCCTCGGGGCGGGTGGGGTGGGTGGGATGGGTGGGGTGGGAGGAAGGTGGAAGCCCTTGGAGAGCTGGAACACCATCCCTGAGCCACAGTCACCTCGTGCTCCCTCCCCAAACCCCCCCCCGGGCATGACCTTCCCAAGCAGATCAGGTTTGGAGGATCCAGGCCTGGAATTTTCTCTTGCACCAGTACTGGCTGGAGGGAAGGAGATCTGGAGACAGGATTGAACAGGAGCTGTGGCCTCCAAGTCCCCAGTGGCTCGGGGGCAGCAGGGAAGGAGGGTGGAGGTTTTTAAGTAGTCCTTGTTTTTAAACTAAACCACAAGTCTTTGGACATGGATCCTGATTTTCTTTTTGAGTGTTTTTTTTTGGTTGTTGTTTGTTTTATTATTTTTTTAAACCAGGCTGCTACATAACAAATTAGAGTAAAAGTTTACCTCTCTGGCAGTGAAGTTCATTTATTTTGTTCTCCTTTCTGTCTTTTATCTCCCCCCCCCCTTCTCCCCCTTCTTTGTTTTTAATTCATTGGGTCTCTGGTTTATCCCAAAGTGGACCAACAGCACAAACCACTGGACTGTGTTTTGCTGAGCAAGGAGCTCTTCTCAGTGCTGAATAAGTGTTGCACGCTCTTTAATTCCCTGGGTTTGGTGCACACCTTTTAAAAATATACAGGAACAGAAAAACCCTACAAACCTTATGAATGACCCCCGTTCTTGTGACGATCAAGTGAGAACTTTCTCTGCCTGCATTGTCTCAGTGCTCTGTGAGAGTGTGTCAGTCGTACATTTCACTGCACTTGTTTCGTGTTCCAGTGGGATCCAGCTGTGGGATGAGGAGGTGACACCCAAACCCTGCTCAGTGGGAAGGAGCTTCTCCATCCACTGAGAGGCCTCAGAAATTCAGTGCTCGGAAACAATCAGGTTAGACAGAGGTGTTTTTGCAGAATCCTGTTTAAGAAGAATAAGCAGAAGAGGGGAAACAAAATCATCGTGAATTCAGAATAAAACAATAAACATATTTAAATGCAAGCAGAATGGCATTGTGTGAGGTATAACCACCAGTAAGCTGTTCTCATCGTTCCAACTGTGTGTATCCTTTGTTTTGTTCTTCATAAGGAAATGGGAATGCTTTCCCCACTGACAAAACTAAGGACAATATTTCCAGTACCAGCCTGTCTATGGATGCTCTTGTGTTTACAAAGTGTGTATACTTTAATTCTTTGATTTTTTTTTTTTCATATTCTTTCAGGTCATTTGCTTCAGTCATAAATGCAATTGTTTGTTTTCCAGTAATTGGTTTTCACCTTTTCATGTATTTGTACATTGTATATAGTTCTTCAGTATTAGAGGGAGGCGTATTGTTTGTCATATTTACAATATGTGTTGGTGCTCATTTGAGAAAATAAAATTTTCAAGTACTAAAACTGCTGCTCCATGTTCTGCTTCGATCTCCTGTCCTGTGTGCAAAGCACTGAAATGGGAACTGCTCCGGTTGGGATCCAGCGTTCCCAGTTCTGGTGTTCCCTCCTCAGAACCCGGTGTGGTCGGGTGGAAAGCAGTGCTCTGTGCTCTCTTTGGGGTTTTGGGATGAGCTGATGCAATCCCTCTTCACCCCAGTGCTGGAGCTGGCTGGGACCTGTCCTGGTGCCCTGTGCCAGTGCCCAGCAGTGCCACTGAGTGCCCTTAATTCCACTGTGTGTCTGAAAAAGCCACTTAACCCTCTTTGGAGGGACCTGGCCGGGGCCCTGAACTCGAGGTGAGCTCAGGCCATGGCGAGAGGAGCTGCAGGTGAGAGGCTGGAGGTGAGGAGGAGCCAGAGGGCTGCGGGAGGTGGGTGAGGCCAAGGGAGGGGTGGCTGTGAACCAACATCCCGTGGGTGCTGGGCCTGTGGGTGCCCATCCCATGGGTGCCCATCCTGTGGGTTCTTACCTTGTCTGTGCTGATCCCATGGCTGCCCATCCCATGGGTTCTCATCCCATGGGTTCTCATCCCATGGGTTCTCATCCCGTGACTACCCATCCCATGGGTTCTCATCCCATGGGTGCCCATCCTGTAGGTTCTCATCCCATGGGTTCTCATCCCATGGCTGCCCATCCTATGGGCAAACAGGTTCAGGGAAGGGACAGTCGGCACCACGGGCTGTTTGCCCAGCAGGGTGTTGGAGCTCTTGGTCTCCCCAGCACCTGCAGGTGCCATCCTTGGCTCGGGGCCTGTGTGTGACCTGTGGGCTGTGAGCTCTGGGGCTGAGGCTGTGCTGCCACCACCCTGCACAGCAGGAAGGGCCCAGGGATGAGGGCATCTCCAAAAAATGAGCCAGGTCCTTCAGCCACCCGTGCCAGGAGCTCCTGTGGCTGGGCTTGTTCCTACAACCCCTGGAGCAGCTGCTGCATCACCCCAAAAGCCCAAAGGCTGTAACCCCGTTCCCATCTCCTTGTCCAAACGAGAGTGGCCACTCCACTCGCTCCCGTGGCCACACGTGTGTGCACAGGAGGGATCCAGCTCTACATCAGCCCTTTGGCTGCGCTTTAGGACGAAGGTGGGAAGGTGTCAGACCCACGCCAGGTCCTGGGGCTGCGGTTCCAAGCCCTGGGGCCGGTGGTACCCGGGCACCGTGCGGGGCCAGGCTCTGCCCCACTGCCGGAGCCTTCCCAGCCAGGGCGGGGAGCGCAGGGCAGGGCAGGGCAGGGCAGAGCCGCTGGTCGGGATGCAGGGCAGCCCCTCCCCGGCTGCACTGGCTGGTTTATTAAAGTGCAATTAGAGCGTGGACGAGCCGACGCAGCTATTAATAGCAGAGGGAGATAAGCTGACTCAGGCAGCAGCAGCCCCGGGCTCTGCAGGAGGGAGGGATGGAGGGATGGGGAGAAGGATGGATGCTGGGTCCTCCTCGGTGATGGTGCTGCAGGGCTCTCCCTGCCCTTTCCCGTGGCCAAGGACGGGCTATAAACAGGGACAGGGCAGCTCCTGACTCCTCTCATCCTACCCCTCACAATGAGGGTTTTTGCAGAGGATCACGTTGCTATAAATACAGCAGTGCCCGTGGCCTTTAATCCTGGTTCAAGAGCAATTCGACACTCCTGCCTCGCTTCCCAGCCCTTATTTTGGGACGCTGGCACTGGGGAGGGACGCTGCCAGTTGTTTTCCACGGGGTCACTCGATCCCTTTCCTCCTTCCCCAGCTGAACCGCTGCAGGTCCAGCCTCACGGGTGCCCCTGGGCTTCCCCCACGCCACCTCTCCCAGTGGGACAGGAGGACAGCCCGGGCAGGAGGATGTTCTTGCTGACAGGGAGGATTTACAGCAGCGTGTCCGGGCTGCCAAACACGCCGCGGTTATTTTTACCCGGCTCCGGTTGGGGTATAAATAGTGCCGAGGCTGCTCTCTGCTGCTGACCGAGAAATGTCCCACAGAAACAGGCCAGGCACGGAGGAAATGTCACCTGGAATGTGGTGACCCCGGGGTGACCCTGCCCTGGCTGCACAGGGGGATCCCCACGGGGGGAAATAACCGAGTCCTGGTGCCCCTGCTCTCCATGTGATCCCAAAAAACCACAGAGCCCCCAGTGAACCCCAGAGCCAGGCAGGTCTTTGCTCTCACAGCTGGGCTGGGGGTGTTGTGAGCACAAACCCTGCCCAGGCCATGCAGGGAGGATCTCCTACATCAATTATACATCAAATCTCTCCGGGGTTGAATCTCTCCATCAATCCCCCCGAGTCTGTAAGGGGGGATCATCCCTGTGAGGGCAGGCAGGGGGGGACTGAGGGGAGTGTAAGTGCAAGGGCAGCAGGGACAGGCATCACCCAGTCACCTCCTGTGAAAAAACCCATGGAGATTTTCCAGCCTGCCCTGTTATTTATGGCTCAGGATCAAGCAGCTGCTCCCGGCGGGGGCTGCTCCACAGCCTGTTTGTTCCCCATGTAGGGAAACTTCTGATCAGGTGAAGTGAAATGCTGGGGGGAAAAAATCCTGGAATCCTTTGGCAGGGGCCCGACCTCGCCCCCTGGAAATGTGCCCCTCGGTGATGGGCTCTGTGGAGGCTTTGGATGCCAGACAGGAACAGCAGAAGGCTATAGGAGCCCTGTTATATAGCTCTGCTTCCTTGTGAAACCCAGGCTGGTGTTTTCTTTTCCACTTGGACAAGGATTTTCCCATAATTGTGCTATTTTTATGAAGGTTTCAGACAGAAGCGAAGGGCCTCTCCCAGCCCAGCCCGGGGGTTGGAGGAGCTGGAATGCTGCAGGGCTCAGCCTCTGACGCAGGTTTCCCATCTCTGCCGAGTCCCTGTGCTGGCAGATGTCTCACCCAGCCCCAGGGGGGCTTTTGCTCCATCCCTGCCTCACAGGGATTGGGGTTTTTTGGAGTTTCCTGCCTGAGGATGAACTGTGGTGCAGTTCTGCATGGACCAGGACGGCCTGGGGGAAGCACTGCAGCCACAACACAGGGGTGCAGCCAAGAGTCCCACTCTGGGGACACAAAGCGAACACCTCACCTGTCAATATTAGTTTCTACCTGACAGAGCAGGGGTCTTTATGCCCCCCAGGGCAGCTCCTCACCACCCCATTCCCTGCTGAGAGGTGGCCCTGAGGAGGTACCAGCTGTGCCCGTGCCCAGGTCTCCCCCAGCCCCAGGTGTTGCTGGTTTCTGGAGAAGCCTGGCTGTCTTTTTGCTGGGAGGGGCCTTTATCTGGAGTGTTGGTGCTGCTGGAATCTCAGCTGTCTCCTGTTCTGGGTGTTGTGGCAGGTCAGTGGGAAGGAGCCAAGGTTTTTTAGGGGAGGAAATGAAGTGGCTGAAGGGGTGAGTCTCTGTTGTCTTTAATTTGGGGTCAGGTTTCTGTCTGAATGCAGGATTTGGGGGGGTTATTGAGGATGTCACTGGTTGTGTGGCCCTTCTCAGCCTGGTGGGTGCTGTGGAAGTCGGGGCTGTTGATTTTCTCCCTGGGTTTCAGCAGGTCTTTGCTCTCCATCCTACAGAAGGGGCTGTTGTTCCCCCCCTCGAGTCCTGCCCTGGTCCCAATGGCCTCAGACACTCAGGGAGTTTCTTTGGCTGTGTTTGCTGACAGCAGGAGCAGATGAGCTTGGCAGGAGGGCTCTGCATGGTGGCCTCCAAGAACTCCTGAGAAAATCCCTTGTGCCAAGCCTGGATTTCCCCCAAATACAGATCATTCAGCCCAAACTGGGCTCTTGTGATCTTTGAACCTGCCTTGCACCAGGCCAGGCTTTGCTTGGTTGGTTTGTGGGCGTTGCTGCCATCAGTGCCCATCACACCCCAGCTCTGAACATCCCTGCGGGCATCTCGGTTCCCAAACCAAGACAATTTGGAGACCAGACAAGGTCCAAGCCTTAGGAAAAGCCCACCCTTGCTGGAGGTGGGTGGCTGATGGGGACAGGGCTCTTCCTGGATTAGTTGCCCACAAGCAAGAAAAGCTATTTTGAAGCAGAGGCTGGGAATGTTTGAGCTAATCCCGGGTGGAAGCTGATTAAGGGCTCGGGGCGGGGGAGATTTGGAGCAGATCCTGGTGGCACAGGGAGCCTGGCCATGTCCCCCAGCTGCTCCCACAGCTCTGCCAGCCCAAAGCACCCTGCTTACCACTGAGGGAGAAGAGGTGAAGCTCAGCCAGGCCTTTCCCAAGGTGTTGGAGGGGATTTCATTCCGCAAACTCTCACCAAGGAGCTCGGCCCTGACCTTTGGCAGCTGTTGGTGCTGGAGAGGGGAGAGCTCTGTGCTCCCTTCCAGGCTGGTGAGCAAAGGAGGCACCTTTGTTAGTCCTGCAGCCCCATGTTCCCCATGGCAGGGAGTGCCTTTGCCCTGCTGTGTCCAAGGGAAATATTTAGATTTTGGTCACCATTTCCAGGGTCTAGGAAATTTGTTTCTGTGGAGATGCACACCCTGGACTGGGTGAGCTCTGCTCTGTTCTGCAGGTGGCCCCAGTGGGCAGTGACTGTGCCAGGGACCAAAGGGCACAGGATTTGGGTAGGATAAAGAGGATGCACCAGCCACTAAACCTGCTGTAGAAGTACAGCTTTCCCCAGGGATGGTGCTCCATGGCTCATTCCCATTCCCATGGGTCACTACCCTGCCAGGGATGGAGATGTCACATGTGACATCCAGCACTGCTGCATCTGGCACAGGAGGGTGGCAAAAAGGTCTTTGCGGGAGCTGCAAATTTGAGGTCAATCACTTTTGAGTGTTTGGAGGAGGAAATTAAAGCAGCCATGGGGGCTCTCTCCAAACCCCCCGAGGTGGGCAGGGCCCTGCAGACCAGGGTGAGCCTCTGGTGAGCTGCAGGTTGGGCCCTGCTGAATTCAATATCTGCTTTTTATCCACCTTGCCCAAGTGGCTGCACAGCCCTGAGCCAACAGCAGCCCCTTGTCTGGGGCTCGTGGCGTTGCAAAACCCCGTCCCAGTGATGGATTGCAGGTCTCGTGTGTCACAGCTCAGGAAACCACGGGCCTTCCTGCCCACAGGAATGCTGAATTCCTCCCCAACACCCTGCCCAGCCCAGCCAAGCCCCCCGAGCCCCCCTGGCTGAGTAAACACTGAGCAGGGAGCGGGCTCACAGTGCTCAGCAAATGGCATCAGGTGCAAACACAGCCTTTCCTCTCCAGAAAAGTATTTCCTCACCTCTCTGGCCACCCCTGGACTGAACACACGTTTGGAGCAGCTTGTGAGGGATTGCTTACAGTCAGTTTTTCCTCATTTCTGCCCCCACCCCCTGTGCCCCACAGCAGCAGCATTGTAGCCAAGCTGTTTCTAAAGACCCTGTTCAGGGGTTTATGAGCTGCTGGTGCTGCTGCACATAAATCACACCTCAGACTGTGAGCCCTTGTGTCTTCTCACGGGCTTTCAGTGTTTAGAGTATTCCAAGGGTGAGCCCTTCCTGCCCCAGGACCCCCAAAGTGTGCCCTCCTGCCTCCCTCCTCCAGCCCTCCCCAGCCCCAAACCCCCACCCCACACTCAGCTGCATGGGGTGCCCTGGGCTTGTCCCTGGAATTGAGGGAGTTTTCCCCCCAGCACTGAGCCCTGGGTTTGTCCCTGGAATTGAGGAGTTTTCCCCCCAGCACTGAGCCCAGCCCCAGGTGTGCTCTGTATGTAAATGACACATGTGTGTATTTACCTGATGCAGGGGCTGAGCTGGGAGCTGCTCACAGAGCCCAGGCTTTGGGTACAAAACATCCTTTGCTCCTTCAGATGTGTCTTCAGGAGATCAATTTGTTGTCTCTCTGGAAGATCACGAACCAAGTAAGTTGCTCAGATCACTCTTTTTCTTCCATCTAAAAGCAGAGAGTTTGGTAAATATGATTTTTCAGAATCCAGGCTGTAATCTGGGTCCTCTGGCTCCTTTTCCTCCTTTTGCCCGAGGCCACAATGTGATGCAGGCTCAGAGCCCCCCAGATCTGGCTGTGCCCAGGCACAGACCAGAGCACAAAGCCCAGCTCTAACCCACTCATGGCAAGTGTGGAAGGGGGAAGGCACCAGTGGGAGCTGCAGCCACAGGGTTTAGGACACATCCTCAAGGCTGGAGCACCTGAACCCTGTGGCCTCCTGCCTGTAGTGTGTCCATTTTCCTTTGGAATGCACCCAAAGCTCAGTGCAGGGATTCAGCTGTGCCTGGGGAATGCCGGGTGGGATGGCCAGGGAAGCACAATTCCTGCTTCTGTCCCCGGGCTGAGCTGTGCCCACCAGCAGTGACATCATGATTTATTGTCCAGATTAAAGGGAAATTAAAATTAATCTCCCTGGACTCGGAGGATCTCTGGGGTTTTACATTTTTTTCCTGGATCATTCATTATTTTTAGCAGATGCTCTTTATTTTTAGCTCCCCTCAAAGGCAGCAGGTACTGGAAATCCCATTCCCATCCCAGCAGCCTCATCATCTGTGCAGGCAAGGAATGGAGGAAGGACAGGGTGTCTGTGCAGCCCCAGCTCCAGAAGGATGTCCACAGCTGGCACAGGCACAGTGGGGCTCTGCAGGGGGGATACAGGCACCAAAATGGTTTGGATGTCACCTCGATGTAAAAAGTTGGTGTTTTCCTCTCCCTTTCCACCTCCTTTCTGTGATGGGGGAGTGGCATGAGATGCAGGGAGACCCTGGCTGACAGCTACAGACACCTGATGCCCATGCTGGGACTAGTGTCTGCCCCACAAACTGGTTTTATTCTTGAAATCTTCATCAAATACTAATGGTAGATCTGCCAGATAGATTGGCTGAGCAAGATGGATGTGCTTCAGATAGAGGAGCCCGTGTTTCATGCAGAAATGAAGAATTAGGGGCAATCAGTAACTGGGGCTCTCAGTGCTCACCAGGGTGAGTTATTGCATATCTCAGACGTGTCAGAGGAGTTTGTGGGTGAAAATCTGATGGCTGAATGAAATTTTGGTCACACAACTGCTTTAGTGACTTGTTTGTAAGCAGTCCAGCCATTGACATGTAGATGTGGGTTAGTTTAGGCCCAGTGGTTGGGTATCGAATGGCGGGAAAACATTACTCTGCAGTTCAGTACTGAGAGTTTGATTTTCCTTTTTATTCCCTTTTATTTTTTAATTTTTTTTTTTGAGAGGGAACTGGAGGCTGGAGAGCTGGAGAAGTGTCCAACTCAGTGCTCAGAGCACAGGGGTGCTGGGGCACCTCCTGGGGTAGCTTTTGCTACAGCCCACACTGAAATTGGGATTTGGTTGCTCCATGAAAGGGGTTCAATGAGCTGTGTGCACCCCAAGATCTCCCCTCTCCCTCCCACAGCACCCAGTCAAGGATATCTAAAGGTGTTCAAGGGCTGATCTCTCCCAGGCACTGATTCCAAGGTGCTAATTAACCCCTCTCCTCCAGGAGCTGCAGCAGGGAAGAAGATGCCCTGTGTTTCCAGCCTGCCCTCCCTCGTGCCCTGCAGGGTTGTTTTGCTCTGTAAGTCAAGGAAAGAAAACAATTAAGTACCAGAGAGGAAAATTAAATCTACCATGAAAATGCATCGCTCTGGCAAACAGTAACTGCAATTACATCCCATCCTGTCCCAAGGACAGCGTGGCTGGATGTGGCTGGAGGAGATTTATGTTTGGGTTTGCTGTGCAGTGAGGGTGAGCACCCCAAAATAAGGCTGAACTCTCAGTTTTGCATAGGTGGGGCAGTGTAATGCCACCCTGAGTGGGGCTCTGGCTGCTCCTGGACCACCAGGGACACACGTTCTCAGGATGGATCCCACATTCCCTCTGTGAGAGGCAGATTCCCAGGAGCCACTGCAGCTCTGAGTGTGAGGTACCACTAAAATGATTGTTGTGGGGGTCTGGGGTTGTTCTGTTTAGGGGGGTTTCCATCCCTCCTGCAGCACAGCAGGGAGGAGCAAGTCTCTGTCCACGTGTTTGCACTGGAATGAGCATGAAAATTTGAAAAAAGTTGAAAAAATGGGTCTTTATCAACTTCCCCATGGCATGGGGTGCCTAAAGGGTTGAAAGGAAACAGAGATAAATACTATATTCACAGAATCCCAGGATGGTTTGTGTTGGGAGGGACCTTAAAGCTCATCCAGTCCCATCCCTGCCCTAGGCAGGGACACCTTCCACTAGCCCAGGTTGCTCCAAGCACTCTGACAGGGAGACAAGGACGTGTTTTCAGGTGCCCAAAGTTCTCTGAGCTTCATGCACTTAGTTGTGCTAAACTCCAAGATTCTTACCCCAAAAAACTCTATAATCTAAGCAGTTCAAGCACTGCCTGAGTGCCTGTGAACACGTGCAGGGAACAGAGTGCACATCAGCTGCCAGGGAGCAAGTCTAGTTCAAACACAGCAAAACACACAGTGCTCTTGCTGAAGATGTTAAACCTTTGGCTAAGCTAAAAAGGCAGAGTGAGTAACGGGTTTAATATGCTCAGGAAATCCTCCCTGTAGGATGAGATCAGAAGGAGCCATTAGTGAGGATGGACAGGGATTCTTCTCCAAACAAAGGCTGATACTGAGTGATTGCAATTCTATAAACAGCATCACTTCAAAAATTCAATAGCTCACCCAGCACTGGAGGAAGCACCAAACCCTGGTGGTTAATGTAAAGGTAGATGGATGGAAAATAATTAGGACCCTTGCAGTTCCAAGCTTATTTTTCTAATCCACATTGTCCTCTAGCCATTATGTATTTAACAGGTTTGTTCTGCACTAATGGGAATGGCATTGCCAAATTCCAGTCGTGCTTGGGGACCAGCCTTCTCCAGCTTTGTTCTTTGGATTTAAAGGATAGAGACAAGGCTTTTTATTTTTTTCTGAATATGCTCTCTCCTATTTTTCACAAAGCTAAAATCTGCTTGCTTTATGGATTAGGTTTTTCTGACATCAAATTGCAGCAAAAAAAAAACAAACCAAGAACTGTAACTTAATATAATAACTAAGATGGAGAGTCAGTGCAGATTTTTATTAGCTCCCAGGATGGAGGAGCATCAGAGGCTCTCAGACATGAATTAACCCTTAAACCACCACTAACCATGAGTGTTGTGATAGCAATTTTACAGAGAGCAAAGAGCTGGGGCAGCTTGTTCACCAAGCCACGGATCTCTGTCTCCAAGCCCTTCCCAGATTAGCCATTAGTCACCCTGCAATGTCTCCTTCGTTTACTGCTGAGCTGTAAATCCCAGTGTTCAATTTAAGGAGTGAGTCTGTGCTGGGCTGGAATCAGCACTGCTAGGAATGGACTCAAGCTGCAAAATTTGGATTCAGAGCTGCATGGATTTAGGGCTTTAGCTTGCCTGTTATAGAAAAAAGGAACAGATGGGATTTGCAGGCCTGGTTCAGACTCCACACTTCTCAGAAGGTCAGTGTTTAAGTCCAACCAGATTTCCAGTGGGATTCACCCCTGCCCCTCCCTGCCCGACTGAGGCACCAATGCCAGCACAAACTGACCCCAGGGCTGGAATCCCTAAAACACTAAGGATATTCTGTGTAACTTGGAGAAGAAACAGGACTGCTGGTTCTGCAAGCCATGTGGAATTAGTGGCAATTGGGAACATTTGGAGTCAGGGCCAGAAAGCTCCTCAATATCCATTTGTACATCAAAGTTCCCATATTTTTAGAACTTTACAGCTGAGAACTGTACAATGTTTGTTTTTCATCTAATAAGGGTTCTGTGAATCACATGGAAGGGCAGGGCTCGATAGATTTTTGGCAATTTATACAAAAAGAGCATCTTGCCTCCATTTCTTGGGGACCCCACTCCTCAGGGCACACCTGGCAGATGGATTCCAAGGGAAGCCATGGCTTCCTCACCCATCCAAATTGAGCCTGGATATCCTCCCTTTGGAATCATCACCTCAACTGAGCAAACTACTAAATTTAGTAGGGAAATAGCCATCTCAGTTTTGCAGAAGGTTGCATTAGAGTATCTCATGGTCCTGTGTGGCTTTCAGACCTAAATATCATTTAAAATGAGGCTGCTGAGCCTCTGTGGTGGTGCAGAATTGTCTAACTGTCTGTGGTTTGCCCTTATGCGTCACTCACCAGTAATTCCTTGGAAAGGAGAATTTCCTGAAGGGATTTCACTTGTTCCTGATGACCTGTGGAGATGGTTTTAGCTGAGAAAAGGGATTTACAAAAGTACAGCACTAAGGATTCACAGCCAGGTGTTGTCTCTGGGGCTGCACAACTCATCCTCACATCAACAGATTGCCAGGTCGTGGGCAGAATAGAGAGCTGCAGTTCCCAGGGTGTGTGTTCAGCAGCCCTGCTGCTTCTGCCAGGCATGCAGAGGACTGGAGTATCCACCAGGAAAACACTGTAATGTTGGCTGAACACAGGCAAGGGCAGTGCCAGGGGACTCTGATGCTGCAGAGAATAAAGAGCTAAGGAGGGCAAATGCTCTGTCTCTAAAGACAGACAGCCTAATGTAGGATTAGAGGAAAGAAAATGGACTGCACATTAAAATTCATGAAGGAGTACAATTTAAGATCCATGAATAACGGGGCCACAATTATGCAGAGTTGGGGATTTGGATTTGTTTTTGTTTTTTTCCCAGAGCTGCTGGAAGAAATGAAGTCATTACCAGGACATGTGTGGCTGCCACATGCTCTGCCCTTGTCACTGTGCACACACAGCTGATGGGACCAAAAGGTTAAACACAGGGACAGGAGGAAATGGGGCAATGCAACCTCGGCTCTGTGGAGTCACAGACAGAATAGGAGGGTTGTTCTGTGGTCTGCTTGGTAAGCTGTGCCCTTGCCCCTGGATCTCAGTCTGGGAAGGAGAAGTTTCAGTATTTGTTGGGGCTAGACAGATGTCCCAGGTGGGAGATGTGGCACGTGGGTGTCCCACTCTGAACACCCTCTGTGACTCCTGTAACCTTGGCCAGGAATCTCCTGGAGCCCAGTTTGACCCTGCAAAACAAGCTGAGCCCAGAGGGGTGCATGGGATGAGCTCCTCACTGGGATGTGTGACAGCATCCATGGCAAGGGATGGGAGGATTTCATACCAGCTTTTTACTTCTTAATTAAGCTACATGAAGCTCAGGGCCTTCAAAACAGGGCTGGGGGAGGAAATCACAGGTGAGTGCTGCACTGCAGTCTGTGGTGAGGGCCCCTCCAGTTCATCACTGTTGCAGGAGAGCATCAAGGAGGTCAGGCTTTTCTTAGTGCCTTATCATGAGGAAAGCTCATGCCAGGGGTTAATTCTTCACCCTGTGTTCCTGTCCGTGAGGACAGAGGTTGGAAAGTCAGCTGCTGTTATTTTATGGTCTTAATATAGAACAAAAGAGTAGTATTTTGTCCTAGATTTAACAGCTGGGGAAATAAAACTGCTTGGGGTGGCAGGAGATGCTGTCACAGGCAAAAGGACAATTCCAGGAGAGTTTAGGATATCTGCTTATGTTACAGTCATGGAAATACATTTAAATCACAGCTATGGTGCACTCTAATGGGAATGTGGAGCCTGAGTGAATTATTGACTGTTTTTCACATTTGATAAGGAAGTCAGAAGAGAAATTATGTCTAATATACAGAAATAGATTAGAAGCCTCCCGTGGGTTGTACCAGAAGTGCAAGCATGAGAAGGTCTTAAAATAGCCACAGCTTTCACTACTGGAGGTCCAAAAGGCCATGAATTAGGGAGGATCCCACTTGAGGTGGGGATCTGAGGGGATGGGTCTGGTCCATGCCCCATAGATTTTTTCCCCCTGCTTGCTCTCAGTAGTCAGTGTATGTGCTAAGTGCCCATAAGCTGCCTTCCTTCATCTCCTTGGGTGAGCGTGGGAAGAAAATGTTCCAATTGAACAGGAAAATCTCAGACACCATTTAAAGATTTAGGTATCCTCCAATCTACCCTTCCCCAGTCTCCGGGGAGACTGTTCCCATGCCATTCTGCATTTATACTTCTGCAGAGATAGTTTCACTGATCCAAGGGCTGCTCAGAGGATTGAAGCTGTAAAAGCTTTTTTTAAACCACACAGAGTGGTTTAAAATCTTTGTTAGTGGCTTTGTGAGAGCGTGACTGAATTGTTTCCAGCACTGAGCTCCTCACCTGTCTGGGTCGTGTGTGTGGCTGACAGACAGATGGATGGACAGCCCGTGCTCTGTGTGAGAATGCAAACAGCTGAGCCAAAGCTTAATCCTCCCCCATCCCTGACCTTTTTATTCATGCCTGCACCTGGCAGGAGCAGCAATCATTCTTGGCTGTGGCCTGGCAAACAGCTGCAGATAAGCGCTGGAGTTAAATTTAAAAAGGGTGGTGCAGGCAAATGTCTGAGGGGGGGAACTAACAAAACCACTGGCTAGCCCCTCACAGCCCAGCTTTAGAGAGAAAACAGGCTTCTCAGAGGATCCCTTTGGGCTTGCAGTGAGTTTGGCAGTCCCTTGGCTGAATGCAATGATGGGTGTGCAGAAACGTTTGCAGAACTGGGGCACAGAGACCTGAACCTGCCCCTGACTCATGGCAGGTCAGGGCCGTGCAGCCCCAGCTCCAGCGCCCTGGGAACAGCTGGCTTGGGAGTGGGAATGGGCATGGGGTGGGACAGGCTTCAGTGGGAGCAGTTGCTGAGCATTTCTCTGGTCCCTGGTGTCGGTGGGAGCTCGGGGAGCTCAGCCTGAGGAGCTTCTGCAGGGGCTGTGTCGTGCACAGCGCTGCAGTCGAGACGTGCTCTCAGCACAGATTGAACTGCAAATCCCTTCCCAGCCCAGAAATAGCTGTATTTTATCCTAGCAGAGCGATTCCCAGCCTGGATCTGGCTGCACACTGCCCCTGGCCCCCTGCAGAATAAACCAGGCTAAACCAGAGGAGCAGATTGATGCCAGGGCTGTAGTTCTGCAGCCCTTTTTAGCAGAAAGCTGTGAGTGCACTCAGGGGTAACCTGGCTGTCCTGGCAGAAGGCTGCACTGGAGAAATTGCTGTTTTCCATGGAGCTACACACAAGGAAAAATCTATCCATTATATAAGAGAAAGGCTATGGCATCTGATTCTGCCCTCAAAATGAGGCAATTTTTAAGAAGCAGAGCAAAATTTGAAATAAAACTTGTCAATTTGTGAATGTTTGGTAGCAAGGCACTGTAAGACAGCAGATGGAGGTGTGAAAGGGGGTTTGGTTTTTTTCTGTCTAACACCTCCTTTCTCCAGCACTCTTCCTCTGTTTTAAGAATAACACTCCTTCAATAATGACTCACAGGCAGTGCCACAAAAATCCTGGCTGTCAGAGAAACTGCTGGTTGTCTGAGAGGAGTGCAGCTTGCAGGAAACATTGGTTTGTTCTGTCTCCACTGAAATCACAGCTTGGGGATGGTTCTTCTAGAAAGTGGCCTTACTTAGAGATTCCAGCCACAAGGCAATGATCTGTCTTCCCTTGCTCAGTGTAATTTATAGATGTAGGTTTCTTCCTGGGCACCAATGCCATGTTTGTCATGGAAAGGACTGTGTTTTCCAGGACAAGGAGATGAAAATTCCCTAGGAAGTCTCTTCTTCTGGGAAGATGGATAAACCTGTGGTGTACCAGTAGGGACTGGAATATTCCCCATATCCTGCTAGAGCTCTGTTAATCAGAAGAGAAAAGATATGCTCTGCTCAGAAGGGAATAAAGACATCCTCAGGGATAATCCAGTAGAAGCTGTCAGAGCTACAGCCCTATGTCACCTCATGGAATTTGCAGTGTTGCTGGAAGCTGAGCCTTAGGAAAAGAGCAATTTCAGCCTTCCTGGCTGGCCTGGAAGCAACGGTGCTGCAATAGAGTTACTGCCTGAGCAGCTGCATGGGTAGAAACACCATGTTTTTTCAGTTACTGGAGAAGGGAATTGTGCTGGGATTCCTGGGTTCTCCCCCCAGCTCTGCCTTTGATTTGTGGTGTGTGCAGCCCCCTTAATTTGTGTCTGTTCTCCCCATCTGTGAAACTGAGATAAGATCACAGGGGAATTGTAAAGTGTGATTCATTAATGTTTATTAGACAGAGGGAAATCCTTCAATGAATGGCACTGTATTCCAGGAGGACAAAGTTCAAGACTGCAAAGGGGTTGATTAAAACCAAATCTGCTATTCCCAGGCTAGGAGGACAAAAAAAAAAGGAGAATTGAAAAACCTTACCTAATCCTATGTCTGCCAAAAGCAGTATGTGATTTAAATAAAGTCAAGCAGACTGTGCAAATGTGAGCACATACACGTTTAAATATGCATCTGTTAAAGTCTTTAAATACTTCTCAGTAAATGCACACCAGAAGGTGTAATAAGGGTGTGTTTGAAGTTTCCAGTGTGCATATGATCACCATTAACTGAGAGTTACCAGTGGCAACATGGCATCAGTACCTCGTGAGGCAATAAATATGCTATGTTCCGTAAAGGGATGCAACAACACGCAGTGAATCGGCACATCCCAGTGTGTCCCCGAGGGAACAGAGCTATGGATGGGTTGAAGCATCCTCTCCTACTTGTGGCACTGCAATGAAACAGCCCAGAAGTCGCGCTGCGGTGCAGACGGGGTTTGGCTGCAGCCGCCAGACACGCCGGGAGCTGCACTGAGCCTGGTTCGTGTTGGGCGTTCAGCGCTTGCCACCTGCAGGGCTGAGGGGAATGCACAGGCGGTGCCGCAGGGTGGGCAGAGCACCTTCACTGCTCAGCCACGGGCACTTGGGCTGGGATTATTGTGGGCAAAACTCGCTTTTGTTTCCTAGGGAGACACTGGTTGGTTATTTCAGAGCTGGGTGGAATTCCACAAACCCAACACCCCAACTATCAACACTTTTTGCTTCTGATACTCTTTAGCAAACAAAGGAATTAGCGTTCATTGGTGTTCAGTCTTCTGCTGCTCAATGACTCTTGCTTCTCGTGCTAATTAGTCCCTGTGCTAACTTCTTTTGGGTCGGTGGGGTCCTGGAGTTTGTGGTCTCTGAGTTGGTGGTCACAGATGTCCCCCTGCCAGAATTATCCAGCACTGTTACTGAGTTGGGAGACTTTATTAGTCTCCTCCTTATCTTGGGAGTTTTGCCAGATGTCCCATAAATTCTGCATTCCTTGTGTCCCCTACCAGTGGACATCCTCCTCTTCCAAGCTTTGTTAGCCCTGCCATAGGTCTGAGCTCACTGAAGCATGTCCAGCCCTAAACTTTAAACAGGGCAATTCTAATTCTATCAGCAAGTAATTTGTGTTTTCTAACACGTGGACATCACTTGGAGGTTGCTGGCTGCCCTCTATTTCACGGGTTAAATCTCCCCTCTTGTTGAGTATGCAAAGACCAAACATCAAAGAACATCCTTTCTTAAGAGAGAGGTTTTGGTGAAGTGGGTTTGTGTTTCAGTATTTTGTTATTTTGTGTATAATATTGAGTTATATTTAATATTGTGTAATAGTCTAATGCAAGGCAATATGGCAGTTCTGTGGGAAGAGAACATTACTCTGATTTTTGATACAATTCGAGATAGTGTCTTGTACCTTAGATTTCAAATAATGTTTTATTATTAAAGAAACCTACCTTTCCTGACAGAGAACACCAATAAGCACCACAGTGCTGTGCTGCAGCTTCTCAGGGTGGGACACACAAGTGCCTGGACATGGCCCTTGGTGCTCTGGTCTGGTTCACAGGGTGGGGATCAGTCCAAGGGGGGGACTTCGTGGTCTGGGAGGTCTTTTCCAGCCTAAATGAATAAATAAATCAATCAAATCAAATCAAAAGCCCCTACTGGATGGACAGCTGCCTTTGCAGCTCCCCTGCTATTAAGGGGTTTTTAATGCCCTGATTGAAAAGGCTGCTCAGAGAGGCCCCAACATTCCTGGCGATGCTGAAAAAATAATTTGGAATATGAGAAATTAAATACCATTTTATGCAACTCCAGAACTCTGTCACCCAGGTTATTGTGACAGGCTGTATAAGCTCCAGGGGATGTGTATTTTTAAAGATAAATAGTGCATTGAATCCCGTGCAACATTTAAATTGTGGCTTTGGAAGGGTGAAAACTGTGAGGAACAAATAGTATTGTTAGTGGAAGTGATCAAATAGCACCACTATTGCAAATAGCAAATATTATTGACCACAAGCAGCAGTCGGCACAGATTTCTCATTTTTCACACCGAAGAGGAAAAACTTTGATAAGAAGATGCCCTAATCTGAAATGCACTCTTTTAATCAGGGCCATTTACTCACGACGTTAATTCGAGGCCTCACGCCTTAACTTCCTCCAGAAATTACATCTCGCAGCCTGGCTTAGCGGGCCGTGTCCCTTCCAGCGGGACAGGACGCTCTTTGAGGTCCTTCCAGCCCTTAATTTTGTGCGATTTTGTGATTTTTATGATCTTTACAAGGCGGAGCCGCCGTGAGGGGAGAAGGGGCGGGGCTTGAGGGGGCGTGGCTTTTAAAGGGGGCGTGACTCGAAGACTGGGGCATAAAGGGGTGGAGCTTAAAGGGGTGGAGCTTAAAGGGGCGGGGCTTGAGGGCGGGGCTTTAAGGCGGGGCTTAAATAGGCGGCCCGTAAAGGGGCGTGGCTTAAAGGGTTGTGGCTTCGAGGGGCGTGGGTTTTGGAGGGGGCGTGGCCTAAAGGACGAGGCTTAAAGAGGGTGGTGCTTAAAGGGGCGTGACTTGAGGGCGGGCCTTAAATGGGCGGGGCACATAGGCGGAACATGAGGGCGGGGCTTTAATGGGCGGAGCTTTAATAGGCGGGGCTTAATTAGGCGGTCTGTAAAGGGGCGGGGCTTAAAGGTGTCGCGCATGCGCAGGGGCGCGTTAACAATGGCGGAGGTTTGGCGCGGGGGCCGGGCCAGGTGAGGCCGCCCCACAGGAGTGGCGGGTCCCACAGGTGAGGTGGGTCCCACAGGTGTGGTGGGTCCCACAGGTGAGGCGGGTCCCACAGGTGAGGCGGGTCCCACAGGTGAGGCCGCCCCACAGGTGAGGCCCCCTCCCCTGCCGGGCCCCCCCGCCATGTCCGGCCCGGCCCTGCCCATCCGCCGCTCCCGCCGCGAGCTGGTGGAGGCCGTGAGGGAGCGGCCCTTCCTCATCGTCACCGGCGAGACCGGCAGCGGCAAAAGCACGCAGCTGCCCAGGTACCTCTTCGAGGCAGGTGAGGGAACCCCCGCGGGCCCCCAGGCGTGGGGCATGAGCTCGGATAAAGGCGGAGAGCCCGAGCGGGGGGGACGCAGCGTTGGGGCTGGGCTGTGGGGAGAGGAGGCTGGTTAAGCCCTTTAAATAAAACCCCATCTAATTTCGAGAGCTGGGCGCTCCCGGCTCGGAATGTGTGCTGTGGTCCTGTGTAACCCCCCCGTCCCGGTTCAGCACAAACCACCGGGCTTGTTCAGCCTGGATGAGGGCCTGGGGTGACCCTGATGTGGCCTTGCAGTGCCTGGAGGGGCTCTGGGACAGCTGGAAAGGGCTTTGGGACCAGGGATGGAGGGGCTTTGGGACCAGGAATAGAGGGCTTTGGGACCAGGGATGGAGGGGTTATGGGACCAGGGATGGAGGGGTTATGGGACCAGGGATGGAGGGGTTATGGGACCAGGGATAGAGGGGTTTGGGACCAGGGATGGAGGGGTTATGGGACCAGGGATGGAGGGGTTATGGGACAAGCCATGGAGGCGCTTTGGGACCAGGGATGGAGGCGCTTTGGGACCAGGGATGGAGGGGCTGGGGACCAGGAATAGAGGGGCCTTGGATGAGAGATGGAGAGGCAGGAGAATAGGGGAATGGCTTCCCACTGCCAGAGGGCAGGGTTGGATGGGATATTGGGAAGGAATCCTTCCCTGGGAGGGTGGGCAAGCCCTGGCACAGGTTGCCCAGAGAAGCTGTGGCTGCCTCTGGATCTCTGGAGTGTCCAAGGCCAGGCTGGACAGGGCTTGGAGCAACCTGGGCTAGTGGAATGTGTCCCTGCCCATGGCAGGGGTGGGACTGTGTAGTCTGTAAGGGAAGACCTTAAAGACCTTCCAAGCCAAGCCCTTGTGTGTCTGTGCTCTCCCCCAGGCCTTGCCAAGCACGGGGCCATCGGTGTCACCCAGCCCCGGCGCGTTGCTACCATGTCGGTGGCACAGCGTGTGGCTGACGAGATGGGCTGTGCCCTGGGCACTCTCGTGGGCTACCAGGTCCGCTTCGACGACTGCACCTCTGAGGTGGGGCCCTGGGCACTGTGGGGTGGAGGGGGCACAGAGCTGGGGCTCAGGGTTTGGGCCCTGGGCCCTCCCTGGGGTGGTACAGCCCTGGTGCCTCTCCAGGGGCTTTGTGTGTAGGTCTCAGAGCCTTGGGAAGCACCAGCTGTGGCAAAGCTGCAGCTGTCTGTGGCACAGAATTCATTGGATAAAGCTTTTCATGTCATAGAACTTATTTGATGAAATTTTTTGTATCATGTAACTCATTTGAGGAACATTTTCATGTTCTATAACTCATTTGATAAAGCTTTTCATATCATATAACTCATTTGATGAAGTTTTTGTATATCATGGAACTCATTTGGTGCAGTTTTTTGAACCCCTTGCAGGTGGGCCATTGCCAGGCACTGGTGATGTGGTGCACAGTCACTTGTGATACAGCCTGAGAGGGTGTCCTGGAAAATACATTTTCTAAGTAGAGGTGTTCACTCCCCTGTGAAATAATAATCCAGCCTAACAGCTGATTGTGCCATTAACCCTTGCAGGACACTGCCATCAGGTACATGACTGATGGCTGCCTGCTGAGGCAAATCCTGACAGACCCCCTTCTCAGCAAGTACAGCATCATCATTTTGGATGAAGCCCATGAGCGGAGCCTCAACACTGTGAGTCTCACCTTGTTTCTTTGGGGTCATACCTGCTTATACCTTCCTTCCACTTCTGCACGATCCCCAGGGATTTGGAGTGGCTTCCCATGGATGTGCTTCATCCTTTTGCTGTCCTAAGGCCATAGAACTGCTGCTTCCTTTATTGCATGCTGCATAATCTGAAAATAAGATGTGGCCTGTAATCCTGTTGGAATTGTTGGAGTTAGAACTTGCTGGCTATTGGATTCCCTCCCAAAATTTCCAGGAGTTTAAAGCCAGCACGGTGAACATGAACTTTCTAGAATCCTAATTTTTCCACACACAAACAACACCCTGAAGCATCTTTTCTTGCTCTAGTGTTTCTTTAGGGTGTGTTCATGACTGTGCAAAGAGATTATGGCTCTTGGGGCCATGGAAGTGTCCAGACTGACCTAAGTAGCAGGAGCTCTCAAAAGTCATTGTGACCCTTCCGTGGCCACAACAGGGACACTCAAGTCACTCAAGAGATTGTGTTGTGAGTCAAACAATCTACTGCTCCAGCAAACAATCTGCCAGCCCAGCTGGGGAAAAGGCAAAATGCTGCCTGAGTCCCAGTTCTGCCCTCAGGCATCTGAGGGGATGGCAATGAACTGAGCAGGGCTGATGTAGGGAGTTACTGCTCCATCACCTGTGTCTCTGCAAGGAGCAGGTTTTTAACTCAGAGCACCCCAGAGTAAAAGAAACCTGCTAAAATCATAACAGTAAATAGTGGAACAAAATGGGGTTCACACACAGTCAGGTGATGTGCACTGGGAAATGGGATGAAAAATGGGCAACAGCTCAGAAATTACTTGACCATGAGAGTATAAAAATGAAAGGAATTTCAATTACACTGGTTCTGTCTTATGGGCTGTGAGAAGAGCTAGTAAAATGCTAATTAAATTCTAGAAATCAATTAGCATGCTTATAAAACGACCAGGGTAAATGTGTATTTTCTTCTCAGTGCTTAGGCCTGGAATATGTGATTTTCACTGTCTCAGTGGGGTAAAATCAGTCCCTTCTGAGTTTGTCAGGAAGAAAACCAGGGTATTAACATTGGTTGCTTCTCATTTTCTCTTAGGATATTTTGTTTGGGTTGCTGAAGAAACTGTTCCTACAGAAGAAGCCAGCAGACAGGAGGACAGACATGAGGGTGGTGGTGATGTCAGCCACCCTGGAGGTGGACAAGCTCTCCGAGTTCTTTGGGCACTGCTCAGTGCTGCACATCCCAGGAAGGAGTTACCCTGTCAAGGAGATATTCTGCAACCTGCTCAGCCCCAGGGATGTGGGCAGCTCTGCCTATGTCACAGAGGTCTGGTGGCTTTGTTTTCTGGGTGTGTGTTCTCTGGCTCTGGTGTGATTATCCACGGGAATTGGCTGCTGGGTTGTTGTGTTCTGAGCATCCCTGCAGGAAACAGGGAGGACTCACTCATTCTGGGGAGTTTGAGCAGGAGCCAGTGGGACTGCAGCTGTTGCTGCCTTGTTTGTTGTTTGTTTCAGGCTGTAAAAGTCACACTGGACATCCACCTGAATGAACCAGAAGGCGACATCTTGGTGTTCCTGACAGGTGCGAATTTATCCTTCAGCAACCCTGGCTGTTCCTGGCTATTCCATGGCACTCCCAGCAAATCAAACTGTCTGCCTTGGCCCAGAGCAGGGAGTGCAGAAGGCCAAGGTGCAGCTTCATGCACACAGCCCTGTGAAATGATAGTCTTCAGACCATTGTAGGAATATCTGTACCTATGAGGTCAGATAAGAAAATCATTAACTTAAAAATTTGCGTATTCTCTTTTCTTCCTGTGCCAAATTGACTCTGTGTTGTCTACAGGTTTCATTTTGTTGTTTATTCAGGAAGGCAGAATTTCTTTAGCTGCAAAACCTACATCAGTGTATAGGCCAGGCCCTTTGTTACTCCTCTTTTAGGAAACAACCCTGGTGAGACACTGTGGGAAGGCTGGGTGTCACCTGCTAAACTAACTCTTGTTATTTCCTCCTTGTAATGGTGCTGACACCTCTGTAGTATTGGCAAAACAATCTCGTTTAAAGATGTTGCAAACCAGAAAGGCAGAGCTGTGACTGCTTAGGTCACTTAAATGCCCTTCTGTGTGTTTCAGGTCAGATGGAGATCGAAAGAGCTTGTGACTTGCTGTTCAGGAAAGCAGAGTGCATTGACTACCGGTACGAGGTGCAGGATCGGGCTGTGGAGGGCCTGCTCATCCTCCCTCTCTATGGCTCCATGTCAACAGGTAACGATAGAAAATGTCACTGGGGGCTTCATTCTCAGGGATGTTCACTGCAGGAGGTGTTACAAACAGCATCCTCTTCAAATAGTTCTGTTGTGGTTGGGAAATGGAGTTAACTAACCCATTTGTTACCTTTTTTTGTGGTGTTTATAAACTGATCAAGCTTCAGCCTTCCCTGGACTGGCACAGGAGCCTCCAGTGCAACTTCATGTCCACTGGATGTGGCTTCACAGGGCATCAGGATCTTCAGCTTAGGGAGGGGAGAGGGTGTAACTGAAGGTTCAGGTGTCCTCACATGGTAGTTCATGTGGAAAAGATATTGCCAGGAAGGAGGTTTTGGTGATGAGAGTGGAGCTGGAAGGGAAGATAGCAGTGGTACAGTGTCACACAGCATGGGAAAGTGCAGGTTATCAGAGCGAGTCACTCCTTTGTTTGGCAGCAGTACCACAGCCAGTTTCAAAGAGTTAAAAACAGAACCCTGAGGCTTTGCTGGACACAGACAGTATTTGCAGATGAATTTGAGGGCAGAGTTTAAATGTGTGGGTGCATATGGAGGCCGAGTGAGTGTTCAGAGGAGCAGTGCAGCAATTCTCCTCCAGAGATGCTGCTGAGAGGGAAGATCTGGTAACAAACTGCAGAGGGAGCAAAACGTTTATCTTTTTGAAAGAGCAAAGTGGAAATTTGCATCAAAGAGAAGTGTAACTTCTTCCTTACTCCGTGATAGTGATTCTTGACTGTGATACTGTATTTCATTTGTCTTCTGTGGTATTTTCTCAGAGGCCATTGTATTTGAATATTTTTAAAGACATTTATCTTCCTAAACAGATTTATATTTTTCAAAAACAGTAAGTGAGAAAATTTCAGGGGAAAGTTGAATTCCCACCTCTTTTTTGTTCCTTGGAAAGCCAAATGAGTGAATGAGAACTGCATATGCTGGTTTAGTACATGTTAAATGAAGATTTGCTGGAAACATGGGGGGTTTAATTCAACTTTTCACATTCATTTACTCTGATTGTTAAACCCCTTCAAATCCTTCCTGAAGATTCTGTTCAGAACTCTTGTTTGTTTTTCTGGTTAAGGAATACTCAGGAGAGTTGGCTGTTCTCCATCTCCAAATCTTGAATATTTGAGCAATAAAGAAGCTGATTCTCTGATTTCTGGCATGTGCTAAAATAAAATCAAATCTATATTTTAGAGTGTTGTGTAAATCACTTTCTAATGTCATTCAAATGACTGAGAACATTTGAGTAAATTGGTTTGAAATCAGCACTGTAACATAAACTGTTGGCCTGACTCCTTGTCATTTTAGATCAACAGAAAAGGATATTTTTGCCAGCTCCTCCAGGCATTAGAAAATGTGTGGTGTCCACGAACATTGCTGCAACATCTCTGACCATTGAAGGAGTCAGGTATTGTTTTCTGTCCTTCATAAAAGCTGTAACAGAGGGAATAATTCAGAAAGTTCTGACCATGGTCTGGGCAGGGTGAATGTGTTCCTGCTGTGAGGAAAGGCGTGTCTGTATGCTGAGACCTCTGTTCTTCTCTCTGGATCTCTTCCTCAGATATGTGGTGGACAGTGGGTTTGTGAAGCAGTTGAATCACAACCCCCGAGTTGGTGTGGACATACTGGAGGTGGTTCCCATTTCAAAGTAAGTTTTAAAAATGTCTTCTTGTTCCTGGGAGTTGCTCTGACAGTACTGTGTATTGGCTGATCTTTAAAAAAGGCAAAAAGTGGGGAACAGCCTTGAGGTTCTGTAATTTAAAGCCACTCTGTTTATTGCTACATAGAAGGTGCTTCAGGCCATACAATTTTCTATGAGTTACAGACTTTGAGAGGGAATTGCTAGTGCATTGTCTGCATCCTGAACAGCTCATGTGTCCTCTTGAGTTTACTGAATACAGCAGCCTGATTCAGGCAACCCTAAAAAGAGTCTTCCATGCACAGAAACACTTCTTTTGTTAGTCCTTGTACTGCTGGCTTTCTCAGTGGCTGCATGATGAAATACCTTCCAGCCATGAGCACACAACCTGCTGTCCTTTGGCCCTGTGCTGCTTTGGGTGATGACAGAAGGGATCAAGAGTTTGGATGTTGTTCCTTTCCCTGCCTTTCTGTGTTGGAAGGAGCGAGGCCAAGCAGCGAGCGGGCCGGGCTGGCAGGACCTCCTCTGGGAAGAGCTACCGGCTGTATGGCAGGGAGTTCTGGGAGCAGTGCATGCCTGAGCACCCCGTGCCCGAGATCAGGAGGACCAGCCTCACAGCTGTCATCCTCACCTTGAAGTGCCTCTCCGTGCATGATGTCATCAGGTGGGATTATCCCTGTCTCCCCGAGGCTCTGGCCACCCAGGGCAGGAGGCAGGATTAGGTCCCCAGCCAACTGTGGCACTTCAATTCAATCAGCTTTTCTGCAGTTCTCCACGGGCTGTAATTCCAGCTGGGCCTTGAGCTCGAGTTTGAGGCTCTGCCAGGACTCCATAATTCAATATATAGTTCGTAGTGTTCCTTTAAAGCTCTGATGTTTGTACCCCGAAAGCTTTGTCTCTGTGGAACGGTTTGATTTTAAGATCATACAAGTGCAGAAAATGCAGTTTAGCTTTGTGTGTGCCATGCTGGGGTTTGTCACCAGAATCCCTCAGCTTGAGGCTGGACAGGCAGTTACACACCCATGTGCTGGAGGTGGTTCTGTGCACTTAGGGCAGAAACCTGTACTGGGAGGTGAAAAAGGTATTTTAATAAATAGGAAAAGTATCAAAGCTATTGTAGGTTTGAACAATGAGATATTTTTTTACTTAATTTTTTACTATAGATTTCCCTATTTGGACCCCCCTGAAGAAAGACACATTTTAGAAGCTCTCAAGGAACTTTACCAATGCAGTGCTATTGACAGGTAAAAGATGAAGGGGTGTGGTCACTATAAGAATTCAGTAGTTTAACTGGGGTTACTGAGCTGTTTGTGTGGACCAAAGGACTTCCCCCCAGCAGCAGATTATGTTTCCTCATTTAGCTTCCAGGAAGTTACTACTGGGCTTTAGTACACTCTGCAAAATCAGGGCTAGAGCCCATCTTAGGGACTGAGAGATACAGATCAGGTTGTCCACATTGTCCTGGAGTTCCTGAGTGACCTCAGACAAATTACCTCAGCTCAGTGCTGTGGTTCCTGGTGGCACATCCCAGACTGCTGTGATGGAGTTGTTTAGGCTTCAGCTATGAGCTCCATCCAAGAACTCAAGACAGGAAGTGAGATCTTATCCTAAGCTTCCAGGAATTCTTCTTGCAAATAAAATAAAAGCTGGCTGTGCCTGGCATGGAGCAGGCACAGGCAAACTGGGGAAAGGTGGATTGTTCTTCTGCCAGTGACACTTCTCTGTGTCCCCAACACCTGTCTGGGCACTCACATGCAGAGGGAAATGCTTGTTCCATGCTCTGTGTCAGGATGTGGTGGCTGACCTCTGTGTGCATGCTCCCATTTGCATTTAAACAGAGTTTGGTTCAATTTGCTATTTCCATCTTTTTGCTGGGCTAAGGAGAGGCCACGTGACGAGACTGGGTGAATTCCTGGTGCAGTTTCCCCTCCCTCCCAACCTGAGCTGTGCTGTCATAAAAGCTGCTTCTCTGGACTGTGAAGATCTCCTGCTTCCCATCGCAGCCATGCTCTCCGTGGAGAACGTCTTCATTCGGCCAGGTAGGGAGCCCCTTGGCCCAGAGCAGCCCATGGGTTTTTGGAGCTCTGCAGGAGCTTGGAGGCAGGGCACATTGCATGCCAGGAACTGGACAGCAGCTGGTCCAGAGATCCAGAGTAGCGTGGAATTGGGTTGCATTTGTCCCAAGGCTGTGAGCTGGGAAGCAGTGTTTGCATAAGCGAGAGGATGCTGAGAGGTCATGAGGGGGAGACTGTTACAGGAGGGAAAAGAGTGAAAAACCCCACCAGGAAACCAAAATGCACCCCAGCAGATGTTCTGCTGTTGGCCTGAGTACAGACAACAGGGCCTGATTAATTTGTGTTTAATGAATGGGGTCACCTCTGGATTATCTGTTCTGTCAATAACTCTGTTTAACCAGAGAGACCTTTTTAGGTTACTGTGAGAAGCTCAGCATGTCACTGCCTTGTTTCCAGTGTTTTTCTAAGTGGAAAATACAATTTTGCAGCACCTTTCACAGTGCTGAACTCAGATCAGTCACATCCTCCTCCCCATCTCCTTTCCTCTCTGCTCCCCTTCCTCCTTGCTACATGTCTGTATTTGTCCTGTCTTTGTGGCAGACCTTTGTCCTCCCCAGTCACTCTCTGGCTCTTGTCCAGTTACCCCTGTAGTCCATTAACTGTCCCTGTTAGCACAACAGCCACAGACACTGCTGACAGCACTGATAACCTGGAATCTGCTCTGGGGCCCTTCCCATTCCCATAACTGTCCATGTGCTTTCCCATCCTCCTTCTGGCAGCATGTCCTTGTTCTCTGTTCTCCTGATGCACACGATTGGTACTCTGCAGCAAGCCTGAACATTGGGAAGAACATCAGAACTCCCATCCTGAAGGCACTTGAGGATGTGTAGGATCAACCTTCCTTCATCCCTGTTGCCTTTAGCACCCACAAACTTCTGACACCTGCAAGAGCAGCAGTGCAAAGGCCTTTTCAGTTATGTCTCCCTCTCCTAAGGGGAAAAGGTGGTGCTGGAGAAGTTCTTTGGGTATTTAAAACTTGAAATAACACTTTGGGAGTGTTGCTTTTGCCCAGTGCATTCCTAGCATTTAGTGGAGGTGTATTCCCACTGAATTCACAGATCCCCATGTGTTTCAGGACTCTTATTTATTTTAAGACCTCCATTGCTGTGGCAGTGGGGCAAAAGCTGAGTTAAATAGATTAGGTGGTGCTATCGTGTGGTGGTTTCAACACTCTTGTTTTTTCTCTCAGGGCAGAACTTCCACTTGATCCCTGTGAGCTGTTTCTTTAAGGTCCCTGTTCCTTCATCTTTCCGTATCAGCATCTGAGTTGATTCTGAGAGAGAAATAGAACCTTTCTAAGAGACCAGAATTCTTCATCTTTGTTGCTGACTGATGAGATTAATCACAGATTTAGTAGCATCTACCTGCTCTTGTTCAGCAGTAATGGAAAGAGGAAGAACTGTAAATGCAGCTGTAGAAGGAGAGACAAATCTAAAAATAACATGAATAAAGAGTCAAACACACTTGGGAGAGGTGCTAACAGGAAATTAGGGAGTGATACCTAAAATTGGCTTTAAGTGAGATATAACTTACTTCCTCAGGTGATCCTCAGAAGCAAAAGGAGGCTGAGCTTCAACACCAGGAACTTTCCTCACAAGTGGGAGGATGCAATGACTTTGCAACCCTCTTAAATATTTTTGAACAGTGCAAAGCAAGGTATAAAATGATCCCTTACAGTAAGTGGTTCTGCATTGCTCATAACTCCCAGGTGCTGCCAGTTTTTGGATGTGCTGCATATACACATGTGTGTCCTCGTGCCTAATGGCAGATTTGTTCCTGATTTGATCTGTAATTTCTATCATTATTTAAACCAACAAAGCATCTGGCTGTGCAGGTTGTTGCCTTTGTACAACCATAACAGAAAACAGAGGCAAGTTTCTGCCTTCAGCTTCCAAAGGGCTCCTTTATAACACAAGTATTTCTCTTCTCAGCAAGTCTCCTTCAGCTTGGTGCCACAGGTACTGGATCCACTGGAGAGCTTTAAAATCTGCTTTTAGTGTGGAGAAACAGCTTCGGGAAATAACCAGTAAACTGAAAGAGGTAAACCATACAATTTCTAGGTCTGTTTCAGTTGCACAAGTTCATATTTCAGACATGTACTAGACTAGTGAGCCTTTGCCAGATGGCTGCTGATTTTCCCTGGTAGAAACTAATCCACTTAAATATTTTTTTAGAGCATCTTTGCTTGTGTAACTGACAGGTATGATGGTGGGAACAGGCAGGAAGGAGAATTTGTCTCCTTTCTTCGTGGTTTTTGTACAGTGAGAAGCCCAGTGTAAAATCCATGGGGCAGAGGGGGTGTAACTGCTTTTTCTATAGGGAAGATGCTGATTCCTGTTGTTTTTTCTTTACATAGCTGCCAGACTTCCCCAAAGAGACCTTTGAAGGCTCCAGAACTGAAATCCTGAGGAGGTGTCTGTGTGCAGGATACTTTATCAATGTAGCTCGGAGGTAGGTAAGGAAGTTTGGAGAACTGAATGGGAAGGGAATTGTACAAATGATTTAAAGGTGTAGCTACACCTACAGAGGGCTGTGTGTTGGTAAAGGAGTAATTGCAGCTGAAGGAGGTGTTTCTGTGCAGCCTGCTGGGTTCTCTGACTGTCATTGCTATTCCAAGGATGTAAGAAGCTTCCCCAGGAATGTCTCTTTTCTATCTGTGGAACTCCCAAGTGGTGGGTAGTTCCAGATATCAAACTAAAGGGCTTGGAAATTTCCAGTTATCGTGGCTGTCAAAGGCTCCACTCCCAAACCCTGTTACTATTGTGTTGATGTATCTGCAGTGCTGCTGTGGTAAATTAGAGACATTTTTTTACAGTTTAATTCTGAAAGCCTCTTTCTCAGATATTTGACTTTTTCTCCTTACACATCTGACTCTTTTTTCTATGCTGCTGCTGCTGCTTTGTTTAGTCTTGCTGTCTGTGTTGCTGTCTGATCACAGCGAAGTGTGTTTCATTATTTATTTTTATTTCTTTTCTCCCCCAAACCTTTCAGATCTGCAGCCAGGACTTTCTGCACAATGGACGGACATGGCAGCATAGTCTATATCCACCCCTCATCCACAGTGAGTTCCCAAAGTCTCTTTATAAAGTGGCAAAGGATCTAGAAAAGGGATGAGAGGCAGATCCCATAAACCCTTCGTGTTGTTTGGTCTGTGCTAACTTAAGGCCCTGGTGCAGTGCTCATTTGGAGAGTGGGGAAGAGCCTCACTTCTTCAAGTCTGGTTAGTGTTTGGCTTATGATCTGAGTGTGGCAGAGACTGAACTTTCTCTCTGGGCAGTTTTAAGCAAGTCATTACACCTCAGTTTCCCTGGAAATTTAGGACGGTGTCACCTTTATCTCCTCCTCGCATCTGAAGAGCTGGAAAACATTCCATTGAAAAGGGGGCTCTAGGAATAAAAATCCTTTGTAATCAGCTCTGGAAGGATCTCTTCAATTTTCCAGCTGTACAACCAGGAGACTCTGCTGGAGTGGATCATCTTCCACGACGTGACCGTGACATCCAAGATCTACGTGCGCACGGTGTGTCCTGTCCGCTACGAGTGGGTCAAGGACCTGCTGCCCAGGCTGCACCAGATTGATGCCCAGGACCTGAGCAGGGTGGCCCGGGAGGAGGTGACAGAGGAGGAAATAACCAAGTGGCAGCACAAGGAGGACCTGAAGAGGCAGTTTGGTGAGCACAGTCCCAGCCCACACCCTTTCTGTGGGGGTTGTGCACTCCGGTGGGTCTGTTGTGTCACTGAATTCATCCTGGGCTGGGAGGTGTTAATTTAATGTGTGTGGTACAGGTAATTCTGGCTGTTCTCTCGCCTGGCACAGCTCTGCAATGCTCATTTTGAATAGTGGTGTTTCCTTCCTGGTTCTTGCCATGCTCCCCCCTTCTTCTGGTTTCCTAGAGCTCACAGGAGCAGAAATTTCACACAGAATTGACTAAAAGCATTTAGGATTGTTATTTAAGCTTGTGAAGGGTAGTTAACCATAAATACCTAAACAATACTGCCCTGAGAGAGAGAGAAGTCCTAAGGGCTGTGGGGCAGAGGGACAGGGAAAAAAACCCCAAAAATCTCACTCAAGAAAAAACATGAAGGGAAAAGTATCACATTTTGGTGAATGTCTCATTGTGACAATTAATTTAATGCCATATGTTTCACCAGTCAGTTCTAATTAAGCCTGGTGCCTGCTAACTGATCTGCTGCTTGACATTCTCTGAATTCTTCTGTCAGCAAGTTCCTAAAGCAGCCAAGTCTTCAAAGGGCCTCCTCACTCCTGAGCTCCCCCTCCCCAGACATCATCTCTTGTCCAGTGCAGGCACTGGCCATATTGATTCTCTTCAATTCCCTTAATAATAGAAGAAAAGGAGACTTTTGGGCTCAGATCAGTGTGCATTATGGTACAAACCCACCCTTTTAAAGGCTAAAAACATGAATTTGGTTTGGTTGTAAATTTGTTGGGAAGGATATTTGCACTGTTGGGTAATGCAGAGGAGCATCATCCTTCTGAAGTCCCTCTTGACATTATGACTTCACCAGGCAATTGTCCATTAATTTCAGATTAATACTGACATTACAGATGTTTTATTTCTGGGAGCTTCATAAAAATAGGTGGCTGAATAGCTGACAAAGGCTTAATCAGTGGAAGAAAAGGCTGCAGCATGAGCTGAATTATTTGACTCCAAGACAGAATAATTACAAATACTCTAATAGTGAATGTTGATTAAAGCTCCTTCCTCATGTCAAAGAACCTGGTGCAGGCTGCAGCACCTGCTTCACTCACACAGTTCTTGGGCTCTCAGAGTCCTTTATTTATTTTTTTTTAATTATTATTATTATTTTAAACTGAAAATATTTCTTGCTTTTATTTCCTCCTGGGAGAAACACTCCCAAGGTCTCAGTGCTGTGGGAGAACCTGCATTTCTGAGGTGTCTCATCTCCCTGTTGATTTTCCCACTCCCTTATCTGCATGTTGTCCAATCTCTCCCTCCTCCCTCTGGAATTTTTTCAAAGATAGTTTATTCTAAGCTTCTTTCCTGCTCCCTGTGCTGTCCCTTTCCTGCCTAAACCCGAGTTTGAAACATCTAATTGAAAGAAGAAATGGGTGCCTCAAACACAAAATGCATATTCTGTGTTAGAATAAAACCCAGGAGACATACTGGGGATGAGAAGAGCCCAGCTGCAAATATTGCCATGGCACCTAAGGCATGATTTTCTTTTCAATTTTTCCCCCTCCCTGCTGTGGTACAGTCTGTCCTCTCTGGAAGTCATTCAAATGCCTGCCAGGGACTTGGGGAAAAAAGAAAAAAAAGAGATTATGTTAGGGTTTTGTTGGTCTTTTACAAATAGAAGGAACTGTAGTGCTGTGGGGGCTTCTGACACAGAAGGGTGTATTTCTTTCTCTCCTCTCCCCCCAGAAGGAGCCAGAGAAAAAAACTCTGCAAAGAAGATGGAGAGAAGGAATGATGATCAATCCATCCTGGATGCCCGAGCCCGTTACCTGGAGAGGAAGCAGCAAAGAGCACAAGGTTTAGGTGGCCCAGGGAAAGAGCTGGGGTAGTTCTGGTGGCAGCTCCACTCCCAGTGTGAGGGAGGGCGGTTTGTGCAGTCCTGGGGATGTTTGCATAATGCAAAATGACTCACAGGAGTGAAGGGAAACTTCTGCTTTGTGGTTCTTTGGGTGCAGAAGAGTAAAACACAACCTTCCTTTGCTGCATCCAGCAGGGAAAAGTTACCAAGCTCAATTTTCCTGCTCCATGTCACAGTGGCTGGAAGACACTGTGCTGCCTGTGCTGCCCATTCTGTGGCATGGATTGGCTTAGAGAGGTCTCAGTGTCATTATTAATAAAATTTTCCTAAAGGTTGGTTGGGTTTTATATTTTTTTAAGGAGTGGAACTGTAACTTTTTGTTCATTTGACTCAGTATGATGCTGGTTTTACAGTCTCAGTGCTCATACACTCCTCAGGAAGGGCTCTTCCAGTGCTGGATGGAGCCATCAGGGTGAAGTTCAGGAGGGATTTGCCCCCTGCCTTCTGTGCTGCAGACAGTTGTTCCTGGTGAGCTGTGCCATGTGCAGGGCTGGCTCTGGGTGAAGATGCCTTTGTGTGCCAAGTGTTTTGTCAGTGTTCTCACATTCCTGCTAACAATGCATAATTTTTGTCAGGGATGACTTAGCACTGTGTATTCTCCTGCTGGCAAAAGAAAAGAACCTACCCCAGCAGTGGATGCTGTACCCAGCAGGTCTGGCAGCAGGGCTGCTGCCCCATGGGCTGCTTCTCTCAATTTGGGGACTGGTATTTTTAAAAGATAAGGATTTTGAGCTCAAGAATGCCAATTTTAAATGTGTGGAAAGGACACACAAGGAAATGCAAGCTTTTTCCCTTAAGCTGTGATGCTTTGTAATCAGCTCTGACAGAATCTTTGATGCTTTGGCATCACAAAGTTTGTTTCCTTCTTAATAAAGAAATAATCCTGTTTTACCACCTTAATAATCCTAAAAATGTTCTTGTGTGGAGCTTGTATAAGACAATTTCCAAATGACTGGAAGAACCTTCTGTCATTTTTCCCCACCTCAGCTGTGTGATCTTGCTTTCCAGGTCACTTGTTAAAGATGTTGTAGGTCAGTAAAATATTCACCCTTCCACCTTGAGCATTCCAGCACTGCATGGGCTGACCATCAGCCCTCAGAAACCTTGGGATTCTTTGTGGGAAATATATTATTCCTCATAAAGAACCTGGCAGATCTGATAATTGGTGCTCTTTCTGTGATTGCACCTGTTAAAATGGAAGAGGTGGAGAAAGATGGAGAGGGACTTTGGACAAGAGGCTGGAGTGACAGGACAAGGGGGAATGGCATCAAAGTGCCAGAGGGGAGCTTTAGGGGGGATGTTGGAGAAAAACTCTTCCCTAGGAGGCTCCTTTCCTGCTGCTGCTCAGACTCTGCTTTGGAGCAGCAGCACTTTTTCTTGATTCAACCTATTCTGCTGTTTAATTTGATTTATGTTCCATTTGCAAGTCATGGCCACTCCCGACTCCACTGCCAGGTCTGAAATGGGGAGTGGGAATGCCCACCCTTCCCTGGGGCTGGAAATCCCTTGGCACATCCTAATGCCTTCTGATTCCTTTTCTTGTTTTCACTCTCTCAGCAGCAAGAAAGGAGGCTGCCCTCCCTTCCTCCCATCTTTCAGAGCTTTGGAAATGGGGAATTTAAGGTAAATCATCAGAGGAAACAACCATGAGATTGCAAAATAAGGTGTAAGGAAAAGCAGCTCTGGGTGAAGCACCTGGAGTGCTGCAGGAATCCCAGTAAAAGGGTGAAGTTTTAGCTGTGTGTGTGTGCTGGAGTTAAAGTGTAAGTTATAAACACCGGGGGAAGGGGGAGGTTGATTGTGTTCTGTACTCATTAACAGTGGGCCGTGGGAAGAGCCCTGGGGAGCAGCCCCAGGGACACCTCAGTGGGGAACAGTTGGGGTGACAGGGACACCTGGCAGGGGAGCCATCTCATCCTGGTGACAGGGACACCCCAGTCCCTTGGGGTGGCCCCGGAGGGTGTGGATCCATCATATGGGACTGGGATCCCATCCCTGTGACAGGGACACCCCGGGGGGGACAGGACAACCCCGTTCCCTCGGTGTCCCTCCAGGGGAGTGGGATCCATCCCACCCCAGGGACAGGGACACCCTGGGCGGGTATCCAGCCCACCCCCCCGGTGTCCTCCCGGTGTCCCCATGGTATCCACCCTTTATCCCCCCCATGCTGTCCCCCTGGTGTCCATATGGTGTCCCCATGCTGTCCCCGCCTGGTGTCCCCCCAGTGTCTCCATGGTGTCCCCCCAGTGTCCCCATGGTATCCCCCCGATGTCCCTACAGTGTCCCCATGCTGTCCCCCCCCCGTCTCTATAGTGTCCCCATGGTGTCCCCCTCGGTGTCCCACCCATGTCCCCCATGCTGTCCCCACGGTGTCCCTTCTGTATCCCCGCTGTCCCCATGCTGTCCCCATGGTATCCCCATGCTGTCCCCCATGGTGTTACCCCGGTGTCCCCATGATGTCCTCATGGTGTCTCCCCCATGTCCCCATGTTGTCCCCATGTTGTCCCCCCCATGTCCCCCATGGTGTCCCCCCACGTCCCCCTGGTGTCCCCCCCATGCCCCCCGGTGTCACCTTGTCCCCCCTCTCCGCCCGGCCCACGTGACCCGACCGGAAGTGACGCTACGGGGCCCTCGGTCGCATGATGTGGCAAAAAAAAAACACCCACCCGGGGCGGCGCGCTGAGTGCTGCGGCCCCAAATAGTCCCTTCCGGCGGCGCATCACCGCAACGCTCCCAGTGGCGGCGCGGCGCCGGATCCCTCCGCGCGGCCGGGGCGGGCGGCAGGTGCGCGCGCGGAGGGATCCTTCCGCCGCGGTATCCTTCCGCCGGCGGGGGCAGCTTCCGCACGGCCCCGCTCCGCCATCGCGGCCCCGCAGCGCCCGCAGCGCCGAGCCCGGCCCGGCACGGGACCCCCGCCGCCATGGCACAGATCCTGCCCATCCGCTTCCAGGAGCACCTCCAGGTGGGCTGAGGCGCGGGGACGCGGCGGGGTGTGGCGGGGAGCGCGGGGCCTGCCCGCGGTGCCGCCGTGAGGGCTGTGAGGGGAGCCCGGGCAGGGAAGCGCTGCCTCAGAAAGGGCACCTTCGGTTGTGGCACGGGAAGGGCCGGGCCGGGCTGGGTGCCCTTGGGTGGTGTCCCCCCTGAGGGCTGGGCCGTTCTGAGGCGTGAGGGGGGGATCGCGGCCTGGGCGGGCTGTGAGGGCCGGGGCCGCTCCGTGAGGGCCGGGGCAGCTCCGTGCGCCGCTCAACCTCAATTATTTCAGCCACAGTGAAAGCTGCGGCTGCCGGGGCGCAGGGAATGGTGTGGCCGTGTCACCCCGGGCAGGGAACCGCAGCCGCTCCCCGCACTGCAGCGCCCGGCCCGGCCCGGCCCTCCCGCACGGCCAGGGCCTCACCGCAGCACCCCGCACACCTCCTTATTTCCCGGGGAGAGAACATTTTTCCCCTTGCCGTGACTCCCCCAAGGCCCCGGGGAGGGGAAAAACGCGGGGCTGCCTCCCCGAGGGGTGTGGAAGGGGCGATCCCCTTGGGCAGTGGGTAATTCCTCCCCAATACACAGAGCTTTGCTCCCGGCCGGACCTGAGGTGCTGCTGGGCTTGGTTTCGCTGCTGGCGAGGGGGTTTTGGGGAGGGTTACGTGGGTAATAAAAGCACACCTGGCCGAGGTGTTCGGGCAGGCTGGATGTAGCTCTTCTGCCCCGTGGTGCCACTGACTGTGTTTGGGTAACTGGGAACTATGGTACTGATGGATTTGCGTGATTTATGGTGACTTCTTTCCAGCTCAAGTGGGGAAAATATTAATTTCTAGGCACCTTGTTAAAAGAACAATCCTGTGGTGTAAATTACCATTGTCCATAGGCTTAAAAAACGGTGCCATGGTTATTTTCTGTCTAGACGGGTGACTGTTGAGTCTTGAGGAATTTTCCTTCCCTGTCAGCTGAAAACCAGGCCAGAATTCCCAGTTTCGGTGTGCCTGCTCTCCTTGGTGAGCAGCACTGACAGGGGGATCCCAGGAGCTTGTCCTGGCAGTGGCACAGCCTGGGCCCGGGTGCTGGGGAGGTTCTGTGTTTCACCTGGGCTGAAACTCATCCCTCTGGGTGTCCAGCTCCTACCAAAGCACTGTGGAGATGCACCTCTCATACATTATTTAGGACCCACACCTTGCATGTGACCCACTGCCAGGGCTCTAATGACATGAGTCCTGTTACATAATGAAACTCATCTGCTTCAGGCCAGAAGTGCTGGGAGGGTTCAGGCCAGTTCCACTATTGTGGAACAGGACTGTTCTGCCCAAAGACTGATTTATATGTTTATTTGGATTTTAATTTGCATTTTCTTTCCCTGCACCAATTCAGTGCAGAGCACTGGCTGAACCAGTATCTTTTAGAGCTGCCTGTTGAGATATCTTTTGTCAGACAGGGTGTCCAGCCCTCTCAGCCTGGGTGCACATGGCTCTTGCCCAGTTTGCTGCTCCTACTGAACTTCCTCATTCTATTTCATTGAAAAATTTCGGAGAAATTTGAATTCTTGGAGTTGCTGTTTCTCTGGTGAAGTTTCTGATGTAGAATTTGAGAGAAGAAGCGTTGATACTGCAATGTTTTTGCTCTCCAGAACTGCTTTAGTGTATTCTAGGGTGCTCCTAGGAAATCCTCATGGGCTCAATAGTACAATTTCTTGAACTGTACCTGACCTACATTGTCTAGGAAACTTGTTGTGCAGGTGTTGGGCAACACTTGCAAGTTTGTAGCTGATGCTTAATGCAGGACTTACCCACCTGGAGCCTTATTCATAAAAGGCAGGTGGTGGGTGAGAATGAGAAGGATTTTGCGGGTTATTACTGATATCTGATCTTGACTGGGTGATTTGGGAATGAAGAGGTGAAGGCTCCAGAAGCCCTGAGTGCCTTGGACACACAGGACAGTGTGCTCTGTATCCCAAGTTGGAGCTAAAGATCTAGTTTGGGCAAGAAGTTGGCTTATTAGGGCCAAGTGAGCTTTCTGGCTAGTCTGAAACCAAAATGTGTTCTCAGGCTTCAGGTTTTGTTTGTTTGAGTCCCATCACATGCCCTGCCATCTCAGCAGTCCCAAACATGTAGGTTTTATCTGTGTGGTGTCTATTGTATATCCCTGCCTTGCCTCAAAAGAACATGCTGTGAGAAACTTTCCTTGGGAGTTTTCAAGGAGAAACCTGATTGCTGCGCTATCAAAACTCATGTTATAAAACTTTATAGTGCTGCTGCTCTTTTTTTTCTGAGTGGCTATGAGGAAACAATCCACTGTGCATGTAGTGGGAGATCAGAGTTCAGTGTGTGGGATGATTGCAAATGTGGTTGCTCATATCCAGGTTTTCGGGATGCCTGTGAGTCCTTGAGGATGGAACTAAAACACAGCTGCTCATTGTGGTGGGTCAGTGGAGCTTTGCTAAGATTACAAGGCCTGATGAGTGAGAAGGACCCAGACTAGAGAGCAGGTGATGGACTGTGATTGCCAGGTCCTTTAGCCACAATACCCTGAAATATATAAACACTGAATTTGGACCAGGCCCACTGCTGTACTGAGTCAAGGCATTAATAGATACTCTTCTGAATCTACATGTATAAAAGGAAATCTTATAATTGTTCTGCAAGGCTATGTAGACAGTACAGAAAACTGCCAGCTCAGGCTGTGTGCTTGGTGCCAAGACAGAGCTGCTTTTTTAAACTAGGAAAAAGGCCCTTGTCTCTATTGTTCATTGATGGAGCAAACCTGAGAGGCAGCTGTGCTGTTCTGGTGTGGTGGCACTTGGATCTCTCCAGAATCACAACGGTGCCAAAGAATAAAGCATATCAATACTTTAACAATGACAAACAGCAAAATGCTTCCATGTATTGTGCTGACAATGAGACAGTTTAGTACAGCCTGAAACACTAAATCACTAGTTTGAAGCAGTTATGTCTCTTGTTGGTGGAAGTCAGGAATTAGAGGACTCTGTGCCTAATGCTGTTTGGGTAAGATTCTTGCTCTCTGCTTCTTAGTGGATCTGCATTCCTGAAGCCAGTGAGTTTAGAGTATTCCCACAGAGGGTAAATCTGTAACAAAGAACTGAAATGTCTTGAGGAGAGTGTGTGTGTGTGTCAGCTAATTGGATAGGAGCAATTAGTTAAGCAGTTTATAAGCTGTTCTGGGCATGGCCCTCACAGCAGGCACTGAAGTGCACGGGCCATGGTGGCTGATTAGTGCCTTGTGCTGGGACTGGAGCCTCAACCAGAGATAAGGGATGGGAGCCAGTGGGGCTGAGCTCCAGGTTCAGCAGGTACAGCCTCTCTGGTGGGTTGGAGCTCAAACACACAGCCTGTGGCTGTGAGGGCGGGTGGCTGCCTGGGCCTGCTCAGGCTGAGGCAGAAAATAGGAAGGATATAGAAATAGAAGAGCTCTTGAATGTTAGAGAGGTCTCTTATCTGTTTTAAGCGTGACTTCCTAGCCTGTCACAAGCTGTAACTCTTACCTTGCACTGGTAGGTGTGAAGGGCTTTGGAGCCATGGACTGGCAGTGGGACTCTTACAGAACTGAGGAACTAACAGAGCAGTACAGATGGGAATTGTTTTGTGTGCCTTAAGTTTACTTTTCTAATTTTCTTGTATGGAGTTAAAAGAGCAGCTGCAATGTAGCCTGGTGTCTGCCTTGTTCAATAAAAGCCCAGGGAGGCATGGCCTGTGACAGAGCTAATGTGACTCACTGCACATCCAGGAGCTTGTGCTTCCCAAAAGACTGGGAGTTTTTCTGTTGACTGGCATTGCCCAGCTATGTGATTTCTAGCTGCATATAGATAAGGAGTCTCTGGGCAGAGACTGAGCAGCAGCTTGTGGCCACAAGAGCAGTGGTTGTATCCTGTTGAGGAGGGTGAGAGTCGAGGTGAAATGTGTGCTCAGCAGTTCTGTGTCCTTCCTTGTAGGCAAGGAGAAATTATCTGACAGCTAAGCAGACTGTCACAGGAAAGGGAATGTTACAGGAAGGGGTCAACAAGGAGACTCTTGTCAGCAGTTTTACCATTCAGTTTGATGTCACATGTATGTGACAACTTCTCTGGGTAACTTACCAAGAATGGGCTCGAATGATCTTCCAGTGAAAAAATAATTCTGGCAATCAGACATTCACTTAGTGCGTTAGGATGATTCACATCTCAGTGCTGTTCAGATAAATGCCATCCCAGAATTTCATGGTTCAGCAGAGCCTGCAGTTGACTGAAGTATCTCATCTTGGGTTAGATGAGTCCTTCAAGGCGACGTCTCTGCTGAATAGAGGAGTTGCTGCTGTCCCTGACAATCTGTCTCATGGTTCCACTCTACTGGAGCAGCTACTTCACAGAACACTTTATTCTTAACAGGAGACTGGTGTCACTGATCTTTCCAACAGATGTTGGTGTGAAATAACTCAAGCTGGAAATCACTTGCCCAAGCACAGTTAGCAAGTTCTGCTTTCATATCTGCTTGAAAACCAAGGAAGTGTTTTTTGTAGTAAAATGTAGGACTATCTTAAATTCCTTCTTTTTTTTCCCTAGTTTTTTAAACTTGTTTGTGAATCAGTGCAATGCAGTGGACCTAAGTGAGCGCAATATTAAATGTTTGGGGTAAAGTAACAAGGAGAAGGTGTAGAAAATCTGCCACAAACCCTTGTACTCCTTCAGCTGTAGTGCAACTCAAGAGTTTGTACGTGGAATAGCATTGAAATTTTCACAACAGAAGCCTCCAAAGACATATTTGCTGTCATGTTTCCTAACAGTAATCTTCATCTCTGTTTACTCTGCTTAGCTTTCTAAACACGCCTGCCTGGCTCGCCTGAACTTTAGCCAGTTTGGGGAAGAAAACAACCTGTTTTCCAGGGAAGGTCTCAGCTCAAGAGCTCTGTGCATCATGTCTGGTGCAGCCACGGGAATTTACTGTTGGCCTCACCAGCTGGGCAAAGGAAAGTGCCACTCCTGGCTGGTGACACTCTTGAGTAATCAAAGGCAGGGATTGTCACCGTTAGAATTGACTTCCTGGCTGGGTGCTTGAAGCAGATGTGGTTCATACACTGGGGGCTGTTGAGACGACAAGATGAAATGTTGGCAGAAGGAGCTTGTGTGTATTTAATGACTTCACTAAAGGTTGTGCCTCCAGCAGAAAACTTCTCCAAGCTTTCTTCAGAGCACCCATGCCAATTGACTCAATCTTTGCAAGGAAACACCTTGCCTTTGAAAGTAGTCAAACTTTAAAAAGTACCACTTTTAAAATCTCCCCCCTCTCCCAGGGGTTAGTCCTCAGACGTGGCACCCAGCAGATGGCAGTTTGATTGTGATTAAAGTAAATCTGTCCTGCGATATCAAGGTGACTTTGATTTGGTGGGTTTGTCTAGAGCTCCCTGAGAGGTTGTGCCATCTGCTCAGACCTGCTCCAAATTGTTCTGTCCACAGTGTTCTGTCCAGTGCTGTGAGCTATTGCTTGGCACTCTGAAACTAGCCCCCTCTACCAAATCAACAAGGAAATTTAGTGCTTGAGAAATGATTTCCTACTTGTTAAACCTGCAGCCCTAGCACAAGGAAATGCCACATCCCAGTTAGTCACTCCAGCCCTACCAGATGAAACTCCCACATCTTCAAACCTTGTCTCCTGCAGGGGTGTGACTGGGTTCCATGTAACCCTGCCTGGCTCACGTGCAGTCCCAGGTCTAGAGAACACTGCTTGAAGTCTGAAAGGGAGATTTGAACTGGAATCTAAAGTCTTCTAAGTGGTTCATGTTGCTGGAGAACATGTGGTCAGGTTCTGGCATGCTGGGCCTCAAACAGTAACACAGTTCTGGATCTGTCAAGGATGTAGAGTTTGATTTTTTATGTCTTCAATTATTTTTTAAAAATAGCTGTAGCATTCAGACAGTTTTCTCCTGGAAGAGCTGATCAAACACTGTCTTTCAGCTGGAATTTTCCTGGTTTTATTGTCAGGTATTCCCTGGCTAATACAGGTCATCCATTGAAGATACTTTTGTGAAGTTTGTTCTGTTAACTTGGTGTGCCACAGCTTGGATGTTTCTTGTTCCTCATGTGTGCTGTTGGGAAGGCCAGGCCAAGGGGAAGTGGAGTAAAACACCCTCTTTATCAGGAAGTGCACAGAGGCAGAGCAGCAGCTGGGCCATGGCCTTCTCAGAGCTGAGCAGAGCACAGCTGATAAGGGCTCGGTGCTCCCCACCAGCACAATCTCCCTCAAGTGGCTTTGAAGGGCTCGCCCTTCTGGGGAGACCTTGGGCTTGAAGGTCTCCCAGAAAGAAAAGTACAGAAATGCTAGAAGTGATAATTCCTCCAGTGGTAGAGAACTGATCGGGAGTTTTCAAGGGATGCTCAATGTGAACTGACCACTCTGTGCTCCACTGTTAAAAACACAATAAACTGTTTCACTCTGAACTGCTTTGTTGCTAGCTGTGCAAGAAACATGATTTAGAGGAGTGCATTCAAAGTCCCAGGGCTCAGCAGAGAAGGAAGTGGTTTATTGATAGATACCTGGTGTTGAGGGCTGTGATGAACCATTTCTGATTTCAGTGTGTCCATCTCGTGTGTGTTGGCTCTGCCTCCTGCTGCGAACAGGACGAGCTAATTGCTAGACAGGGAGCTTTTTTTAGCTCTGCAGGGATAAAGATGAAGCTCAGACACCTCACGTGTGATGGTAAGCTTGAAATAGTGATAGCTGTCAGGCTCAGTGGGATGAGTTCAGGAAGGAAAGGTGGTGAGAGTGAGCACTGAAGCTGCAACTCCAGCACAGCTACCAGGAGCAGGAGAGTTCAGTGTGCCTTGAACACTTGGTGTGCTCTTGGGAATGCTCCTGTGCAGGGCCAGGAGCTGGCCTCAGTGGTCCTTGTGGGGTCACTTCCAACTCTGCATATTTTTTGATATGAGTGGCTCAAAAGTTGAGTTCTCAATGGTAAGTTGTAACTGGCCTTTGAAGACAAGATACCCAAGCACTTAATGCCATTTTTGAGTAGCATGGTTGTACTGTCACAAGAAAATATGTGAAGTCAGATGTCTCCTGTGACATTCACAAAGCTGTTCATGGCTATACTGAGGTGCTAATTTAATGTTATACCTTTTTTCTCTTCCAGCTCCAAAATCTGGGCATCAACCCAGCAAACATTGGGTTCAGCACTCTGACAATGGAGTCTGACAAATTCATCTGCATCAGAGAGAAAGTAGGAGAACAGGCTCAAGTGGTGATCATTGACATGAATGACCCCAGCAACCCCATTCGAAGACCCATTTCAGCTGACAGTGCTATCATGAACCCTGCCAGTAAAGTCATTGCATTAAAAGGTAGGAAGTCCTGATAAAGAACTGTTTGAAGTGGCTGGAGAGCTTTCTGTAGGACTAGTTTGTGAGTGACTGAGGTCTCTCAGGTAATTTATGTGGGAGGATCCCTTAGCACTTCTCCACAGCTTAATGGGAGCTTAAGTTGAATGCATTTTCTGTTCTTCTGGAGGCAGCTGGACATTAAGCTGCAGCTGAGACTTCCTGCCATTTGCTGATCAGTAGGACGAGGTTTTTCCTTCATCCAAATGCTTTCAGCTTCTGAGCAAGGAGAGCTGGAAGGAGAGCATGGGCTTTAAGGAATCACGTTAGAGGGAAGTGAGAAAAGTGTGTAAGATCTATCAGCTGCACCTCTCCTTACAGAAAGGAAAACTAAGGCTGGGAATGGGGGAAATGTTCCTCAAAGCCTTGGATTAGCCTTGCTGAAAGAGGCCAGTGAACCAGTTTGTGTATATTTATTATTGCAGTCGGTGATAAGAAGGGTAAAACTATGCAGGGAAGATTTGTGTGGTGAATGAAGTGCAAGGCCAGCCAGCTTGGTATCTCTGATGATACAGAGAGCAAGCATTCCTCTGGAATCTCCAGAAGTTTCCATCTCTTTCCCTAAGAGGCCCACAAAGTCTTAAATACAGCCATTCTAGAAATGCATGTATTGCTAATGAAAAGATTTGTATGTATCCAATGTTACTAACTTTGACCTTAATACTGTGCTACTGTTTTGTCACAACTTTAATGCTTTCTTGTGTGTGCAGATGGTGAGTTCCTTCAATTGACTGTACTAGTTCCTGTTGTGTCTTATGACAAGAAAAAGCAGAATAAAATGGCTCAGGTTTATGGTGCACATGGCTGAACAGTGGTGTTTAAGCAAACGAAAGCCTAAAATTCAGAGGCTTTTTTATGCCCTCCCAAATAAGGGAGTCCTTAAGATTCCTAAAAGTAATCCACTCAAGATCCCAAGGTGTACTTAAACCATCAGGATCTTGATACTGAACTTATATAAACAGGACTGACCCCTTTGACTCAAATCTAGATTTTGCCTGGTACTACCCCTTGCACAGCATGTAGGATACGTGTTACCTGAATGTCCTCTCCCTTGACTCTAAAGCTCCAGCTGCACTAGATATGGAAACAAACTGCTGCCTGTAGCCTAAGTAACACTGTAGGAGACAGATTTCTCCAAGTTCTGGAGAAACTCCTGACTCAGCATCATAAAACAAATGCAGAACTAATGGTGGCCTTGGTGAGTGTGAGCCCTGGCCTGTGTGGCACAGTGACTTGGGCAAGCTGAACTACAGTTAGTAACTGTAGCAGATAACTCTGACCTGCATCCAGTTTCATGGGATCTTTTTATATTCCTCTCAGGCTACGCAAGCATGTGCTTGAATAGCTCTCTCCTAAAACTAGTAGAACTGGTCAGAACCTTCTTATCTTCTCGACAGGAAGGAATAATTTCTTAAGCCACTGTGTTGTAAAAGCTGGTCGAAACAACTGCAGGTGGCTGTTCAGGATGTTTGTATGCACCATTCTGTGTAATTTGGAGAACTTTTCCTCTTGCCTTCTAGAGCTTGTGTTGGTCACTAGATTCCTTTCCTTGCACAGTTTGTTGGTCTGGTTTGCAGTCAGTAGCTGTGTATCCCACTAGTGCAACCCAAAGGTTTTGGTTAATAAGCCTGAGTTATGAAAGCCCTCTGCCAAATTAACTGTTCCGTGTTGTGCCTTTTTAATAGTTGAAACAGATGTGGACATAGTTTTTAATGCCACTGGCATAGCCCTCCCCACAACTTCAAAGAGCCTCAGCATGATTGTAACCTGGTTTTGATGTACGTGAAGTATCGTACAACCTGTTTGTGTGGCTGAAGCTTTTGTCTCCTACCAACCTGTTTTCCGCATCTGTTTGATTGCTCAGTAGTGGCAAATCGGTAAAATTAGCCCTAGGAGTGTGCTCTGGGACCAGTAACAGCTGGTCCCTGAAGATGTGCCAGTGTAGAACAGCTTTTTCTTGAAGGAAGTCCCGAGGGTTTCATGTCCTAGTGCAGCTCTTCTACTTTTACCCAGTGCTTGAGCTGTGCCCTGGCTGACGACGCTGTGTTTTCTAGCCGGGAAAACGCTTCAGATCTTTAACATTGAGATGAAGAGCAAGATGAAGGCTCACACGATGACAGACGATGTCACCTTCTGGAAGTGGATCTCTCTGAACACCGTCGCCCTGGTGACGGATAACGCCGTGTACCACTGGAGCATGGAGGGGGAGTCCCAGCCCGTGAAGATGTTCGACCGCCACTCCAGCCTCGCGGGCTGCCAGATCATCAACTACCGCACCGATGCCAAGCAGAAGTGGCTCCTGCTCACGGGCATCTCTGCACAGGTACCTCACCACCAGCCCCACAGCTTGGCTTCCTTCCTCCTCCTGCTGGAGCAGGACTCATGTTTGCTTCCTCAAATGTAAATGCTTCATCTTTGAATGACAAGTGTAACTGAACATCTTGCCTTAATATAATTGTATGTACAATGATATGAACACCGGCACAGGGTTAAGAGTCTGAAGTGATGCCTTTGTAAGGGGAAGCATGGCATGAGACTTCAGCTTACACACAATTGCTGCGTGAGTGCCTGTGATTCCTGACTCTTGCTCTGTCTTGTCTAGCAAAACCGTGTTGTGGGAGCCATGCAGTTGTATTCTGTAGATAGAAAAGTGTCACAGCCCATCGAGGGACATGCAGCCAGCTTTGCACAGTTCAAGATGGAAGGAAATGCTGAAGAGTCCACTCTCTTCTGTTTTGCAGTAAGAGGGCAAGCTGGGGGTAAGGTAAGGCTTGGTTCTAAGTATGCTGTAATCTTTAGAGACTCACCCTGCTTATCTCCTGTCAGGAAAACAAGTGGTGTAATGCAAAAAGTTATATTTAGGAAAAAATGTAAAGGACTGTGTGGGTCTGGACAGTATATATATAATGTAAATGGCCTTTGGTGCATACAGAGATTCACAGCAGGGACTACTTCATGCAGCAGGAGCCTTTTTGGAGTCGTGAAGTTAAGTGGCATGTCATGACCAGCCTAATGAGCTGTGGAAACATGTGACTCCCAGCTTCACAGGCTAAGCTTGAGGGAAAAGCTGTTGTAATCTTTCTTTGATGCTGATCCCCAGTATCAGACTTAACTTATTTCCAATTTCTTGCATGAAAAGAAATGAAGCACTAGTATTACAAGGCTCATTAGTGGCCAGCACTGGAATTATGTGAGCTACTTGGACAGCTAAAACAAAGTAAAACCAAAGCTTGGATTCAGAGAAACATCTTCAGAACTGTCACTGCAGAATGTTAACCAAGTTGAAAGAGTGCATATAAAGTGACTTAACTGAATCCTTAAACTTCCAAGTAACTAGGGGTAATTAAAGATCATATCTAACTGATTCCCTCTCTTACAGTACATGAATACCACATGCCACACCTTTAACCAGTGAAAATATTTAGGAAGACTGACTTAGTTTGTCTTTGCATAAGCTTGGGATTAAGGCTTGGCAGGGAGAGAATTGCTGCAACTTCATTGTTGGATCTGATGTTAAATAAATTAGACCCAAGAACTAACAGGGTGATCTTACCTCCTGCACAGCTGCATATCATCGAGGTTGGCACACCACCTAGTGGGAATCAGCCCTTTCCAAAGAAAGCCGTGGATGTCTTCTTCCCTCCTGAAGCACAGAGTGACTTTCCTGTTGCCATGCAGGTATGATGAGCTGCAAACAGGGGCTTGAGAAGGAGTCTGTAGCTTCTCTGGGTGGATGGGACAGCAACAGAGCCCTGGGAGCCTGGTGGTCAATACACTGTCCTGAGGGTTGGCCCTGGACTGGTGTGACTGGTATGACTGCTGCTCCTACTTCAGTGGGGGTAAAGTAAAGGCACAGACAAGCAGCATTCACAGGCAGCATGTTCTGATTTGTGGAAGAAATACCCATGTTTTTTTAGCTGCTTTTCAACCTCTTCAAACATCATTCTGCTGTTAGAGTACTCGAGTAGTATGTAAAAATAAACCAGCACTTCTGGTTGTCCTGAAATGGCCCAGCTGTCTGCTGAGTCTCAAAAGCACTCATTTATCTCATTTAGCCAGGACCGAATTAGATTCCTCTATTTCTGTTTTGCAGATCAGTGACAAGCACGATGTTGTGTTCCTCATAACAAAGTATGGCTACATCCACTTGTATGACCTGGAAACTGGCACCTGCATCTACATGAACAGAATCAGTGGAGAGACCATATTTGTTACTGCGCAGCACGAGGCAACAGCTGGAATTATTGGAGTAAACAGAAAGGGACAAGTAAGGAAGCTTGGCCTGGAAACCACTGATTTAGTTAATCCCACTGGCCCTTACAGATACAGGCTTCATATCCATGTCTGAAAGTTTCCAGAAATGTTAACTTTGAACTCTGTTCAGCACATGTGAGGTCCAACAGTGTTGTGAGCCCAAAATGAATTTGCTGCTGTATCTCCATAAACATCTAACTTAACCACTTCAAACAAGTGTATTAACATTGTACAGCCATGCCTTTAGACCAGATTGATTTTGGATGGGGTTGCTTGTTGAGCAAGGGTAACATGGAGCAGAAGACTTGTTCATCCTCTAGGGTTGGTTATTTAAGACACTGCATACAGGTTTTAGGAAGATCCCTTTTATCCCTGTGTTTTTGACCCCTGTAAATGCCTGATTTAAGCTCACTGTTAATTGTCTGCTGTGATGCAGTAGTTGGTTGATATTGGTTCTTTCTAACCAGAGGTCTCTTACTGAAATAAGGTGGCAAGGCTCTGCAGTTACCAGGGGATGAAAAGCTTTTTATGTATGCTGTAACTTTCCTTTGGCTCCCTTCTCATATTTGGGCTGACTGGAGGTCTCCCCTGGTGTTTCCTCAGGTGCTCTCAGTGTGTGTGGAAGAAGAGAACATTATCCCCTACATCACAAATGTGCTGCAGAACCCCGACCTGGCTCTACGGATGGCTGTGCGCAACAACCTGGCGGGGGCTGAGGAGCTCTTTGCCAGGAAATTCAATGCACTGTTTGCACAAGGGAACTACTCAGAGGCAGCAAAAGTGGCAGCCAATGCCCCAAAGGTAATGAATGGGCTGGTGTTGAGAACAGCACAGAACTCCTCTGGCTTGAGGTTCTTGCTTCAGGAAAGCTCACTGGGTTCCCTAAGTGGCAAGAGCAGAGTCTTGTTACTGCTCCTGCCCTAGTGTAGTCCTTGGTGTGCAGGTGCTTCACAGGTGTGTTGGGTGCTGGGTAGTGATTGTATGCTGGGTGATCTTAAAGCTTGTATGAAGCCCACAGAGGAGTAATGGCAATGTGGTATAATGTTTCTGGTACTTATCTCCTTCTCCAGTGATTAAAAGTGTGTCTGTGAAAAGACAGCCTCTAGCTGAGGCTGCACCTGGAAACAGGATAAAAAGAACAGACTAAGAGATTAAATTCATACGAGAAGACCTTTCTTGCAAGGACAAAGATGTCTTAATTCTGAACTTAAATTTGCATTGCTACTGAAACAAGTCTAATGGGCCACTATAGCATATTTCTGTCAGAACATCTCAGACAGTGTCTGAGCTGATGTTCAGCTGCATTGCTTCTGACACTCTGGGCTGGCAAATCATAGAAGTGCTTGTGACAGTTGCAGTGACATTACCTTCAGCTTTCTGGAGAAACTCTTGCCAAGCCCCAAGAGCAGCAGAGGAAGTTAAAGTGCCTGTGTCTGTCTGGCAGGGAATCCTGCGCACCCCAGACACCATACGCCGGTTCCAGAGTGTTCCAGCCCAGCCAGGACAGACCTCCCCTCTGCTGCAGTACTTTGGCATTCTACTTGACCAAGGACAGCTGAACAAGTACGAGTCCCTGGAGCTCTGCAGGCCAGTGCTGCAGCAGGGCCGCAAGCAGCTCTTGGAAAAATGGTTAAAGGAGGATAAGGTGAGTTTGGGGTCCATACCTGGGGGGGGAGTGGTAAATGCCTGCCAGCTTCCTCACCTCCCCAAGGAAAAATCAGCTCCTCAGTGCACTGTGTGTGATCACACAGCTAAGCAATAGGTGTTCTCTGTACCCACAGCTGTGACTCATACTACTGCAGGGGAATTGATCAGACACTCAGAGCTTCACTCACTCTGCTTTAAATCACAGCAGGCTGCAGCATGGAAAGCCTCTGAGCTGCTGCTGTTCTTGCCAAACCACTCCTTTGGACACTGACTTGCATATGCTTTGAGCTGGGCTTACATTTCTGTAGTTAGTCCAAAAAACATGCTGATATGTGTCACCATTCCCTTAGCTCTGAAAATGCCTGTGACTCCTGTAGCACAGCATGGGGGACAGGCACTGCTGAAACAGTTGGCTCAGGCCTTGATTTTTTTAAGAGAAGTCCAAAAGGAAGGTAAATGAGGAAGAAAGGGGCTGTGCATGGCACTGCTGGGGTGGACTGACTGTTTATGTCTCTAACAGCTGGAGTGCTCAGAGGAGCTGGGGGACCTGGTGAAATCTGTAGATCCTACGCTAGCACTTAGTGTCTATCTGAGAGCCAACGTTCCAAACAAAGTCATCCAGTGCTTTGCTGAAACAGGACAAGTCCAGAAGATTGTTTTGTATGCTAAGAAGGTGAGAGGAATTAAATTGCCATATCTGTCCTGTCTTTACGAATAACTAGTGTATGTTCCAGAGTAGCTGAAAGTAATTGTGGGGGAACTGAGATCCTGTGTAGTACCCACTTTGCCCTCAAGTTTATTATGAATAATTGCTGCTGGACTTCAAACTGGTATCTTGTCACACTTCCCTATGTGGTCTTTTCCAAAAGAGGAATTCCTGACTGGGTCGTGTGATCTAACAGCAGCTTTTGCTGAGCCCTGTGTTTAACAAGGTGTGTGCTCTTGCTCTTCCTTCTCTCTCCAGGTTGGATATACTCCAGACTGGATATTTTTGCTGAGGAATGTAATGAGAATCAGTCCTGATCAAGGACAGCAGTTTGCACAAATGCTTGTTCAAGATGAAGAGCCTCTTGCAGATATAACACAGGTAAATAACTCCATTGCACTGAAATGTTAAGTTCAAGGCATTAAATTGGTAAGAGTCTGGTTCCTCTTACCAGAGAGAGATTTGGAACTCTGAGTTTGGCTTTACTTTAGTGGAGCAATGCTGTTTCTTGCCTCGTTCTAAGAACACTAAATGACAGCTTAGGGCAGTGTCAGAATAAAGCATTTAGCTTTGGAAGCTGCACGTGATGGTACTTTGATTAAGTAGTATATTTAAACAAAAGGCTAAATTTCTTCCCTTTTTTTGCAGATTGTGGATGTCTTTATGGAATATAATTTAATTCAGCAATGTACAGCCTTCTTGCTGGATGCACTGAAGAATAATCGTCCCTCAGAAGGTCCCCTGCAAACACGTTTACTTGAGATGAACCTCATGCACGCCCCTCAGGTGTGTCCCAGAGTCCCTGGACCAGCTTGGCCACCGAGCTGGTGAGAGCACTCAGGAACTAAGGGAAGTTTTCAATAGGAACTAAGGGAAGTTTTCAATATTCCTTGTAGGTTGCAGATGCCATCCTGGGAAACCAAATGTTTACTCACTATGACCGGGCTCACATAGCTCAGCTGTGTGAGAAGGCTGGTTTGCTGCAGAGAGCGCTTGAGCACTTCACAGACCTGTATGACATCAAGCGTGCAGTTGTGCACACTCACCTCCTCAACCCTGAGGTACAGCACCAAATCTCCTGCACCTGCAAAAAAGCAGGCCCTTAATAATTGCTCTCAGAGCGTGGAGTGCTCTGCTGGGGTCTGAAACAGCTCCTGTGTCTTTGCAGTGGTTAGTGAATTACTTTGGGTCCTTGTCAGTAGAGGACTCTCTGGAGTGTCTGCGTGCGATGCTGTCTGCGAACATCCGCCAGAACCTGCAGATCTGTGTCCAGGTGGCTTCCAAATACCATGAGCAGCTGTCAACACAGTCACTTATTGAGCTGTTTGAGTCCTTCAAGAGCTTTGAGGGTAAGTTTGTACTTTTGCAAAAGGAGCTGGTACTTACCTCTTCACCCAGGTGTGTGTATGAAGGACTGTGTGGCTGCTGAAATCCAGAAAGCCACACTGAACCTCTAGTACTTAGGACTCAAAACTGCCCTGAAACCTCAAAGTTTCCCTGTAAAGGACAGGCATCAACATTCAGTTGCATATTTTGTTTTTTCTGAAATGCTACAAAAAGCTTGGAGCTGAAAAAACCCAAAAACCTTTGTCCAAAATGGTCATCTTAACTTTGTGTAGCCTTTGGGATTTGGGCTTTTGTACTTCTCACCGAGACCAGCAGAATAACGTGGTGACTGTTCCTCTCCAGGTTTGTTTTATTTCCTGGGCTCTATTGTAAACTTCAGCCAGGATCCAGATGTGCACTTCAAGTATATTCAAGCTGCATGCAAGACAGGACAGATTAAAGAAGTGGAAAGAATCTGCAGGGAAAGTAACTGCTATGATCCAGAACGTGTTAAAAACTTCCTCAAGGTAATGTTTGGGTACCACTGGACTGTCTTGACTGTTTGGGGTTCTGCTAAAACACGGTGTTAAATAGATGAGTTTAACCTTTGCACTTAAGGATCCAACTGTCCTCTTAAACCAGAGGAATCTGCCACATTGACAGTGCCTCCTAATAAAGGCTGAGCCTGGAATATTATCTAAAAACTGGAGAATCTGTCAGATCAGTTCCTTACTGCTCTTTGTAAGGTTAATCTGGCTTGAACTCTTAAAATGTAGTAATTGCCCAGCTCACCTAGAACTTGTTACAGATGTGTACTGTAAAGTAGCAGACAGTTTACTTGGAAGGTTGAGAACAATCATAATGCCAAATGAGTTGATAACTTAATGCTTATTTACAGTGTAATCAACTTCAATTGAGCAGCTGCAGAAACCACAATTGAATAGTGTCAGTGAATTCCATAAATGCTTCATGGGAGTTCTGGGCTCCAGAAGGAGCTGCTGGCTGATGTGACTGCTGGGGTTCAGAGCATTGCTGAAACACTGTTGAAGAGCAGGGAAAGATGTTGTGCTCAAAGTTCAGATTGTGTAGTCCTAGTGCTGAGCTTACTGACAAATCCAACACTGCTATAAATACCTGAGAAACATGTGGGAGGGGAAACCTTTATCTGGGAACATTTCCTGCCTTCATGTGTGTTGGTTACATAGCATAGTCTTAGATTTTGCTGATCATATCTGAAGATGGCAAAACTCTTCCCAAGAGAATTCTCTAAAACTAACCTGGTGTCACCGAGGTGTAAGGTATGTAATTTGATCAAGCCACCTAAGATATGTTATCAAGCTGTCAAATTCCTGATGAAAGTTATTGTTTTTTGTGCTGTTCCATGTCTGGAATGTGCAGGACATGTACCAGGTAAATCTTCCAGTACAGGCCTCCCTGTGTAAAGTCCTTAAGTGTAATTTCTATGTAGGATTATATTCTGGGATGTGCATGTTGGAATAAGTGATCTGAAATATGCATCCGGAATACTGTCTGCCACATAGACTAAGCTTCTGTACTGTAACCATTGTAACCTTATGCTGAAAGTTGGAATGCTTTTTAGATAACTGATGTGATAAGCAATATTAGTAGTACTGCTACGAGCTGGATTCTTACAGTTCTCTAACTCCATAGCTGGGAGGTATCACAAGACACATGGCACTCGGAGTCAATTCTGGGTATCAGTTTTACATCATGAATCACAGCTTAATCTAGTCTTGGTTAAATTTGTTTTGAAATCCCAGAGTGCTAATCCTGCACACCAAACACCAATGGCAACTAAAAATACTCTCTCTAGCTTAGGCTTGTAATAGTTGTATTGTGTTGTAAAACCCTGTAGACTCTGCCATGCAAAGGAGCAGGGTTAAACTCCAGCAAGCTTCTTTCTGTCCACGCCCTGAAGTGGGTGTGAGTACTCCTACATTGCTACATATTGCAAACAATTAGTTGAACAACAAGCTGTCATTATTTGGTTGACTGTTGAGTTTCAGCTTTCCAAATTCAGCTGCTTTAACAGTTTAAGTGACTGTATTTGTCTGCTTAAGCCCAAGAGCAAAACCAGATTACTAAAGCTCTTCTCTTTCTAGGAAGCCAAACTCACTGACCAGTTGCCTCTCATCATTGTGTGCGATCGCTTTGACTTTGTCCATGACCTGGTGCTGTATTTGTACAGAAATAACCTCCAAAAATACATTGAGATTTATGTACAGAAGGTAAGTTATGACTTGGCTTCAATGGGGCAAACTGATCAGTCTTTCCAGTATTATGGCCAGCTACAGGTATCATGTTTCAGTACTCTGCAAACAGCTTCATTCATGAGACTCACGTTTAAGTACCTGTTAGTGCCCTCCAGTTATTAGCCCTGATGTGAATCTGCTCTCATGCTTCAGTCAGATTGAGCAGTAACCCCCACTGATGTGCCTCTTCAAGGAGGAAGACTTGGTAGAATAGCTTTGGTCTTCTTGGGGTGGTTTTAACTCCCAGCATTTTTGGGGCTGGAAGGAAAGTTCTCTATCTTCCTGCAGGGACAAGGTGGGTTGCTCAGGAGCTCCTCCTATGGGAACTGAGCCTTAGGGAGCCACTGAACTGGAATGTGAGCATCTCTTGGCTGAAGAATTGAATTTCAAGCTAGTCCAGAACCTTACAAAGCTGGAAGTAAAGGCAGGAAGATGGGGTCAATGTTAACAAACAGCCTTCTTGTGCAGCTCTAGGAATGAGTATTGACTGCCCATGGTGCATGACCACACACTGACTCCTTTCAATGATCCTGTGCAGGTGAATCCAAGCCGTCTGCCAGTGGTAATTGGGGGACTGCTTGATGTGGATTGCTCTGAAGATGTGATAAAGAACCTTATCCTTGTAGTGAGAGGTCAATTTTCCACTGATGAGCTTGTTGCAGAGGTTGAGAAAAGAAACAGGTATTAAACTTGTACAAGTCTCTTATCAATTCCCTGTCTGCCTGTGTTCTCCTGCTCATCCTTCATATCCTCATCACACAGCTAAAGCTGGCACTGACTCAGCCAGAAGCTGCCACCAGCTTTGCTGCTTGGCTGATGTGGGGATCCCCCTTAGCAGCTTCTAGCTGATGTGTCTTTGGGATGTGATGTTCCTCATAGTGTCAGAAACTTATACTGATGAACTAAAATGCACGTTAAAACAGAATCCTGTAACTCTGGTTTAGTTCTGACTGTCCTACACTAAGGCTGACTTTTATAGTGAAGAAATTTGCAAGTGGATACTCTTTCACTCCTCTCTAATGTGAAAACCACTTTCTTCTAGGCTGAAGCTGCTTCTGCCCTGGCTGGAAGCAAGAATTCACGAGGGCTGTGAGGAGCCTGCAACTCACAATGCACTGGCCAAAATATACATTGACAGCAACAACAACCCTGAAAGGTTCCTGCGTGAGAACCCTTATTACGATAGTCGTGTTGTTGGCAAGTACTGTGAGAAGAGGGACCCTCACCTGGCCTGTGTGGCTTACGAGCGTGGACAGTGCGACTTGGAGCTCATTAATGTATGTATGCCAAGGGTGCTGACTCGGGGCTGGACTTCTGACATGAGGGGCAGGGGATAGGTATGCAGGCTTAGGACCAAAGCATTGCTTTCCTAAGTAGTGTGAAGCTGGGAACTGCATGCTTCTGATGGAGTAGGAGGTAACTGTTTAACCTCCCTCTGCAACTTAATGAGAAATGGGACTGCACGTCCTAAAATGGGAGTCTAATGGAAGTATCAAGGCCTGAGAATTCCAGTCAGCCTCTCGGGAAGGTTTATGTAGTGTTGCAGTGCAGACTGGAGAGCTGAGACTTGACTGAACAGCTGTGCCTTTGCCCAGGTGTGCAATGAGAACTCCCTCTTCAAGAGTCTCTCCCGCTACTTAGTTCGCCGTAAAGACCCCGAGCTGTGGGCCAGTGTGCTGCTGGAAAGCAACCCCTACAGGAGACCCCTCATCGACCAGGTACAGCTGACAGGCCTTTCAAAGCCTTTGCCACCCCACCCTGACTTGTAGTGCCTGACTTGGCTGATGTGCCAATGGCTTAACTCTGCCTGCAGGTTGTCCAGACTGCGCTGTCAGAGACCCAGGACCCTGAGGAGGTGTCTGTTACTGTGAAGGCTTTCATGACTGCAGATCTTCCCAATGAACTTATTGAGCTGCTGGAGAAAATAGTTCTTGATAACTCTGTGTTCAGTGAGCACAGGTGTGTAAAACCAAAACCGAGTCACAGCAAACTTGCAACTCTGCCTGGTGCAGGTGTTAAATTGCTGTAATGTGGAACAGCAAATCAACTAATACCTTCTCCAGAGGGCAGGGGGAGTTTCTTGGTGGTTGCTTGATATGCACTACTATTTTCTTTCCCTCTTCAGGAACCTGCAGAACCTGCTCATCCTGACAGCCATTAAGGCTGACCGGACCCGTGTCATGGAATACATCAACCGCCTGGATAACTATGATGCCCCAGATATAGCCAACATAGCTATCAGCAACGAGCTTTTCGAGGAGGCATTTGCTATCTTCAGGAAGTTTGATGTCAACACATCAGCTGTACAGGTACCTTAAAACCTCAGGCTGTAAAAACTCCCTGTGACATGTGCATCCCCACACAAGGACTTGGCTGGTGACTCATGACTTCACCAATTAGAAAAGTCAACAAAGCTGTTCAGTGTCTTTTGAAGTAGAACAAATGTTGTTTATTGAACCCTTTACTAAGTGAAACTTTCCAAGCCTAAAATCACCCACGCTGTGTGGGTTGTCTGTAGTTAGTCCCTATTTTAAAAGCTGTGGATCCATTGAAAAACTAACATAAACCACAGCTTAGTGTCTTGTAAAACTGGCTTTTGTGGTAGTGGCTGATCTTGGTTATCCCATTTTTAGGTGTTAATAGAGCACATTGGGAACCTGGACCGTGCGTACGAGTTCGCAGAGCGCTGCAATGAGCCCGCAGTGTGGAGCCAGCTGGCCAAGGCACAGCTCCAGAAGGGGATGGTAAAGGAAGCCATTGACTCCTACATTAAAGCAGATGATCCTTCCTCATACATGGAGGTTGTTCAAGCTGCTAATGCCAGTGGTATGATTAAGTTTTAATTTTTTACTGTCGATGTTGCTCAGCTCTTTGGCCTGGTCTGCTCAAACTGCAGTTCTGCCAGACCTGTGTCTTGATGCAAGAGGAGGAATCTGGTCCTTCACAGACTGCCCTAAATGAGAATGGGAAAAGCTGTAGTGTACTCCCTTTGTAGATAATCTGTGGTCTTTTAACTACCTTCTTGAGCTAGTTGGAGACTTCTGTCAGAGTAGGAGGTCTTGACGTGAAGTTAAAGACCAGGATTTTAGTTAAGGTGACTTTATTACATACAGCAATGTGAAGGCTGGTTTTGACTGTTGGGGAGGAGCTGTAGAAACAGTCTTTTCAAACTAGGTTGAGCTGATTGCTGAACTCCTTTTCATAGGGAACTGGGAAGAGCTGGTGAAGTATCTCCAGATGGCACGCAAGAAGGCCCGGGAGTCCTATGTGGAAACAGAATTAATCTTTGCTCTGGCTAAAACAAACCGCCTGGCAGAGCTAGAGGAGTTCATCAATGGACCCAACAATGCACATATCCAGCAAGTGAGTGAGCCTGGCCTGGTTCTCCTTCAGCCTTGCTTGACCCCAGGGGTGTTGGTTGGGACTTCTGTCTCTTTGGATCTGTGCACAGATCTTGGACTTCGGAGACATTTCCCTTTAGATAATGGCTCGAATTGACTGCGGGTGAGTGGGAGTGACGTGGCTGTGCTGTCCCTCAGGTGGGCGATCGCTGCTACGATGAGAAGATGTACGAGGCAGCCAAGCTGCTGTACAACAACGTGTCCAACTTCGGCCGCTTGGCCTCGACGCTGGTGCACCTGGGTGAATACCAGGCAGCCGTGGACGGGGCTCGGAAGGCAAACAGCACCCGCACGTGGAAGGAGGTAATTGTCACTGGCTGGGCTTGGAGGGCCTTCAGAGCTCCTTTGAGAGGATTTCAAAGCTGGGGCGTCTTCAGAAGGTTGGGTTGTAAAGAATAACGCAATTTGTCAATTCCAGGTCTGCTTCGCTTGTGTTGATGGGAAAGAATTCCGCCTGGCTCAGATGTGTGGGCTCCATATTGTGGTGCATGCAGATGAGCTGGAGGAGCTAATCAACTATTACCAGGTAATTAATGACTCCTGCTACACAGTCAATTCTTTCATGGCAAGTCTGTCCAAAAGTGGAGCTACAGAGCGAGGATGGGCCCCAGTGTGGCACGTCTGTCTGTGTATCCCCTAGGATCGTGGCTACTTCGAAGAGCTCATAACTATGTTGGAAGCAGCACTTGGACTTGAGCGAGCACACATGGGGATGTTCACAGAGCTAGCAATTCTCTACTCCAAATTCAAGCCACAGAAGATGAGGGAGCACTTGGAGCTGTTCTGGTCCAGAGTCAACATCCCCAAGGTGAGTATCCAAGACCTTAATCAGCTGAAAACACATCTGTCTGGACTCTGACACTAATTAATGTCATTAAATCCTGAGCACTGATGAGCACAGAGAGAAATTCCAGTTAACATATATTACTAATTATGCCTTTTTTCTTAGGTTCTGAGAGCTGCAGAACAAGCCCATCTCTGGGCCGAACTGGTGTTCTTGTATGATAAGTATGAAGAGTATGATAATGCCATAATCACAATGATGAACCACCCAACGGATGCTTGGAAAGAGGGCCAGTTCAAAGACATCATCACTAAGGTATTGCTTTCTTAGTGAAAGGAGGCAAATTTCTTGCTGTGTGCACTTTAGTTCTCTTCCTTCATTAGCAGCCTGTTTGAAATGCAAAGTTCTTGATATTGCCACATAATTTCAAAGCAAGTCAACTACAGTAACTAAAGAGATTTCCAGAGGTGAGAATGAATCTGGAGTGGCTTAGTTTGCAGAATTATCTCAAGTTATGTCTGTCTTTCATTTGGATTTCCCTGCCGTCAAACTTCTGCTCTGAATGTGCATCTCTGCTCATCTCTAGGTAGCCAATGTGGAGCTGTATTACAAGGCAGTTCAGTTCTATTTGGAATTTAAACCTCTGCTGCTCAACGACCTGCTGATGGTGTTATCCCCTCGGCTTGACCACACTCGTGCTGTCACCTTCTTCACAAAGGTAATTTTCCTGCTCTCCAGATCAACGAAGAAGTTGCAGTTGGGAAAACAACTGTAATAGCATTTTAAAATGCTTAGCTACTTCCCTGCCTCACAGGGAAGATGCTGAGACTTGCACAGCAAGTTGAATTAAGTGTGTCTCCCTGATTCCTTGAAGGTTAAACAGCTGCCCCTGGTTAAGCCGTACCTGCGCTCTGTGCAAAATCACAACAACAAGTCAGTGAACGAGTCCCTCAACAACCTCTTCATTATTGAAGAAGACTACCAGGTATGTCTTGTCCTGGAGCTGTTAATATCTGCACCAGGGATTGACTTGAATGTTGTATGTGCTTCATGGTAGAAGTGGCTCTTCCTGAGTCTCTGGGTTCTGTGTCAGGATTCACCTCTCAGTCTGGGTAATGTCTAGAAACAGAAGTTTCTTTCTTGTCTTCACTAGTTCTTATCTGCTTGCTGTTCAGTTCCTTAAGCATATGTTCTTTGACACTTCAAATTGAACCAGTGGTAACTAGCCAAGGATGAAGTGGAGAACTGCTAGTGGTTTTCTGGGAGCTTTCTGTGTCATTCCTACTGGGGGAAGGCTGGCTACTGTGTTATGAGTGTGACAGCAGCTTTTATTTAAGGCAAACAGAGGGTGCCAAGGGAAGAACTCCCAGAAGAGGCAAACAGTTTTGAATGTCTGTTCTGCTGTTTTCAGAGAACAGCTCTCTGGTATTGAGAGGCTCTTAACCTCAGCAATCCCTACTGAAAAATACTGGGTGAAATAATAGAAACTCTGTCTGTGTCCAATGGCAGCTTCTCCAAGAAAAAAACAGTGGATCTCTCTGCAGGTCTGGCTGGAATACTTGATCCTCCTGAAAGCAGGAATACAGACCTAAGATGCATGTAAAATGTGCATTTGAGGTGTGAGTAACTTTGTCTTCTGCTTGACTCAGGCTCTTAGGACTTCTATAGATGCTTATGACAACTTTGACAACATCTCTCTCGCCCAACGTTTGGAGAAACACGAACTAATAGAGTTCCGAAGAATCGCCGCCTATCTCTTCAAAGGGAACAACCGCTGGAAACAGAGCGTGGAGCTCTGTAAGAAGGACAGGCTCTACAAGGTGAGGCCACACCCAAACCAGCCTTAGCACACCTGCCTTGCTTGGCCATGACTTCCTAGTAAGGCCCTGCTGGCAGCAGCAGGCTGATCTGGGTTAAAGCCCACATGCAGTGCTTGTGCTCTGGGCCCTGGGGCTGAAAGGCTGTCTCCTGTTGCAGGATGCAATGCAGTATGCTTCAGAATCCAAAGATACTGAGTTGGCAGAAGAGTTGCTGCAGTGGTTCTTGCAGGAGAACAAGAGAGAATGCTTCGGTGCTTGTCTCTTCACCTGCTACGATCTCCTAAGGCCAGATGTTGTCTTGGAAACAGCGTGGAGGCACAACATTATGGACTTTGCCATGCCATACTTTATTCAGGTCATGAAGGAGTACTTGACCAAGGTAAGAGCAGGCGCTTCTCCAACACCAAAAGCTTGTTAGTCACTGTGGTGATGCCTTGAGACTGTCTGCTTGCTACTAACATTGATTTGGGCTTTGTCAAATGTCTGTCTGTCCATGTCCACACTTATTTTTCAGTCCATCTGGGGAGAGACTTCGCCCTCTAAGAGACTGAAACACTTGCAGGCTCCACCCTCTCTACAGACCCTACCTCAGTAGTATTTTCCTCACCATGGGCAGTGTCTTAAAGTAGCTCCAGGATCCAGGCTTTTCATATGCTGTGTCAGTCAGCAATCCCAGCTAGGATCAAGCTTTAACTAAATTCTAGACTATGTACTAAAAAGGCTTTATAGCTAGATCTGGACATAACTTGTTCTGCTGTGCATTTAACTCTAAAATGTGGCTCTGATACTTAATGGCACTAATTATGACTCAGCTCTTACTTGAAGTGATTCAGGATGGGGGAGGTACTTGGTAAAGACTTGAATAGATTTGAGTTAAATCCAGCTGTCACTAGCAAGACTTGCCCAGCTGAAACTTTTAGAGTATCTTCCAGTGAAATGGTGTAAATTCCTTAATGATTAAGACTATTTCCATGCAAGTGTGAGCTTAACTCAGGCTTGAGTTAATGAGGACTAGAGTGCCTGTTTGTGTAGAGATTGGCCTGGCTGTTCCTTGTAAAGGCAGGACTCTGCAGTCCTGTAGCCAGTCTGTCCTTAAGTGCTGGGCCTGGGGGGAGGTGGGGCTGTCTGAGCAGTGCCACGGCTTGCCAGGGGTGCCTGATGTGCCAAGCTAACACTAGGCCTCTGCTGAGAGGAGTAGGCTTGGAGCAGGATCCTTAAAGATGAACATTTCCTGATGTGCTGAAGGCCCAGGGTGTGGCTGTAGTGCAGCTGTGAAATCACTACAGTAAGAGCCAGCAAGGAGCAGAGCTGCCTTTCTAAAGCAGATACTTCTGGTGTATCCTTGTTTTTACTCACCTGTACCTTAATTATTTCTTCCCTGACGCTTTTGTTTCTACCTTTTATATGCTAAATATGGAATTTGATTTTTCTAAGCTGCACCTTCTGAATTCCTTTGCAGGTTGATGCAATAAAGGAAAAGGTGAAAGTTGATTCTTGTTTTCCATCTTTAAGTCTGGAGGACTAAGTCTAAGGATTCTGCATGAGTTTTTTCTTTCCTATGTTTATTACACTGCTGCTACTGCTTTTTCCCCAAACAAAATATCACTAAAGCATATGCAAATTGTTTAACTCTCAGTAGCTAGTGCTGTAGGAGAAAAGTAGATTCATTTGCTACTAATAAGCTAATAGAGCCTCAGGAAGGGCATACAGGTGGTCAGTTGGATCACAGTCAACCTGGTATTGAAACAATGCACAAGTGCTACTATTTGACCGCTAATCTGACTGGAGGAACCTCCTTCAATGAGAAGTAAGTCTTGGACCACTGTCTCTGAGCCATAAATCAATCTGGCATTTGCTAGTTAAGGACTGTGATCCAGTTTCTGATCTCTTGACCATGACTAATGTGTGCTGACAGTAGGCAGAGTAGACACTGGCTGCTTCAGAAGAGACTCCTCCTCACTCAGGTGTCCAGTTCTCATGGTGCTGGTCTAATCCCCACGGTGCTCTAGTTCACATAGAACTTAAAACTTCAGCTACTAGACAAGTCTATGGTTCTCTTCCCTGTGGTAAATTCCTAGTATTTGTCCAAAAATGACTGCCTTCCAAGCTCTTCAGCTTCACTAAACTTCTCTTGCTACCTCATTTAAAAAAAAAATAAAAAATATATATATATAAATATGGTAATGCTTATTGCTCTTCTGAGGCTACTCCAGGGCTTGCCTTTTGCTGTGCAATTTTGACCTTCAGAAGGGCAATCCAAGGTTTCTGTCCATCTGCTTCCCCACAAACCCCACTGTGATTCTCCTTGGCCCCGGGGTCAGCCCTAGTGGGAGCTTTCCATTAATGTGGTTCAGCAAAGGACAGACAAACTGAGAAATGGCTTTGAAGATGGCCTGAATGCAAACTGTTGTAAAGACACCACTGGAACTCGAGGCTAACCTGCCTAGAAGTAGTGTGAGGCCCTTCAGCAGCTAGTGAGTGAGGCAGTAGGAGAGCGTGTGTGTGAAAAAAGGTAATTGAACTGCAGTGTTTGCATACCTACGCATGTGTAGCGGTCATTGCAATTACATCCCACTCCTCCTTAAGCTCCAAGGCATTGCTGTGGGCTGCTGTGGTTTTCTGGGGGGAGCCTGTATGGCAGTCATCTTCAGCCCTCACTCGTGCTTCAGTACTTTTGCCTCTTTTTCATGCACACATGACACGATAACATTGAATGCATGTTACTTTTCCTCTGCAGCTTCTTGCAGTCCCTGTGGAAAAGCCTTTAAATCAATCTTGCTACAAGTGTGTAGGGCCCTGAACCTGGTGATGCTGGAGCAAGTGGTGTAAGAACCATCCTGCAGGCTGGTTTCAGACTTGTGCTTGTTACTGTAAATACCTGTTTAGCTCCGAGGGGAGGCATCAAAACTGGGTCAAAAATGCATTGAATGTCCTGGGCTGGAGGCTTTCCGAGTGTGTGTAAGCCAAATGCCTCTGCTTAGTAGCAAACTCTGCACATTCTCCTTGGATTTGCATCTCTGAATTTGTGCTTCTGTGTTCAGTGTGTTGCTGTTCGAGTTAAAAACAGTGCAGTTCTCAGCACGGTGTCTGGGAATGAGTCTGGGAGCGTTGGCACACGATCCGGTGCACTTTGGCAGCAGCAAACCAGATACTGGGGTGAGGCAACCAACAGGCTGGGCACGGCAGCCCAGGCAGTGAGGGAACACCAGCTCAGGGCTTGTGCCACCTCCTGGGTTTGTGCCTCAGCTTGAGGTTTATGGACACACATAACTCACACCTGAAGGGAAGAGTCCCAGCTCTCAGAGCTGCCTGCAGAGATTTGCTGATGCAGCACAGTTAAAGTGAACACTGCTCAACTCCTCAGTGTTGGTGTAGCTGAAAAAGTAACACTGACCCTGTGTAAGTGCAGGAAACCTCTCTTCAAACTCCTTCATTAAGGACATGAATGAAATGAAAGATTAATCTGGTTTGTGAGTTGTCTTACTGTCTTTAAAAGTAATTGGCATGATTGTCTCTGACTTTATTCTAAATCTTACCTCCCAGGAAAAATATCAGTACCTCATTTTGTGGTTTTAGTTTCAGGGCCTGCCTTAGACTGTAGAAATGCTGGGTTCCCTTGGATCTGTTTTAGTAACAAGCAATATTTCACTGCAGAATAAGTTTCTTCTCTTGCCTTTCTGTAGGGGTGGGCTGAGAGCACGAGTGTACTCGCTGTGCAGCACTGGAGCTGGCCAGGCTTGTCTCCTTACTGTGTGTTAAGCTCAAGGAATTGGAGTGTCTGTGGGTTTAGGCTGACTGCCACACAGTTCTGGAGTGGAAAAAGCAAGTCTTATACACATGCATTCTCTGCATTTGAACTTAAATTGCATGAGTGAATGGGTTTGGAAAGTGAAATCTTGAGGCTCAAGTGACATGTCGGATGCTATTGCAGTCTGTTGGACATAAATCAGATTCCTTTGCCTCAGTGTTGCCTTCAGGGAAACTTCTCCTGCTCCAATGCCAAAGGTCTCCAGCTGAGACTGCGCTCACATCAGTCCTAAAGGCTGTTGGTTTGAAGTAGTTGGAGCGACCCTGATGAGCTAATTCCTGATGTCCAATAACTCCAGCCCCATATGGAGCCTTTTGTGCAAAGCTTCAGCCTGGGGTGAGCTTTCAAAGCAGTTACACAAACCCCTCACAGAGGGTTTTTTTCAGGAAACAGAGTCTTGACTGCACCAGTACCAACATTGCTACTTGAATTGATCTTAACTTGTAAATGGTCTCCTTTTCTGATGGGTGTTAACATACCACTAAGGCTTTTCCACTTCTCTGCCACGAGTAAGTAGCTGTTTTAAAGAAGGTTTTTTAATTGTTGGTCTCAATTCCAGGTGGATAAACTGGATGCATCAGAGTCCTTGAGAAAGGAAGAGGAGCAAGCTACAGAAACACAACCTATTGTTTATGGTAATGCTTTAGTTCATGTGCTGTTGATAATGCATTTTGCTCTTAAAACACTTCTCTAATCTTGGTCTTTCCCAAGGAAGTCCTTGGGGATTGGAATGTCCTTCGTGTGAAATCAAGTCTTAAGGAAAGTGTTCCAAAATAGTAGATAAAGTGCCACTCTGGGGCTGTGGCTGTGGACTGCAGGATTTAAGGTTATCCCGGCTCACTAAGGGAACACTTTCTAAAGGAACTGTATACAGGAGCTGTGCTATTCCAGCCTTCCAGCAAGTGCATTATTTGGCTCTTGCCCAAGATGGTTGGCTATTTTCTTTGTATCCAGGTTATTCCACTAGTAATTCTAGAGAGTTTCTTCAGACACTTTACAGTGTAGTACTTTTAGCCACGTACTCTGTCCTGATGTTTTGTGGGGAAACACCAATTCCTGCTCCTAAGGCCCCCAAACCAGGTCAGCAGGGACTTCCTGTTGAACACACCCAGCCCTGCAGGGAAAGTGCAGGAGTTCTGGGGGTTCGGGAGCAGTGAGGATGCCCTTTGTGTTGCAGGCCAGCCGCAGCTGATGTTGACAGCAGGACCCAGCGTGGCGGTTCCTCCCCAAGCACCTTTCGGCTACGGCTACACCGCGCCCCCGTACGGGCAGCCCCAGCCCGGCTTCGGGTACAGCATGTGAGAAGCAGCACAGCTCAGTTGGGAGCAGCGTATTTTCTTACTGAAACTCCACCGTCCCTCCCCGCTTTAACTCATAACAGGGAAAAGCAAAGAGTTCTGCCTCGTGTTCTTGTAACCTTTATTTCATGAAGGACTGTTTTTTCTAGCGCAAACTATTTGAATCACCTATGTTAAATCTTTTTTCACATTCCATGTCATTTAGACCTTTACTTTAAAAGGGGAATAGTTTAAACGACTTTGTTCAAGTGGGCTTTTGCAGGACTGCTTATTACCATTAAGTCTATTGTGAAGATTCTGATTTGCACTCTATAGTGTTACACTCTAATATTGAATCTTAAGTTCATTGTATGTGAGCAGCTTACAGTATGTACTGTCTATTCTAAATGCATTTAAGTCTCACTGTATATTTGGAGAAAGCTAAAGCCAAGATACTTGTATTTGACCTTGCAAGACTGCTGACAAGAGACAACACTAATCAGCATATCCTCCCTGGGTTGGATTGCATAGCTCTAAAAGAATTTAAAATGCGTACAGACAACCTTGCCTGACTTAAAATGAGTAAAAGGTTTTTTTTCTTCTCCTTAACCTATGCAGGTTTTCCCAGTTATGCATATAGAAAATGCTAGTGTCTTTTTGCTCACTCCATATGTAACAGATGACCTTATGTTGTGCTGTATCCTGTGCTTTTGTGGGACATTCCATTCAGGAACAGAGCACCATGATTCCAATCTGTGTATTTACTAACCCTGCCCTGAGGTTTGTGTATGTTGGATATTGTGGTGTTTTAGATCACTGTTTTGAGTGTACAGAAGAGAGAATTCAAGCATATTGCTGTTCAGTTTTGTTTGTGCAATTTGAAATTACGCAATTTAAAAATAAATTACTGGACTGTGGACATGCTGCACAGTGGTAGCTTCACTTTACTGTCTTCAAAAAGGACCTTCCAACTCAAACCAAGTATTTACAGTGCTGGTGGTGTGGGGCAATGCAGGTGTGTGCAGGCAAGGGTCTGAGGGGCCAGTAGAAGAGCAGCAATGGGGACCAGTAGTGGGGTCTTGCACTGAGGGGGCAATACAGGAGAATATGTAATGCTTTTTCTATAGAAAGATTATGCCAGAGAGAAGAAAATAGCACTTTTCACCAGTTGGCTGCACCGTGGCCAACTCCAGCAGATTTGAGCAGATGATACATTAGGATTGTAGCAGGGTGTGCCAGTTCAATTGAGATCATGTTCTAGGTATGTAAATTGCCTTAAACATATTTAGCTTCAAATAAAATTGACTTAAATGTTTCTCTATGAATACTGTCATATTTGAGTGTGACGAGTCTTGCAGCACTGGCCAGATCTGTGAGAGCTCCTGTCTCTTAGCCAGGAGCCACACTTGGTGTCAGGGTCCAGCTCTGAGGCCAAATCCCCTTCTCCCTCCCTTGCTCCTGGGATCCTGGGGCTGAGCATTTCCCTGTGGAATGGGGGGTGTCGGGGGCTCCTCCTGCCCCAGGCTCTCTGTGGCTGCAGGTCTGTCTTTAACAGTGGTGGAGCTCAAGTCCACAGAGAGCAGTGTCAGCCTCTGAAAGGAATATGCCTAAGAAAGAGGTGCAGTGTAAAAACTCCATTCTCTGTGTTTACTGTGCTTGCAAATTCAGCCCCTCTAATGTTACCTGTGGGTCTACAAGCTGTCTGCATCTGTGACTGATGGAGACAAATTCTGTTCCCTTTCTTACAATCTATTTCACAGGCACTCAGCTGGAAAACATGGCTGAGAGACTGTAAAAGGTGCTAACCAGCAGAATTCTCACAAACCAGCTCTGTTATAAAACTGACTCGTAGAAATTCCACCTCATAAAAGGGCAGGGAACTTGCCTTTTAGTGTTGGAGCCACGATCAGCGTGCTCTGAAGCTCTGAACTGTCCAGTAACATCTGTAACTGTGCTTCCTTAGGGCCAGGAGGGCCAGTTAATGCCAAGTAACCAGCATTTCAGTGGGCCAGGCTGTTTGTGTGAGGGCAGCTCCCTACACCTTGGCTCAACTGCACCTTTTTGCACATCCAGCAGCCACACAGACCCTTCCAGCGGGGAGCTCAGCCCACAGCTGCTCCCCACGCTTGTCTACAGCTCTGCAAACCCAGTCCAACTGGTCAGTCCCACACCAGTTACAAGTTATTGCATCAGTTGCTCTACCAGAGACTGGGCAGGAAGTTGGCTGCAGTTACTACCAGCAATATGGGGCAATTTTTAACTGCTCCAGCACCAATCTTTCTGAATTAGAGAATGTATCTCTTCAAAACAGGCAGCAAGGGAAGCCCTGCCATTTTTAGCACATGGGACAAATTCTCTTGAACTTTGCTACTGCCCACCATGCAAAATCCTCAGCTAATTGCACAAGTAAATATACCAGGTTCCTTCCTGTGGGTAGTAAAACTGCCACCTCTGCTTTCCTCAACTCTCCTGAGCCAAGCATTTTCATTCCCCCTTTGGAACACAAGACACAAGCCAGAGAAACGCAGGATTTACAAATTTCAACGTTAAAAAACTTGCTCATTTTATTTATACTGAGAGAAGATAGGGAAAAATCCCCAAACTTGAATGTTATCCCTTCAGCACCAACACCTTCAGCTTCTTTTGGTCCTAGCTCAGAAGAGTTTAAGGTGCCCAGAAACTTTATCTACGACATCAGCTGGTCCCGGTCCGATGCCAAGGACTGTCCTGGAGCCTGGAGCTATCTGAGTACGCCCAGCATCCTGGATCAAGCTCACGGTCAGTCCGAGGCGCTTCGCCTCAGCCAGGAGCTGTGCCAGAGTGTCCTCATCAGGAGCCTTGAGGACCACTTTGGGCTGTCCACAGTACTCCCACTGCTTCAGGAGCTCAGGATTCCTCCTCTGCACCTGCTTGTAGGCAGAAACGGCAGCGTGGGAACACTGTGCTGCCACTTTGCCCTTGCCCATCTTCAGGTCGTTGCGGACGATCAGCACCATCTTGAACTCTCCGGACTCTCCCATGACGTCTGCCTCGGACCCCACGTTGGTGGCAGCTGCCCCAATTCCAGCCCTGGCCTTCCTCAGGAGCCTCCCACGGATGCCCCATCCCAGGCACACGCCACACGCCACTCCAGCCACGACGGTGAGGAACCCGGGGTGGGAGAGATAATCCATGCTGGATTCCGGGGGCTGGCTATGGGAGGGGGGAAGAGAATTTACTTGAGTGTTTTTCAGCTCGTGAGAGCAGCTGGTTATCTGGAGACAAACAACATGTGTTAGGAACAAAGCAGAGCAATTCCAGCTTCACCCATTGGGAAAGGATGTTCAGAGACACCTTTCCTGGTGCACAGCCTCCTCCTTCCCCAGCCACAGCTTTCTAACTGCAAACCCCTCACGGGTTCCAGCTCAGGAAGCAGAGCTAAGAGCAAATGGCCAATTATCAAGAATCACTGAATGGTTTGGTTGGGAAGGGACCTTGAAGATCACCCAGTTCCACCCCCTGCCATGGGCAGGGACACCTTCCATAGACCAGGCTGCTCCAACCTGGCCTTGGACACTCCAGGGATCCAGGG
>JAWWEE010000048.1:2970841-3026642 GCA_035221455.1 Xenops minutus | reverse complement strand
CACTGCAAGGCCACAATTGGGTCACCCAAAAGCCTCCTCCTCTCCAGGCTGAACAATCCCAACTCTCTCAGCCTTTCCTCACGCCGAAGTGACACCCCAAAACACGGAGGGGAGAGGAGCGGGGCCATGAGGGGCCTTGGAGGGGCCATGAGAGACCATGAGGGGCTTTGAGGGGCCATGAGGGGCCTTGGAGGGGCCATGAGGTACTTTGAGGGGTTGTGGGGGGCCATGAGGGGTCATGGGGTACTGTGAGGGGACACACGGGGCCATGGGGGGATTTGAGGGACCGGGGAGTGCTGTGAGGGGCCCTGAGGGGCTCTGAGGGGCCATGAAGGGCTTTGAGGGGCTGTGAAGGGCCATGAGGAGCCATGAGGTGCTTTGAGGGGCCACGAGGGGCTTTGAGGGGCCACGAGGGGCTGTGGAGGGTCATGGGGCACTATGAGGGGCTTTGAGGGGCTGTGGAGGGCCATGAGGGGCCATTAGGGGCTGTGAGGGAGCAGGGGAGGCCATAAGGGGCCACAGGGGGCTTTGAGGGGCCATGGGGTGCTTTGAGGGGTCTTGAGAGGGTTTGAGGGGTCGTGGGGGGCCCTGAGGGGTCAGGGGGTACTATGAGAGGCTCCGGGGGCCATGAGGGGCTTTGAGGGACTGGGGCGGGCCGTGAGGGGCCATAGGGGGCTTTGAGGGGCTTTGAGGGGCCGTGATTGGCCTTGAGGGGCTCTGAGGGGCCGTGAGGAGCCATAAAGAGCCATAAGGGGCCAGGAGGAGCTCTGCGAAGCCATTCGGAGCCGTGAGGGACCCTGAGGGGTCATGCGGTACTATGAGGGGCTACGGGGGCCATGAGGGGCTTTGAGGGGCCGTGAGGGGCCATGGGGTACTATGAGGGGCCGTGGGGGGCCGTGAGGGGCCAGGTGGGGCTCTGAGGGGCCAGGAGGAGCCATGAGGGGCCATAAAGAACCATGAAGGGCCAGGAGGGGCTCTGAGGAGCTATAAGAGGCCGTGAGGGCCCGTCAGGGGCTCTGAGGAGCCATCAGGAGCCGTGAGGGGCCATCAGAAGCCGTGAAGGGCCATCAGGAGCCGTGAGGGGCCATAAGAAGCCGTGAGGGGCCATCAGAAGCCCTGAGGGCTCCCCTCGCCGCTCACCTGAGCCCGCCGCCGCTCCCAGCCGGAGGTGACGGGGCGCTGGCGGCGCTGGGGAAGTGACGGCGGGCGGGGCGGGCCGGGCCGGCTTCACCCGGGCGCAGTTCCGCGTCCTGCCGGGCCCTGCCCTGCCCAGCCGAGCACAGCACAGCACGGTGAGTGTGGGGCCGGGCTGGGGGGGCACCTCTCCTTCCCCTCACGGTGGGGCCGGGCCGGGCCGGGGGGCACCTCATCTTCCCCTCACCTTTCCCTCAGCGGGGCTGGGCTGAGGGGGCATCTCATCTTCCCCTCAGCTTTCCCTCATCTTTCCCTCAGCGAGGCTGGCTGGGCACTTCGCTTTCCCCTCACAGTGGGGCTGGGCTGGGGGGACACCTCTCCTTCCCCTCACAGTGGGGCTAGGCTGGGGGGACACCTCTCCTTCCCCTCGGTTTCCCCTCAGCGAGGCTGGCCGAGCACCTCGCTTTCCCCTCACCTTCCCCTCGCCTTCCCCTCACAGTGGGGCTGGGCTGGGCTGGGGGCACCTCGCCTTCCTTCATCTTCCCCTCACCTTTCCCTCATATTCCCCTCAGCGAGGCTGGCCGGGCACCTCGCCTTCCTTCCCTTTCCCCTCACAGCCCCTGCCGGGAGAGACCCGGGCCGGGGGACCGGGACATGGCCGGGGATGCTGCGAGAGCCGAGGAGGAGGCTGGGAGGGAGGGCAGGGAGGTGGTTCAGGGCGATAAATGAGGTGCTGCAGGTGCGAGGGCACAGGGAGGGGTTCGAGGGCACAGGGAGGGGTTCGTCCTGCTGGCTGCGGAGGGGCAGGGACTGAGGGGCTTTGTCTGCTTCCCCCCCCTGGGAATTCCTGTGCCTTCCCCACTAGGAATTCCTGTACTTTCCCCCTGCTTTCCCCCTGGGAATTCCTGTGCTTTCCCCTTGCCTCCCCACTAGGAATTCCTGTGCTTTCCCACTAGGAATTCCTGTGCTTTCCCATCAGGAATTCCTGTGCTTTCCCCCTGCCTCTCCCCATCAGGAATTCCTGTGCTTTCCCACTAGGAATTCCTGTGCTTTCCCCCTGTCTCTCCCCATCAGGAATTCCTGTGCTTTCCCACTAGGAATTCCTGTGCTTTCCCCCTGCCACTCCCCAGCAGGAATTCCTGTGCTCTCCCAGCTGGGTGCTGCCAGCATCCTCAGTCCCATGGGCTGCTCGAGGCCCAAATCCATGGAGACCCTTCGTGTCCCTTTCCTCCTGACTGAGGTTAAGCCCCTTGCTGCGTTTGTCGGGTTTCCAGTTCCCTGGCCAATGTCACCTGGTGTTTACAGGAGATAACAAAGCAGCAAGAGTCCCGTTCTGTTCCAGTTGTGCCTCCTGGATATTTGGCAGGTCATGCAGGTGACCCAAGGGAAGGGGCAGCAAGTGTTTGATAGGAGCTGTTTGTCTATAAAGTGCTGTGAATCCAGGTTATCCCCTTTAGACTGCACATATGACATTTCTTCAGGGCTCTCTGCTGTCCTTGTTTTCTCTGCTCTGTGCTTACCTACAAGTGGGTATCCTGGTTTAGTTAGTGGTGATAGTGTGGGCTGAGGTGGAGAAAGTGTGGTATTACTCTTTCATGCCTTGGGGCACATGTGTTGTGTTTGGGTGGTGAAATTTGGTGCTGTTTTGCTGTTAGGAGTTCTCTTCTAAGGCTGTTTCACCTCAGTTCCTCCCCTGGCTGGGGGTTCTCATGCTTTATAACATCTTACCTTACCATAACATAAATCAGCTCTTCTTAATGCTTTAATTAGCTCATTGAAACAGGCCAGCCCTCCCTCTTTCAATCCATGCTTTCTGCAGCATGGAGTAGCCCTTTTTTATTCCTTGCTGGATAAGTGACAGTTGCAATGATGGCTTCATCCCCTGTTTTCCAGTGAGGGTTTGAAAAGCCACGTCTCCAGTTGTGCAATGGGAGGTGAGCTCTGCTGAGTAATTTGAGCTTTGCTCCGTGTCCCACTGAGCAGCTGAAATCAGAGTGTTTGTAATTGCTGTGGGGAAGGGTAGGAGGAGACTCAGTGCTTTTCAAGTGGGTGGTAGCAATGAGGAAGGTGAGCACCCTGGAAACAAGTCTCTTAGATGGAATGTTTGCACTATTTCCACTTTAAAGCCTTTCTTCCTGTGGTCTCTGAATATCTTCTGAATGCCATGACTGTACCTGGCTACATCTCATGAACACCTCTGCTTAGAATGATCAGTGTAATCAGTGCATGTTTGGAACTCTTATTTCTTAAACAATTGTGGGTTTAAAGCAAAAATCTAAAGCTCCTGCTGTATGGTGATGGGAGCACACTGCAGGTTGGAACTTTAACTTCTGTTCCTTGTGCAGAAGTGTGAGCTGGGTGGACTTTGCTATTCCCTGAGGACGAAGGGCACAGCCTTGAAGCTGTTGCAAAACTGAGCTTTTTGTGTCCCTGTACCAGGTGGAACTGCAGTCGTGGGGCAGCCCCAAAACCCCCAAACCCAGCTGGCTTTGGTGCTGCACTGACCAGAGGGCCCCAGGAGGCAGCAGGGTGTTACTAGTGAGGCAGGCCATTGTTCAGTGTGTTTAAACTTACTGAAAGAATATTCTGCTCTCCCACAGGGCTCAGAATCAGCCTCTGTGAGCCTTGCCTGGGCAGTGTGTCCTCACCAAACCAGCCAGAGTGTGTGAAATCTGAGTTGGTTCCACTCAGAGACCGTTGATGTCTGTGAAAAGCAGAACTTGTTGTCTCAGGAGCTCGTTTCAGTCACTGTGTTCTGTGGGCTTTGTCAGGTCCTTCTGTTCATCCCCTTTCATGGGTGCTCTGCCTCCTCTCCCAGGAGCAGCACTCTGGATGTAATGGCTGGGCAGGTTGAGGCATCCACTTGGGAGGAAACTGTCCCCCAGCACTTTCAAAAGAGTGTGAAGGCAAAGCTCCTGCCAAATTCTGGCCACCAGCTGCTGGAAGTCAGGTGGTGATTCTTAGGGCTGGGTTTCTACTCTTAGGTTTTATCCTAGTCAGATTTTGGCAGGCCTGTTCTGTGCAGGACATGTTTTGACAATTCCTGTGACCTGAATTCCCTCTGTGCCCCCTGGAAGCACAGGGAGGCTGACAGCAGAGGGCTTGACTTCACCTTCTGAACTCAGGATGCATCTGAGGGCTGAGACAAACACCTGGGCAGGGATGTCTGCACAGCCCTCAGGAATTAAGGACATGAGTTATACTGTGTGTAGTCACCTGAATATTAAGCTACAGTCTTTGTTCCAATGCTGTGTGACCTCTCCAAAACCTTTCTCTCTGCTCGTACCAGTCTTCCCAAGACATCAGTTTTGGTGAAAGAGCTGCTGGGGCACAGTGAGATCACTGCCAAACCCCAAACAGTGTGTATTTTGTCTTTCCTGCCATCCTTCATGTCTTTTCATGTATATGTTGTGCAATATCTCTAATATATTATTATACCACCTGGTTCTGCTGTTGGATCTACACAGACAACCATCACTATTCATGTTTCACCAGAGAAAATACACCAAAAAGAACAGTTTAATATATGTGGCCTTAATGGCAGGGACAGAACTTTAGTAAACTCTAATGAAAATGCATAACATCCCTGAAATTTGTGTTACAACAGTATTAAATTGTTCTTTCCTTGAAAACTGTCCTAAAGTGTTTTCTGAAAGAATGGAAACTTTAACTCTAAATTGTAAGAGGATTTTTTTGAAATGGTATTTGGGTAGGAATTGGAAAATAGGTCTGGTGTACAGAGGCATAACCCACAAAGTGGAAACCTGTGGTCTTTAACTGAATTACTTTTCCTTTGAGGAATTAAACTATTTTAGTTAGAAAAACACTTTGAGTATGGGAATAAATGCACTCATATCAAAATAACCCATTATAGCTAAATCTGTGGAGATTTGGAACATCTTTGAGATGTGCCCTAATTTGTTTTAATTGAGGGCTTCCCAGGAGTGTTAAAGGACTGGAAAGAATCAAGCAGTTACTTATTCTGTGTCCTGCTGTCTGTAGGAAAGCTATTAACCTCCAAGTGAGGGGCTGTGTCAGTTGTGCATCACATGATGGCCACTGTTATCTCTGCAGGACACAAGGGCTGGGAGAGGAGTCTCTTTGGGCTCGAGTGCCACGGAGCTGAGCACGGCTGAGTTGGCTGTTCCACTGCCTTTGGATCCTGGGGAAGGAGTGGAGAGGCACAGAACTGAAGGGGTATGTAATGTTTCACTTCAAAACTGATCCCATCCTTTCCCTAAACATGCTCATGGGCCAGGCAGCCTTTGACTGTGGAGGGGGAGTGCTCTCCAAACTGTTAATGTGTTCCCATGTGCATCGTTGCTCTGTGGTGGCTGAAACAAAACCCTGTCCCAGGTTAACACTGGCCGGTTTGGTGCAATTCCTTACCCACTGCAAAGGCTGGGGTTTAATCTTTTGTTCTCCTTATGTGACTGGAGAACAGTGATGCAGGGAAAGAAGGAGGAATGGTTATCACAGAAGCTGAGGAGAAAGAAGCAGCAGGACTGGAGCATTTGGCTTAAAATGCAAGAAATGACAGAGGACTGGGAACGGTGTGTTGTGGAGGTGGCTGGGACCAGACAACAGCAAAGTGCTCTGACTCTGGTTCTGGCTTTGTGTGACCAGTAACTGATGGAGATGAGAGTCAGGGCTCCAGGACCTCTGTCAGTAAGAAGTGGTAAGAATTAATGATTCAAACAATGTCTGGGAAAGCAGTGAGATCGTTAAAACAGCTTCCTTGTTGTTCCAGCACACTGGAGAGGAGTCCTCCAAAAATCCTTAGTCCAGAGCACGAGTCCACGTTCTGCTCCTCCAAGTGACAGTGCAAACACCCAACTGCCTTATCTAAAACTGCTCCCTTTTGCAGAAGTGCACCCAACACTTGGGTGCTTCCACAGCCTCCCCAGAGCTTCAGAGCAAGGACTTGTGTCCTCTTATCTGTTTGCAGAGAGCAGATACTGCAGTGCCCAATTTTGTTGTGTTCTGCTTCACGAGCTTGTTTTGCTGTGTCTCACTTATGCTGAGAAGTGCCAGTCACAGTTCCCATAAACCCTTTTTGTTGACCAATTTACATTTTTGACTGGCAATAATTGTCTTTTTATACTTCATGTTTTGGGTTGCACTGGAGCTGAGTGGTGTATTGTGGGCTCTTTGTTCAGCCCTACAAAGCAGCTCCTGTGTGAGCACAGCTCTAACAAATGATCTAAGCCACCCTGATACAAAAACTGCTCACAGTTGTTTTCCTCGCTCTTCAAAATAGTTTATTTTTATGTTTGCTGGTAACTACTCCATGTAGTTGGCAAATTTATTTTTAGAGATGGACTCTGTCTTTTTCAGTCGGCAAGGGAAGTTCTGTTTGGCAGCTGGAATTTAATTTCCTGTGGTGAGCTCTCATGGATTGGGTGTAGACTGGAGAACATGGACTCAGTTAATGAAGGATGACTCCATTTGGGGCAGAGTCCCACTCCAGTTAATCCCTGGGGGAGCATTAGTGCAGAACTAGTGACTCTAATAGGCATCAAGCAGCACAGCAGATCAGGAGCTCTGAGCTTGCTGGGTGTGCATCCTCCAGTCCCTTGTGCTAAGATGATTTAAGTATAATTAGACCTGGGTAAAGCAGGGAGCATTTCCTAAAACCAGTAAGGGTTTGCTGTCTGAATGGCCACGTGATAGGTGTCCAATCTCTAAGTCAGATGAATTTTTAAATAGGGATTGTTAGAGTTTTTCTGCAGAATGGTTGAACTTCAAGACCTCCTTAACAACTGTTCCCCTGCAGAAGTGTGGAGGGGGATTACTGATCTGCTTTACTGTAAACTTGACTTGTGTACTTGAGGTGGTGTTATGCAAAGCTAATCCTGGATTAGTGCCCTGCCAAGCAGGCAGGGTAAAAGTGGCTCTGGTGGTTGAGCTCATGAAAGCTGTCCCACCTGTGGAACAACACCTGGGACCCCCAGAGATGGAGGGATTCCATGGATTGCAGTGGGATTCAGTGTTGTGCACAGCCTGGGGTTTAGCATCAAACATGGGGAGCAGTTTGCATTCCAGTAAATGTACTGGAATGTAAGGAAGCTGAGAGCAGAGACCAGACCAGCTGAGACTTTCATTTTGAAGGCCAGATTTGCACATGGAAAAAAAGGTGGGTTTCAAAAAGAGGAACATGTGACTTCCACTGTAGTTCGTGTTGCTATTACTTTTTAATGTTTGTTGTATTGAAGTCAACAAAACATGATAAAGTTCCCTAAACCAGAACACTTTCTTTAGTGTGGCTGTGTGCACATCTCTGCATGGCTTTTGTTTCCTGAGCAGCTTTCTGTGCACATCAGGCTTTGTATCTGTGGGTGAACAACTGAAATATTTCCCTCTGCAGTTCGAACTGTGTGTAAATATGTGGGATATTTGTGTACAAGTGTATGTGTATATAAGCTTATATATTGTATATTTTCATAAATATTTAAATACATATCAAGAATAGGCACAAGTAAGTGCAGTCAGTAGAACTAAAACACTGCACCATTTACAAGGACTTGTGTCCTGATGGAATTAGGGGGTGGCTGAACATTTGATCCTGGTACTGCTGTAGCAACTGGCCAGTTGTCCTTAACTGAGTCCTGGGATAAGTGCTCTGAGTCCAGAGTGCCAGTGCCCTGCCCTGAGGGGAGGGAGAGGCTCCTGTTTCCCTGGGGTTTGACAGCCATTTCAGAGCAGTCCCTGAGCTGCAGGTGATTGCAGTGATGCTGTAGAGCTCCCACTGCAGCAGGTCATTCCTCTTGTCCTTGCCTGGCTCTGGAGCCCTTGGCATTTTTCACAAGTGAACTTTTGCAGGGCTGTTTTATTACTTTTCTACGTGGTTTGGGCGTTCTGGGGCCCAAGTTGCAGTGAATGAAAACTAAAGGGCATGAGATCAGTTTCTGCTGGCTGGTTTAACTAGACAGGGTTCTGTTTCTGCATGTCTCATGTCAGGAGGAGGTGTTGGAGTAAGGACTCCTTTCAAAATCTTGATGCTTTTGATTACTGACTTTAACTAAAGCCCTTTTAATAATCACATTCCACCTAGCAATTTTGTGTGTACTACAAGTAATGCACCAAGGCTGGGGGCACCTGTTTGGAGGAACATCTGTCTAAAACTGGCTTGTGGAACCCTGAAAGTATTAAATACAGTATCTGAAACATTTGAAAATTTTATTTTAAAATGTGACAGTTATTGCAGACTGAATCAAAGGGGTGATCTCAGTCCTGTTTACCAAACCTGAAATGCTGCTTGGCTCTTGAGCCTAACATAAATCAAAGGAGTAGTATTTCTTCTGTAGAACTTTAATTTCCTCCACTGGGCAGCTTTATATAACCTGTCACTTTAATATTGCACTACTTTTCTTTCCAACAAAAGCAGCATATCAGAAACTGTAGATCATGTTTGCTTATGGGGAGAAATGCAGTGCAAATAAGATGCTTTAGCTTTGTGGGACTGTCTTTTCCAACATAAAATCCCAGACACTGTTTTAAGATTCAAGAGAGGGTTTTTAAAGCAAGGAGTCTGCCTGGCTACTCTCTTTGTGTTTGATTGCATAAGAATTGTCAGCACTTCAGGTTTGAGGTTTTTTTGAGGAAAAAAAAAAAAAGCTCTTGCAACATTCTGGTTTGTGCTGGGTTTTAGTTCCTGCACTATTTACTCTCCTGGATAAGGAAAACCACAGCTGTTCTTTTGGGTTTTTAGGGCTGACCTCTCTGGAGAGAGGCTGAACCAGCAGACAGAAGGGACGTTTTCAGAAAAACTTCCCATCACAGAGCTCTTGTCCTCTGGGGAGTTTGCCTTTTCTGCTTTAGAGAGACAAGACTGTGCCAAAGAGGAGCTGCAGCTCTGTATCTTAGTTACCACCCTGAGGGCTAATCTTTTAGGCTGGGAGGTTTCTGAGGTCTCCTTGCTCACTGACTACCTGAGCTTAGTGCCAGGAGGGGAATCCAATCTGAAGCACCTCTCTGAGGACTGAAGTGAGGTTTGTGTGAAACTCTGCTGCTTCTGTTGCCCAAACAGTGGATTGGGTCATGGAGGGGGTTGTTTAAAAAGCTTTTGTTGAGTTGTTAGAAGTGAGGGAGTTTTGTCATTTGAGTGAAAAAATTAGAATTATGTAGGTGGCAATGTTTTAATCTCTGTCATTGTGGGAATTGAATCCCTTTCTCCCCTTCAATGGTGTAATGCAGGATAGCTGTGATCTGGGTTTGAAGAACTGCTGGATGTTCCTGCATCCTTTGGCTGTGGAGTTAATGGAGTCTTCCTAAGCAGAAACAAGCATTGTGCTTTTTGCTTTTGTCCTGCCCTCAGATCCCCACAGGTGACTGATCTATGAGATGGCAGAGAATGGCACAGACTGTGACCAGAGACGCACAGGAATGAGCAAAGAGCAGCACAACGGGAGCTTCCCAGGTGGGTGCACCATCACTCTGCTCCCAGGGGCTCGCTGGGACAGGCTGGCACAGGGACACAGCAGGATTGAGAGGGATCCTGCTGCACTCTGTTTAGGCCAGGCTGGAACCTGATGTAGTGAGTGACATCCCTGCCCGTGGCAGGGGTTGGACTGAGAGGAGCTTTAAGGGCCCTCCCAAGCCAAACCATTCTGGGATTCTCTGATTCAGTGACTTTATGCCCACGAAACATGAAGGGCCTTGATGCCTGAATCAGTCTTGGAAACCTCAGTCACCCCTAAGCCTGAGGTCTGGAGGGTTTATGTGTTGTAAAGCCGTGGAATAGTTTTATGCTTCCATTTATATTTCCATTCACATTTCTCTTACACTCTTCTCCCAGAGTCAATTTGTAGTTCACACACATGTAAGCCTTGGGTACCAACAGGGGCTGCAACAGGGCTGAGCTAAGAAATCCAACTGTGCTGGCAAATGTGTGGCTGTGGAATCAGGCTGTGCAGCCCCACCCTTTGGCACTGAAAAGTCAGTACTTGGTAATAAAAATCTGTTTTGCTCTGGGACAAATCCAGTTATTAGTCTCCCAATTTCTAGCTCTTCTGTTGAAATTCAGCTTCGCTATAATTTATTGGTTTCCGTGATAAATTACCAACAAAACAGCTTTAACTGCTTCACCTCCTGCCTTGCCTCTGTTTTTCCTGGTGGTGTGTCTGGAGTGGCCTGGGGTTAATGTTTAGAACTCATGAAAGACACCCTGAAAACATTCACTGAAGAGCTTTGTGTCACTGAATTATCCGTGCTGTGTAGGAAGGCATGGAAATTATAATCATCTGCATTTGTTTCCTCTCAGCTTTGGATGTGCCAGTTCCATATTAATTAAGTTTTGTAATCAAGTGATTTCTCAAGTTGTGTGCAGTCTTACACCATTGTCTTTTATGACCTTTACTAAAAACAAGGTCATAAAACCAAGGTTGAAACGTTTTTATTACACATATTAAGTGAAAAAGCAGAGAATTGAAATTCATGAAGCAGCGGATGCAGCAAAATTTAAAGATGAACTGCATGTGTTTGTATAAGGAACAAACCAAAGCCTTTTACTTAAAGGCTTAGATCATTCTGTAACTCTGAGGGAATGTGGGTGTTATCCAGTGTTTGCCATTGCAGGATTTGTGTTAGTTCATCTAAAGCAACTGATTTTTTGAGGAATCCAAACTGGAATGGGCTGTGTGCCTAACGAGGTATGCAATTCCTGTGTAAATCTGATAAGGCAGCATGATTCAATACTGGGATAAGACTGAAATAACACATCTTGCCTTACAATATGCTGGTGATTCAAGTTAGATTAATATTTTCAATGCCACAGCTTTTTACAAATCTAAAATTTATGAATATTATTGCAATGCAAAATAGAATACATGTGTTTTGACTGTGTAGCAAGTGATGTTTAAACAAGTTTGGTGTCTGTTTGGGTGCAAGTTACTTTTGTGTATTTTTTCCCATTGTTCAGTGGTATTAGTTTTTTAATTTTTTTATCTTTATTTCAAAATTCCTTTCCTTAAAAGTTTAAAAATTATTACGACTCATTAGCTTGATGACTTTCAAACAAGCCATTCTGACCCAAGAAATAGCTGGGGTTTGGGGGTTTATTCAGCTTGGTTTAGGCACAAAATAACATGTTTCTTAGAAGAACCTTTCTTCTCTCCTTGTGTGGCAGTGCCTGGTGTTGGTGAGCTCTGTTATAACCAAATCAGTAAGAACAGCTGCATGTGTAGTGTCACTCCAAGGAATGAAAATATATATATATATAAAAATAAAAGGAGTCCTTTCCATGGGAGCACTTTGGGCTCCTTTGGGAGAAGCTGAACAGTGTGCCCAGGCTTCCCACAGCCTGAGGATCCTGACTGGTTATCCAGTTACATGGAGACTGAAGTGGGTCAAGAGCCATGTAATTCAATCCACTTCCCTTGGAGAATTCTGGGAATAGCTCTCTTGGAAGAGAACCATCTCAAAAGTTCAAAGTGAAACATGGTCTCTGCACTGGTAAAGTCACATCTGAGCTGCTGGGTTTAACTCCTGGAGCAGTAAAGGCTCCTGGAGATGCCAGACCTTCAGCTGGGTTCAACTCCTGGAGCAGTAAAGGCTCCTGGAGATGCCAGACCTTTTGCACCCTGGACCAATTAGATTTTTGAATAGTTATCAACTGCATGGAGGAACAAACCACCTTATTTCCTTTGCTGGGCATCACCTGATTCCTGATGCACTTGGAGCAAATGCTTTGTGATGAGTAGAAAAGATGCCTGAGAGCTCACATTAACTTCCTAACAAATGAGAAATAAATCAGTATATTTTTGGGTGGGCTGGAATCTGAACTGCCAGCCTGTGCCCTTGCTTACTGTTTGCTCTTCCCTTGCAGATTCCTCTGTGTTGAGTGAACGGAAGCGGAGGGAGCGGGAGGAGAGGTTGACCATTGTACTGTGGAAACAACCGCTTATTACCTTGCAGTATTTTTTCCTGGAAACTCTAATAAACTTGAAGGAATGGACCATAAAGTAAAGATCATTTTTTTTAACTTCTACTAAGCGTTCTGGGGAAACCCATGCTCTGATTCAGTAGGTCATTCTGACATCTCACTTTCCCTTGTGATTCACAGCTTGAGAGTTCTTGCTTTCAGAAATCATGTCTGGTTTTGTCCCCTAAAGGTGGCTGCTGGAACATACCACGCTTGTAGCTGTGCACTCAGACCTGCCTAGATGACATAAATGCAGGGAGGTGTCTGGGGGAGAGGACTGCAAACCTGAGGATTCCCATGTGAAGGAGTGGGACAGTGTTTAGGGATCCTTGAGGCAAGAGAGACTGTATTTGTGCTGCAGTGTTGACTACTGACCTATTAGTGGAGGTGTTGATACCACTGAATGATCTTCAAATAGCTCAGTCAGGGCAGGGGTCAGGGTGAGATGGAACTTGCTCTGCTGTTTATGGAGGACTTTGCTTCTCTGTGGGTCCTTTCTCAGCAGGAAATGATTTATTAAAGCACTTTCTCCAAGTGTTATTCTCACACCAGATAAAACTGGCTTTTATTCCAGTGAGAGAATTAGTGAGGAGCAGTCCTACCATTCCTTACTGGTGCTGAAATGCAGAGCTAGTTCTCAGTGCACAAGGCTTGAGGGTTTAGGGTGCCAAAGCATGAGTACAGTCTGCAGTGAAAATGCCAAGAGTGGGAGCCAGGCAGTGCTTGTGTTGGTCACTGGACTCTGTTGTGTTTGTAAACTGAGTTTACAAACCTTTCCCCAGTCAGAAGACAGGATCTGACCTCCCCTGGGGTGATTCCAGCTGGGGGGCTGCTCCTCTGCACAGTGAGCTCAGACTGGGCCAGGTTTGAGGTCGTGATACCTCGAATTCACTGCGAGAAACTTCCATTTTCCATTTTCTTTTGGAATTATTTGTATGAAAAATGACAGGTTTATGTAGTGCAGTCCTAATGCCCTTTTGCACCCCACACCCAGAAAAGAAAATCTTATTTCTCTATGTGCATTCTTTCAACTACCATGAGGAATTGTCTCTGAGAACTGTTTTATTGGGTCTGACATCAGCCATTTCTGACAACCTCCAAGCTTTTATTTAAACCCAGCAGAAATAACATTTGAGGATTTATTTTAAGACCTCAGATCTTATTTGGCTTCCTAGACATCAGATTCTGTCAGAGACAGCACTTGCCTCCTGTGCTGAGCAGCACATTGGTGTTGTCTGGCACTGCCACGAAACATCCTTACAGAAAATAACCCTGACTATTGTAAGCCATTAAGTTGAGACCTCAGATTGACTCTTAATGATCTCCTGTGTTCCATTGCATAAACTGTGATTTAAATGACAATCACTTGAAAATCCAATTGTCATACTAATGTAAGCAGCACTAACTTTAATTTTAAAATAATTTGATTGCTTTTTTCGGTTTGCTTAATATGAAACATTTGTGACTGTTTTCCTGTGTTGTCTCAGATTTCTGTCTTTCTCTGTCTGATTAGATAAGTTATGCTCATAGTTTGCTATTATAGTCTGAGAATTTTAAGTGATGCCAGCACTTCTTTATATATCATTAGGTGACAGTATAATAGAAAATAATCAATGTATTTGCTAATCTACTGTGTGTGGCCACATACACATCAAGCAGGAAAAAACCCAGTAAAACCAAACAGCCTCAAAAGTGATTTGGTAGAAAATTGCATTGGAAAAACATTTTCTCCCATTATTGCATCAACTTCCTAATGCTTCATAATTAACTAAATGTGTTTATTAAACTTGGAGCTGTCACAAGGGATATTAATTTCAGCAGATCAGGGGAACCAAACTAATGCAAAGGTCTGTTCCTCTGTCCCTGTGGTTGTGCTGGGAATTAGCACCTGGGAATGCCCCCAGGGCCTGCTTTGCCCTGGGCTTGGCCAGGCTGCTCTCAGGGCCTGTGGCTCTGAGACTCTTGGCTGCAGAGGCTGAATTGTTTTCACATTGTGTTTGCTTTCAGACAGTTACTTTGTTTTTCTGTATTTAAAAAAGCTCAAACATGCATGGCTGAACTTTGATCTCGCTTGACAGCGAAGCAGAGCTTTTCCCCCCATACAATAAAGGCTCCCCAGATATTTTCTTGGGAGGTTTATGCTTTTATTATAGCAAACTTGTGAGCTGCCCTTGCCCCTGCTGCCCAGGCAGAGCCAGCCTCCAGGGGCAGCTGAGTTGCTTTGAAGTCATGGTCAGTATGAAAAACCCTAACTGCCCTTTGTCTTTAAGATTGTGGCACCGGCGAAGCATCTTGGTGTGTGTTTTACTGGCACTGGCCGTGCTCACAGCCACCTATTACATCGAGGGAGCACACCAGCAGGTAGGAGACTTCCAAGCTGCTTTCCTGGGTGACTAACACTCCCTGTCCCTGGCAACTGGGTGGGATCTCCATGAAATCATAGTGTATCTTTGGAATCACTCACTAAGGGCTTGTTCCTGGTGCCGTGACTCCCCTGCTGCGTGTGCAGGAGTTGTGGGTCAGGGAGGGTGAGCTGCATCATTTCATCTGCTCTGGGGGATCTGTAGGTGTTCCACCTCTCATCCCTTCTGAGGAAGCATGCCTCAGATGCTGAGCTCTCCTCCACATCTGCTGTGAGCAAGCCCTGTGAGCTCTTGAGGGATAATGTTAAACTGAGTCATGATAGAACTTTGTGGTTCCCAAGAAATTGTTTCTTCTGTTTCTACAGAAGGGTCTCCTGGCCAGTTAGAACAGAGGTGTAAAATGGTTTCATGGGCCAGATCTGGTTCTGACATGCTTCTCATACCCCCAAAATTTTCAAGAGGTTGTTTTAAAAACTTGTTTGAGCTTTGGTGAATGCAAAGACTGAGGCTTTTGCATCACTGTTAGTGTAAGGCATTGCTTAAGCATAAGGTGATGGTGTCTGCACTTTCCCTCCCCATTTCTCTTCAGGTTTCAGATTTGCCTAGAGGATAGACAGCCCTTTTAAACCCTTTTCCTTGTGCAGCTGAATCATCCTTCCCACTCTGAAATGAGCAGGTTCCTAGTCTGAGAGGACTTGCTTCCATCCACACTGCTCTGACGTGTCACTGGCTGCCCAAGGGACATGCAGGCCTGGAACAGGAGTCCTGGCTTCTCAGGATGGGTCTTGGAATCACAGAATCATAGAATGACAGGATTAAGGTTGGAAATTACCTCCAAAATCAGGTTATTAACCCAACACCACCATGCCATATCCCCAAGTGCCACATCCATGTGCCTTTTAAGCCCCCAGCATGTGCCAGGGATGAGTCTTGGGAACTGGTGTTGAGGCCCAAGACCCCTGGGCTGGGCTGCTGGGCCAGGGTTTGCCAGGGCAGTGCCCCAAGGCTCCCTTGAGCCTGCTGGGAAAGTCCTGATCCTCTGGGAGAGGCCAGGGAAGTGTCAGTGCAGGGCCCAGCCACTGCAGGAGCCTCTGTTATGGGTGGTCTCAGCCTTGTGTGCACTTGGTGCTTTCAGGACCTTTCTGCACCCTGGCAGGTTGGAGCCTGGATAAGACTGGTGTAAAGTCCATCTGGGTGCTGTTGGTCTGTGGATGGTGTAAAATGGATATATATAAAATATAAAAAATACACAATTGCCTCTTCCTGGGGCTGTGATAGACCAGCTGCTCTTGTGGCAGTGAGAGGGAAGTGCTGCTTCCCTTTTTTCCAGCGTATCCAACTGGACTTTTGATGCCCAGAATTTGCAGTGACTTGCCCATGTCCCCTCATTTCCATGGGCAGCACACAAGCAACATTTCAGTCTTCTCTTAAAAGTGCCACACCTGCTACTCACTGGTCCAGGATGAAACACTGAACAGACTAACTGGGGGTGCAGCTAATTTTATTCCTCTGTTTAATCTGCTCAGGCAGTTCCCTGAGCTGTGTGCTCCCTGCCTGGGCTCCTGTAGACACTGCCTGGGGCTTGCTGCTCACTGCTCACAGCCAGTACTCCTGTTCTGCATTTCACCCTCCTACTATTGAACTTGAGTTTTCCTCAATCTCCTTGGAAACTTACTGATTCCAAGATGTGGGGGCTCTTCTATGTCTGTGCTGTAACTGGAATAAATTGCAAAAAGAACTACCTAGGATTCCATTTCAGTTGTTCCCACACAGATAAATGTCCATGTTAGTCTGTAGCTTTAACTTTCTCCCTTAGAGATATTATAATTGTTTTTTTCTCTCCTGTGACTTCTCTGTTTCAGTATGTGAGGTACATGGAGAAGAAGTTCTTCTGGTGTGCCTACTGGGTAGGACTGGGCATTCTGTCCTCTGTTGGCCTTGGAACGGGGCTCCACACCTTTCTGCTCTACTTGGTAAGGAGATTTCCACACTCTGTTCTTTCTGAATTGAGTACCTTAATTATTATATATTTTAAAATATGTGGCTAAATAATATCCTCTAAGTCCTAAACATGAAGTACTTCTAAAGGCAAATAAGCACTTGGAGTGTCTCTGGGCTCCAGGGAATGCTGTTCATGTTCTACCTGCATCACCTTGGTCTGTAGTTTTTAAGCTGTATGTCCATGGAACTGTAGATATTAACCTGCAGTTAATCCTCACTTTGAAACACTGAGTCAAAATCTGCAAGCTCCATCCTCTAATTGCCTAATTTAAATGAAGCATTTTCTGGTGTGTGCAGCTCAAATGTTTCCATTTCAAATTTTTCAGCATATTTTTTAGTACCTTAAAATGATCATTTTTCCAGCTGAAGCCACTGAAATAGTCAGCTGTTTAAAATTCACTGTGTTAATTTTACTTTGAAAATAATGGCAAGAAAAAACGTTTTTCTCTGAAGATAAAACATCTTCTGAAAAATTGTCTGATGTTGTTTATCTCAACTTAGCTAAGAAAGTCAGGGAGATGTTTGGGTGTGTTTTGCTTTTGGCCATTGGATTAGTTCCTGGTTTATGAAACCACTGTCCTGGATTTAAGAAAAGGATTCATGGCCACAAAATAATTAAAACCAGTTTATGCAACAAATGTCGTCTTGTATTTGGAACAATTACAGATGTTTACTTTCAGAGCTGCCTTAATCATTAACAATAACACAGAAAACACTCCAAGAAACAAGGAACTCCTGCCTTTCCCCACAGCAGGGCAGTGCCTGGGAGATGGAATGGCATCTGCAGGAGCCTGGCTTAGTCTTGGTGTGGCTCCTGTCCTAAGGACTGTGGGGGCAGAAAGCACAGGGAAAGGACCTTTCTTTGCCTCTGTATTTGAAAATCCAGGTGTTTAAATAGTCCTAAATTACTTCAGTATAGAAAGGTTAAATTCCATAACACCTCACTTCCATTATCCTGCCAGGCTGTGAAGCTCATGGATGTATTTGGGCCATGACCTGAGCTGACAGTGAAGGGAATTACAGAAAATATAAATTCTCTGTTGGCTTATCAGTCTAATTTATGGTGGGTGTTCAGGAGCTGAACAGCCTCCCAAAGATTACAGGGACAAGTGTCACCCAGGAAAAGAAACTGAGTCTGGTGTTGTTAGGGAAGGTTTTTATTTGGAACATGAGAGGGCATGTTTCACATACCTTTGTTAGGAGAGGGGAAAACACAGAATAGATGGCACTGAGTAATTAGAAGTTGGTTATAGGATAAAATGTGATAAAAACGTCCCATCAACATCTAAAGGGTGACTAGAGGAGAAACACTGGAGTGCTTTAAATATGTGGGGCAGAGGAGCGTGTTTGTCCCACCGAGGGAGCTCCAGAGGGGCAGCGAGTGTGGGAAGAGAGAGGGGCCAGGAGGTGCTTGCCCCTTTCCCCCGGGCACCTGCAGTGAGTGGCACGGAGCGTGCAGGTCCATCCCCACCCTGCGGGCAGTGCCAGCACCGCAGGGTTTACACCTCGGTGCAACCCCCGCGGCTGCTGCCACTAGATGGCAGAGGGAGAGTGAAAACAGGAGCTCCCTGACAGTGCTCGGAGCTGTGAGTGTCCCTGCCCTGCGGCTGTACCTCCAGCAAGGCACGGCTCGGGATCCCCTCCCTGGCACAGGGAACGGGCAGGGCTAACACAGGGCTCTGGGGCAGCTTTAGGGCTGAAGGATTTCAGGGCAGCGTTCTGCATTGAACCCACCTGGAAGCAAAGCAATCAGGAGCTTTCAAAGGGAGGAATTCGGAGCTGTTTTGCTTTGTTATTCATACAGCAGTCCCCTCTAAAAGGAGAGGTTCAGTGTGGAACTCACCACATTAAGTTTTGCATTACTGTCTCTCTAGTTTTCATGTTCCACAAACTTTAATTGCTTTTCTTCCTTATGGCAAAACTTCTGTTGACTCAAAGAAATGAAAAGTTACAAAACAGCAATTCCACTCCTGCTTTAGTGCCTGGATTTGCTGGCAATAGAGAATAGAGCCAGTAAGTGTTTTCAAATTGCTTTTAATTAATTGCTCATTTTAAAGCTGGATGTACAGGGAGATTGTTGGCAATGCAATTACATGCTGGGAGAACAATGCCCTTGGGCCCACCCATGTGCTGCTGAGCTCGTGTGGAGTCTTGCAGCATTGTGTGTGCCATGAAGGGCACACTCAGGAATTGATGGCATGTGGGCACCTGCTCAGACTCCTCCAGCTGTCCCACAGGTGCATCTGGATTCAATACAGCCCTCCACTCACTGTATTGGGTATTTCCATTCCAAACCAGTCCCAAGCCCAGCCCGGGCAGGTCACAGGAGTGGTTATGCAAGACATGCAGCATATGCATGACTCTGATGTTTGCTTTCCCTGGCCTGCTTAGCTGTTTTTCCAGCGTTGAAAACCTTCTTTTTTGCCTGGATTCTTGAGTGTGTCTCTCACCAGCTGCTCTCTGGGGCCGCGTGTCTTCCAGTGCCCGCAGAGAGCGCGGGCTCGGCCGGGAGAGGAGCCCTTGGAAGCAGCTTGCTTCAAGTGGAATTTACAGTTTGAAGCAGGCTCGCTGTGGGAGGGGTGTTACTGCCCCGGGTTCATCTTGGGTCACATCTGATTTGTGTTTTTTTTGGTCCCCCCCTCCGTGCTCCACGTGTCTCTGTCAGAGGGATGGCTCAGCTGGATGTGTTTGATAAGAGGCTTTCTCTTGCTGTTTCCGTGATTCAGGAACTTTCTATACGTTGTAAAGAGCCTGAGCACTGTTGGCTCCTGGTTTAACCCTGCTCCCTTGGCTGTAGCCAGCACCAAATGTAGAGTTTGACATGTCTTTTTGGGAAACAATCCTTGTGCTGCACTTGGCACCGACCTAAGGGCTGGCACAGAGTGGCTCAGGGAAGCAGGCTGCTCTTCCAAGAATCCTGCTCATTCTGACACTTTCAAAACAAGTCTGCTGGCTTAGTCTCCTCAAGTCCATTAAAGGGTTTTCACAATTCTTTAAAAACAGCCCTTAAAAATAGTAATCTTGATGTGGTTCTGTAGGAAATAAAACTATTATGATTAATGACTCTAAATACAGTTCTTAGCAGGGCACGGCTTTTTCCTCAGCCCTGAGATGTTTTCTTGGTGGTATATTAAAATATGAACAGCATGAATCACCCCATCACCCACAGAGGATGACTGAGGGGAACTTGTACAAACACAAGCCATTCTTGACATCTCAGAGAGGTGGAAAATGCCGGGATGAGGTGGCTGTGCCCTCCGGAGCAGGGACAGCAGGTGGAGTGCTGGGCTGGGATCATGGGCCATGGCCAGCCCCTCTCAGGGCTCTGCCTGTGCTTTGGTTTTACTCCAGCTCTGGAAACTGGACTGTAAAAGCTGCCCGAGGCAAACAAAACGTGCTCCCAGCGAGTGGTTATCACCCTGGAACAGTGGTTATCACCCTGGAACAGTGGTTATCACCCTGGAATGCCCTTCTGTGTGTGCATATCCCGATGGGATGAGGAGAGGTGAATTTCTCACAGAGCGAGTCTGGCCCTTTGCATTGTGTGTGGTTTTGGTTGTTAAATGTGGCTCTGTGCCTGCCCCAGAGCCAAGGGGGGCAATGCTGCAGGGGCTGTGCTGTGGGGGGACCGTGGGTGAGCAGGCAGGACACGGGAGGCACAGTGGCAGTGGTTTGTGTGCCCAGGTCACACCAGCTCTGAGCTCCTGGGTTTGTCACTGATCCCTGCTGGGCTGCTCTGCAGCTGGGGGCGAAGAGAGCATGGTGAAGATTTCAGAACACAAAGCTGCCCTGAAGCAGAAGTGAGTCAGAAAGACACTGCCCTCGCTGCCAGCCTGGCCTTACAGAGCTGGGTTTATCTGGGCTCGTGGCTTTGGCTCACTTTCGTTCTGAATTGGTTCCGGGGTTTGGCTTCGAGGGGTCACATTCTGGCCTTTCCAAAGTGTTGTTTGCAGCTGAAACGAGCCGTGTTTTGGCCCTGCCCAAACTGGTTTAGGTTAGAATTTGAAGATTTAAACTCCAGACACTTGTGCAATAATGAGTCCATTATCCTGTTGGTGTAAATAATTACAAAAAACCAAACCCACACAAATAAACGGTTTCCTGCCAGGACTACTTAGAACTTTTTTCAAATCAAACTTAATTCCTTTTAGTTCTCTGGTTTCAGGAGCTGAGCTTGTAAGGAAACTCATGATAAAATTACTTAAGTCCTTCTAAAAAGAAAAGCTCACAAAGCAGAGTTTGCTCCACTTTTATGAAGTCAAAGAACTTCCTCTCACTTTTTCTCTCCATTTATTCACTTGTGACTTTAATGCAGGAGTGTTTTCGTGGTGATTACCAGCTTCAGGAGAGGGTTTGCTCTTTCCATGGGGGCGTTCAGAACTGTTGTGAGTAACCCAGAGAAGTGAGGGCTCTGTGTGCAAAGGTGAAAAGTGAGGAACAAAAGCTGGGCTGGCTCAGCCAGGTGGGAGGTGCAGCTCCCTTCCCAGCACTGCATTCTCTGGGGGAAGTGAGGTGTTCATTCCCAGTCCTTCCTGCCCTCCAGCTCACATGGCAACCTGCAAGCCTAAAACAAAGGAAATAAATTGGATCTGTCTAATACCTCTGCTCAGATCACTGCTATTGAACTGCTAAAGCAGTTGGAGGAAAAATACGTGGAGGGTGCAGAGGACAGAAATTCTTTCTAAAATAAGTTGAAATGGAGCCTGTTCAGGTTGTTTGTGACTCTTAGTCTGTCAGTTGTTTCCTTTGTGCCTTTAAACCAACTTCCTCCAGCTGTCCTGAGCTTTTTACAATGAGCTGAAATATCCTGGAATACTTGAATCAACATATAATTTAAAAAAAAAAATCCCTTTTGCTGGCTATCTTGACAGGAGCTCCTGCTTACAGCTCACCTGGGCTCTGCCCTGCTTGAAACTCCAGCATTGTTATCAGTAGTGCATTGATGAACTGGAAGGGGCTGGGGAATTTAACTGGACACTCATGCTGCTGGATTAATTGTGTAACCTGGGTGTTTCTTAAATCTTCCAGTGGCTTGCTTGCATTTTAAATATCTGAGCTTAGAAGTGGTACTTTCAAGGAGTAAAGTGTTGGTCTGAAGCCTTGGCCCCTGTCAGTGCTCCTGTGGATGTGTCAGACACCCATAGATACCTGCAGAGCAGAGCCAGCACTGCTGGTTTGGACCAGGCTTTGCAGGAACAGCCCCTGTGGCTGGAGCAGCTCAGTCTGGGAGATGAGCTGAGCCCTGAGTCCCCAGTGCTGTGCCTTAATGGGAGCTCAAACCAGGGGTGGTTTAGGCTCTGCTGGGCACGAGCCAAGCAGACACAGCCATTCCCACTCCTGATCCGAGGGGTGGGCTCAGCACAGGGGCTGTGGAGCAGCTGGGAACAGCCACCTCCCCCAGTGCCCCACTGTGGACTGCCAGAGCTCCTGAGTCAGAGCCCCAGCTGGGGGGACTGGGAGGTCCACAAACGGCTTCCAGGGCCTAGGGCAGAGTCTGCATGGCTTATCTAAGGCTGGAACTGTGGCAAAACACAGCTCCTGTGAAGTGTCTGTCTGCACAGGGTTAGCTGCCCTGAATTTATCAGATGTGCACAGAATATTCATGTCACGTTAATATTTGAGCTATGCTGAGCCAGCTGTAGTGATCTGAGCTTGCACAGGCTGAGGAGTCAGTAGGATGAGAGAGGAATTAATAGGATGAGAGAGGAATTAATAGGTTGGTGGAGGAGTTCATAGGATGGTGGTTGCAGCCTTTTCTTCCTCCTGAAGGTTGGTGGACTTTACCTTTGGGATGCTGACTCTTTGCTTTCCTTATCTGCTCTCCACTTCCTCATGTCGGTTCTGTGTCTCAGATCTCTGCCAGGAGGACACCTTGTGCTTTCCCCTCATTTGCCCCCTTGGAGTTTCTGCTTTCTTTTTTTTGATGCACAGCCTGAACTTTATACTCCTCGTGTTGCTGCTTCCTTGAGCAGGTTGGAAATAGCGATAATGGTGCAAAGTGATCTCTAACTGGAGACATTAAAGCCCATCATCACTGGTAGTGCCAGTGTGAATAGATGTTGTGACTATCCTTCAGAAGCTGGGGAAGGGTAAGGAGAGAATACTGACAGATTATTTTTCTTTTCTGTCAGCATCAGAGGATAAACTTGGGTTCTTCCACTTGTGCCTTCCCCTTCACGAGTCTCTGTGCTCCTACAGAAAGCGGTGTGGGCACAGCCTTGCAAAGCTCCTGCTTTCCTTTTGGGGAGCTCCTGCTCCCCAAAGCAGCACCGTGGCCCTGCTGTGCAGGCAGTGGTCCCCTGGGCCTGCTCCCCCTGGCTCTTGGTCACTCACATGCAGAGCTTGTGGTTGATGTCTTGGACTTCCCCCAGCTCTGTGCTGTGGGGCAAGGCCTGGCTGAAGTGGGAATAGAAACCAACAGATGGCAAAGTTAATGGAGCCCTTGAAAGGCCGTGCTGGTCTGCCAGGGCCAGCCCTGAGCACTGGGTGGGTGTTGGTGTCACCTGAGGATGCTCCAGGTAGGGGACCCTGCGCTCCAAGCCCCGTCTCCAGCCAGCGCCGCATACCAGACGTCCTGGGAAGTCATGAGACATTTTAATCTCCTGACACAGACAGACAGACTAAATGGACACAGTTAGCAGCCACCTCCAGCCCGAGCTTTCCCCCTTAATCACACGGCACATTTCCCTGTGGGTGGCTGTGCGCGGCCGTCGCAGATAAAAGCGACGCTGGAGCGTGGTGTGACTTTCTGGAGAGGTGCAGTGACTTCATGGCTCAGTGTGGGATGAGTCGTGCCTGGGGCACCACTGGCAGGATGTTTCCCATGAGAAGCAAGCCTTTGTTTTTCCAATTTATCTTAATCAAATAGAGCAGGACGTGTTCCCCCCCTGTGCAAGGGCTGAGTCTTGAACCCGGTGTGAAAAGCAGCCTATCCATGGAGGAAAAGAGATTTTTAGTGTGTTAAGTTCAGCAAGGAGTTCAGTGTGATATTTTTCTTGCTGGCAGACATATCACTTTTCTTTGGGAAATGTTTCTAAATTAAAGCCAGTCTAAAATTATGTCTTCCTTCAGAATAAAAGGTTAAAATTAGATGTAGTTGTTGCTGTGCTCTATCACTTGAGCAGGCAGTGAGGGGGCATGTGAGAAACCAACACTTGATATGGGCTTTGTTTAGAGCTTTAACTGACTTCCCAGTCTGGGTGCACAGAATGATTAATAATGTGAAAATATGATTCACTTTTAATTGGATATTCAGCCACTTTTCCTTATGGTGAAGGCTTTCTGTTAGAAGAATTATACAGATCAGCACGTTTTGAAGGATTTTAACTCATGATTTTTTTCACATGTGCCTGCCGTCTCTTTTTACTTGCACGAATGAATTTCCAAGTATAATTTCTAGATAAAAAGACTATACTTTCTAGAAATTTCATAAAAGAGCATTTAAAGTAACTTATTTCTGAGGATTAGCTGTGACATTCTAACTTGGGTACCTTCAATCACTGGAATGAGACTCCTTTGAAGGGCTGTGAGTTCAAGAGTTCGAGGTTACCTTCTCGGAGACGTTAGGGTTGTTCAGTTAGGGATTTCCAAACTTCCCTAAACTGCTCTTGCTAAAAAAATAGATTTATGTTGAGTTCATCTCCATGACCAGATCTTGTCTGGTTTCATTTGTGAACCGTACAGATATTTCTAACACATCACATTCCAGCCTGACCACAGGCTCCTTCTGGTCGCCCGGAGTGGCGAGTGAATGTTTCTCACCTGAGTCAGCAGAATGTTTTTCAATCCCCTCTCTGTTAGCCCTTGTCAGTGCCTCCTGTGACTGAAAAGTTAAAAAAAGAAAGCCACTGGGAGAGGGTGAGGGAAAGACAGTTGGTGTTGAGGATCCTGCACGCCTTGAATTGGAGTGACTCTTCCTGGTTGGCGAGGAGCGCGTCCACTGCATTGCCCAGGGCTGGTGCTTGCTCTCTGCTGGACTGGGCTCTGAAGCAGTCCTGCAAATGCCCTTTTCACAGATGGGGCTGCAGTGAGAGACCAAAAGGGGTCATCCCAAAGGGCTTCCCAAAGAGTTGAACCAAACTGGACTGTTGCAGAGAGGCAAATCCCTCAGCATTTACTGCACCCCACACGGAGGAGGAGGAGAAGGAGAGGGTGGAGGGGTGTTATTTGTGAAGAGGATTAAAAACTGTGTGAGAGTTAATCCTTCTGGCACAGGGAGGAGTACAGAGAAAACATGAGAGTTTATTGTCAGGGGCTTTCCAGAGGTGGCACCTCCAGCCTGGTGGAAGGTGGTTCCTGTTCCATTCGGAGTTAAAGCAGCACTGTTGTCAAATATAAAGCAAAATGGCACCTCTCTTATGAAACACCCCGAGACCCTCCCACCCCTCCTCCTCCCACCCTGCTCCTGTTTAGCCAGCCATTGTTTTGAGGTGCTTGGTAACCAGGGCTTTGGGGAAGTCTGTGAGCTTGGAGCAGAGCTGGAACAAAAGCTGTGGGATGGTGTCCGTGTGACCCCCGGCGCAGAGAGGAGGACACGGGATTGTTCTGCTTTCCTTTGGCTCCCTCCAGCACTCCACACTTCAGCGCTCCACATGAACCCTTGGTGCTTTGTTTCTTACTCCACTTAAAATGTGGCTTCTGTGGGTTCCATAACTCCAACTTTTTTCCATTATAGAATTGTTTACATTGCACTGGAAGAATTATGTCCCGTTGGCGGAGGCTTCAGGTGGCTCGTTGGCCGTTTACAGCTGTTTTGGGAAATGCCTTTTCTTTTCCATTGGCTGCTGCTTGTGAAATCTTCTCCTCTGCAGACATTTGTTGAGACTGGGAGAGCTCTCCACAGGAGGGCTTTGGGGCCACTGAGCCAGCCCAAGGATGCTGGGAGAACCTCTGGTGGGAGAAGCTGCTCAGGGGCAAGAAGCTCATGCAACAGCTCCACTTGGGCATTTCGTCCTTGCTGGCTCTTGTGGGGTTTTAGCATGTGCTTTACCCTCCCTGAGTGCACTTTGGGAAGAAATGCTGGCAGTGCCACGACCAAAACCTTGCAAGGGGCGGGGGTGTCGCTGTGGCAGTGATGAAATTCATCTTTCACTGGTCTAAAAGTGAAGCGTGGTGTCCCCTCGCAGCTGGGGAGTCTGTGCCACGCTTTGTGGAACTGAAAGCCACACGTCTCCATTCCCAGCCCAGCCCTCCCTGCCTTGGCCACCCCTCAGGGCAGGGAGGGGACAGCGTTTACAGCTCAAACCCGGCCGAATTTGCTCCATGCAAATGTCCAGGAGGGTTCAGTGCACCTCTGTGCAGGTGGGAACCACCCATGTGGGGCACTGGGACCCGTTTGTCCCCAGGCAGGGCACCTTTGGGGTTGAATGCCCCGAGGGCCAGCGTGGCGTGGAGGAAAAGGTCTGCAGGTTTGCCCTAAATGTGCTGTACGCCTTTAGAGAAGTTTCACCTCCCTCTTTGCATCTGCCCTTGGTGACTAAAACAGAGAGATGTGATTTGTTTAGGTCTGAGGCTGCTGGGGACAGAGCTGATATTGCTGCAGGTACCAAAAAGGAGCTCCTTCCACTGGGCCGAGGGAGTGTCAATAATATGAATTATTACTCATTGGTTCACTCGTCCAGTTTTGTTCTCCCTTCCACATTAAAACCACTCCATTTCTGGATCCCCTTTCTTTCAGCTTTACTTCAGTGAACCCTGCACGTGATAAACCCTTTTAAATCTGTGGCTTTATATAAAGAGCTCAGTTTAACTCAGGAGTTTTATTTTTTCCCCTCCTTCCCTGGACAATGTTTGCCTGACCTTTGCTATGTGGTTGCTTTTTTAGCTGCAATCTCTGGTGTTTGAGTTGCTTCTCAATTCTTTGGTATTAAAAATAAATGGCAAGTCTTTCCTATTTTTAAACTATATAGCAGTTTTCTTTTTGAACAGATTTTTATGCTGTTTTTATTTGGAGGTTTTCCCAACAAACTCTTTTAAAGTAAGATGTAAACTCGAAGTAGTTCAGTTAAATGACAAATAATGTTTAAGTTTTGAATTGCATTTCAAATACTTTTTAGCAAACAGCACTGAGATCATTTTCTTGTTTACACAGCGAAAACTGACAGAAATTAAACAATGGGTTTTTGGAGAAAGATCCAAAATTCAAGAAAAGTTTGCTCTAAGATGCCATTAAATAAAAAAAAATTAACACATAATTTAAATGTCTCCATCCTCTAAAAGCAAGAGAAGAGAAAACACCTCCTCTAATAAAGCTGTGGGCCCAAATTACCTTGAGGAGAACAGTGTCATATTTTTGAAAACCCCTGGTTTAAAAAAGTATTTATTAATAGAATATAATTAATATATAATTATTGTATTTATTACTATTTATTGTTCTCTAGTAATATGTAATTAATATAATTTCTTATTCTTATTTCTCCTGGCATGGCAGAAGCTGAAAAGCTCCTTAACGTTTTAGTGCACCAAGAGAAGGACTTTTTTCTAAGAGCAGCTCAACTTTGCACTTCAGATCTATAAATAACCATATAACATTCCAGATATACCAATCAAATCCCAACCTCAGGGACAGAGGGGGGGGTGTTTAATTTTACCTTTTCTTCCAGCTAACATGAACTAAAGCTGAAACTGTTTTCCAGGGTCCTCACATAGCATCAGTCACCCTGGCTGCCTATGAGTGCAACTCCGTGGACTTCCCCGAGCCTCCCTACCCCGATCAGATCGTCTGCCCCGACGAGGGCACAGCCCAGGGCTCCATCTCCCTCTGGGCCATCATCTCCAAAGTCAGGCTAGAGGCCTGCATGTGGGTAAGGCTTGCTTGGAAAGCATCACACAGCTCGAGTTCAGGCCCTGAGTTCTGTGAAACACCCAAAAATTCCTGAATTAGCCAAAAAAAAAGGGCACCTTACACTGCCCAAGGGAAGGGGTGTCTGCCTGCTGAACCTGCCAGCCCTGGTCACTTCAGTGTCCCTTTATTAGTAAGATATTCCTGGGCTATCTTTTACCAGCTGGCTGAAGGTCAGCAGGAAACCCAAGCCCTTGGGCACTGTTGGTGTAAAGGTGGGTCTCAGGAGGGGGATCTGCCCCCCAGGCAGCTCTCAAGGAATAATTCCAAATATTATATAAGTGCAGAGAAGCTGCAGTTGCTCATGGGGAGCACTCAAGCCCTAAAATCACAGCTGGAGTGTTCTTCTGGCTCACATCAACAGAATGGATTAAATAAAAAAGGGTGATGTTGCACATTTTTATGTATTTGATTTCTGTTTCTCTGCCTGTTTCCACATGGCAGACTTTGCACTTAAAACAGGAAAAGCAGGTTAGCTTGGGACTGAGTCAGGGTCTTTGGAAATCCTGTCTTTGGAACTTCCTCTCTACTTTCCCCCCCCTTTTTTTATTTTTCTCTGCAGCAGCTTCTTGTAGAAGTTTAATTTTGGGGGGATTTTGGTCAGACAAGATTTTTTTTTCATTAGACATGGATTATTTTGAATTGCAGTTTACACAGATGCATCTGCTGTGAACTACATGCCAAATTAACCTTATTTTGCTACTGACTTCCTGCCCCAGCTGATGATTTAATTACTAAATTCTTGGTTGTCCAGCTCAAAAGTAGAGAGAGGAAATTCTAAAAATACACAATATCTGCCCTTGTGTTCGTTAATATACAAGACAACTGGTCGTGACAACTTCTTAAATTATCAGCAGCTGTGTTAGTTACAAAAATTCCAGTTGGGTTGCTTGAATTTACAGATTAAAGTAACATGTAGCAACACGAAAGTCAAAACAGTAACAGGGAAAGTGGACTCAGAGCCCTCACAGGAAGCAAAATACACCTTAACTCTCACTCCTAAGGAGAGGACAGAACTGCCTTGGTAAGGAACGAAATACAAATGCTTACAAGCCTCTAAATGTAACATTTATTTATTTCCTTTCATGTTCTCCCTCGCCCCCCTGTGCTGTACTTTGTTTGATGGGGACAAGAGGAATAAAACTGGCCTTTCCAATGACGTTTCTAGGGCTGCAAAATAAAACTGCAGTCGGGGTAAACAGCTGTTGCCTCATCCCAGCACGTCAGGAACAGCCACAGCCAGTGCCTCCTGCATTCCTGGGATCAGACTAGGGAAGGGACGAGGGGATGGAACATTTGCATCCCACTTTTTCACTCTTTCCCCCCCTTTTTTGGTGTCCTCTCGCCTCGATCCTCGCTCTCTGTTACCTTTCCACTGCCCTCTGTCTCCACTGGCGTTTCCCCAGGGAGCATCCTCTGTCTACCAGCAGTGTCTGCAGCAATGTTATGCTTTCTTGGAATGTTTCATGAGTACATAAACATTGCTCACTAATTTCCTGTAAGCCAAATCAAGCTGGCAGTTGCTGCTGCTGCTGCTGCTGCTTCCAGCGTGTTTCTTTTGTCCTAATTCCAGTTCACTTTTTAGGGAAGCTCTTGGAGAAACTTATTTTTTGAATCTGTCACTCTTAAACTAAAAGTCCACTTGCACGGGAAAATAAGGGGGATTCCACAAAGTGAAAAGGCTGATTTTTGCAAATCAAAACCTTAGTTAAAAAAAAAAAAATTAGTTTCATTAATTGCTTGCTTTTAAACTGGAATCTGGAATGTGAGGTTTAATTCCTATTTTGGGTGGGATCGAGTGAGCTCAGAAATTTTTTTTTTTTCTTCTCTATGGAACCAACAACTTCTGCTCAGACCTAGAACATGAAATTGGGATAAATCCAAAGCAAAGGGGTTCCTGGATGTGCAGAGATCAGCCTGTTTCCTGGAGACTTGAAGTTTTGTTGAGAGGCTCCCAAGTGCAGCCTGGCCAATGTCCTTGTGCTTGCAGGGAGACAGGAGGGTGGCAGCAGCACAACTTTGCTGTGAAATGCTGCGAGCAGCTCTGTCCCCCTGGGGACACTGCAGAGCTCTGACTAAAAGCAAATCAAACCAAACCAAACCGAGTGTCCTGTGAGGGTTTATCTGCACCAGGTCACAGAACCACCAGGGGTGCTGCCAACTTCACCAGGCTGAAATCCCTGCTGGTCCCCTGCACACCAGCCATGGCCATTCCTGCTGATAATGAGGATCAAAAATCACTGCATCCAAGGCATGATGAGGTGAAATGAAAAGGATGCTTCTTTCACTCCCTGTTAAGATCTGGCTCCAGCAGTCCTGGCCTGCAGAAGGACTCCAGGAACAATCTCAGAGGTGAATGCCAGTTTTCACAGCCCCCCCTCCCACAGGGACAAGGAATTCAATAGTGCCCTATATTTTTTAATGTGTTGCAGCCTTTTTGGGTTTTTTACAAGAAATAAGGGGAAAGAATAAAAGCGTTTAATTGCTCAGGATTAGCAGAACAGGCAGCCTGTGTCCTGAGCAGGACCAAATCTGTTTAAAAGACTCTTTCTAGTGGAGTCATTTCCCAGTTTCCTTTTCTGGATGTATTTGTGTGAAAGAATTTTGATTAGCATTTGCCTTTCCAGTTTGTTGTTAGTCCAAGGAATCTCCATGTAAAACTGGCATTAAATGATTAATGCAGCCAGTGGTACCCAAAGCAGTTAACTAGTTTGGATCCCTTAATTGCTACTTTTTTAAATGCACTGAAGGAACTTATCTCCAGCAGACATGAAATCATATGATTTTTGTTGCACTTCTGAAATGTTTTGTAATAATGAGCATGTGACTTATCCAATTTAAAGCAAGTTCATGTCCAGTACACACATGCAAACCTCTTCCTCAGTGCACAGAACGAAGCCAAAGCAAATTGGCAGAGCCTGGAGAAGCAATGTGACTTTTTGTTCTTGCATCACCCTGAGAACATAACCTCAAGTTAATTTTTCTGAAGTGTTGTTGCTACTGTTTTCAGCCTTATCTTCCCCTCGTGCCAGAAATATGCAGATTAATGAAGTTCAGCTTGTTGCACTCGTTTCAGATTCTTCTTCTGTGGAAAACAAGGGCATAAACACACGAGGCCGTGCACTCTGTGTGCTCACACGGAGGGTTTAGCAGCTCGGGGACTGGCTTGCAAACCACAACCTGTTGATGTGCAGTACCCACAGCAGCTGGAATTCTGGCTTGCAGCTGCACACGGGGCAGGAACAAAGGCAATTGAAAAGCTTTCCCCTTGCTTCAAAGGAGTGGGAAAGCATTTGTTACTCACCAGGAGAGAAAGGCACCTGCGTGGAGCCGAGCCTTGGCACATCCCGGGCACTGCCCAGCCCCTGGCTCCTACCTGCCCCAAATTTAAACCAGCCTGAGCTCATTCCAAGTTCCTGTTCCATTAGCCTCTGTTCAGCCACATGTTCAGCCTCAGCTGTCTCCCTTTTCTTTTTTCCCTTGGTAAGCTAAAGTTCCATTTACCCACAAGACTGAGATGAGTCATTTGATGTCCTGAGAAAACAAATCTAATTTTCCTGTGGTGAGAAGCAGCCATCCTTTCATCTGGGCTTCTCTTGGCTGCACTTACTCCATCTGAAGGAGAGGGAAAGCCCGAGATCAAGCTTTGCTTAACCTTTTTTCCTTGCTCACAGCTGTAGTAAAACTCGAGCCTGTTTTCTAATAAACACTTGCACAAAGTCTCATGACTGAACAAGTAAACTCCATGACAGCACCGGGGAGGAGCTCCCAGATTATTTTGGAGGCCACTGGGGATCAAGGGCTGTCACATGCCGGGGAATGTGTCTGGGATCATGTGGTGGGGTGAGACTGCAGGGCCATGCTGAGTCAGGGATGAGGGATCTGCTCTGAGAGGAGCTCAGTGAGGGAAAATGGGCATTCAAAGGCCCAGCAGTACGTTTGAAATCACGGGAAATCCTCCCAGAGCTCTCAGCAGTGGTAACAGATGTGAAATGTGTGGGTGCCACGTGTGTCCTGCCTGAGGATGAGCAGGAAAGTCACTGAGGATTGCTCTTTTCCCAGGGTGCTGGCACAGCCATCGGGGAGCTGCCTCCCTACTTCATGGCGAGGGCGGCCCGGCTCTCCGGAGCGGAACCCGATGATGAGGAGTACCAGGAATTCGAGGAGATGCTGGAACATGCAGAGACTGCACAAGTAAGGACAGTGCCAAACAGTAATTAATAAAGCCCAGAACTGCTAGATGGGTGTAAATAACCCCCCCAATTAAACGAGAACGGGCCGAAAATCACTTGGTGTTGAGTTCACGAGGGACTTCCCAGGGGATGGGAGAAGATCCTGCACTGGGTAGAGATACCTGTGGTGAGGGGAGGGCAAGGATGGGGCTTGTTGGAGCAGATGCAGTAGAGCAGCCAGGTATTTGCTACAAGGGCTGCAGTTACTGAGACTTCCAGGAACAGCACAGTAAAGGCAGGGAGTCAGTGGGCTGAGAAAGCAGGGGCAGGGGAGCTGCTGTTCCAGAACTGCAGCTGTTGGGCTGCATTTACAGCCTCCCTGGGCCAGGACATGCTTTGCAGTACCAGCTCATCCCTTCCAGCTGACACTTGCCTGCCTTGTCACTGGCACCCCCAGGGCAGTGTGTGACCCCTCATCAGCCAGAGGGAACGTTGTTCCCGATGAGCAAATGCACCCAAACTGCTCCCTGTCCCTTGCTGTTGCTCTGTCATTTCTTCCTTCCATGGGTTCAATGCTGCTGGTGTTCCAGCACACTCACATACTGTTGTGGATGACTTTTCCTTCAGGTCAGGAGTTTGCATCCTGGTCACAAGTTATTGATAGTGGTTTAGAAGAAATTAAGCACTTTTTCCTCATACTACTTGCCACTGAATTTTTCCTCTGTGTTTTTCCTTCTTATCCTGTCTTGTCTGCCACTAAGTTGAAACAAGTCATGAGACTGCTGTTAAAAACCAGCAGATGCTCTTTGCCATGCACTGGTGTCTTTAAACTCTTCTGCCAGGGGAGTTTCTGGAGATAAATATATATACTTTTTTTTTTTCTCCTTGAAAAAGTGGATGAAGCTTTTCCATGAGAGTGGTTTGTCTGGAAACACTGAACGCAATCTAGTAATTCTAACAGTAAGCCCTGTGTTTCCTGAGAGCCTCCTCCTTACTAGAAAGTTCCAGAGGGTTTTTCTGCTTTACAAATAGTAAATTCTTCTATTTTTTTAAAGATGCAGCAGGAGGAAAAAAAAAAGCCTCTGCTTTGTTCTTTCCTCTCTCATCAATCTTTGCTTTGCAAAGTAATCCCTCGCTGCAGAAAATCCCTAAGTGCAGAAAAATCAGGCTGTGGTGAAAAAACCCCCAACAATGAAGGCAGTGGAGTGCATGGCTCGAGTGTGTGTGTGTGCTGAGGCTCTCCAGCACATTCTATGCGTGCACAGTGTGGGAGCAGCCAGAGCCGCCTTCCAGGACGCACAGCGAGATTCTTGGGAAGGAGATTTTTGCTAGAGAGCATTTTGTCAGGCCAGGCCAAGCTATGGCTGTATTGACTGCCCAGAGTAAACAAGTGGCCTTGTGGAATTAATGAAGAAAAATGATGGTCTTATTTACCACTACTTTTGATTTTATTTTCTTGGCAATTGAGTTTGGATTGAAACGTGTTGTTTTGTGGATGGATGGCCAGGAAAAAAAAAATCCAACTCCACTTGTGGTTTGGTTTCTATAAACTCTTTTAACATGAGGCTTTGACAATCTGATTAAATTGTATTGTGCTCATAAAACTGACAGTTCAGTTTTTTCCATTTGCTAATGTGACTTCCTTTTTGCTTTTGGCTCTGCTGGTGTTTTCTCTGGATGTCTGTGGGAGACAGGCCTGCCTTTCCTCTGACCTCTGTAAATCCCAATCTTCAGCACAGCTTATCACTGTTTGTCCTGCAATTTGCATCCACGACCAAGGGGGATGCCTATTTTTGAGTTGCTCATTAACAATTTTTATTACCTCCCTCAGCTTCTCCCACACTCTTAAGAAAACAGGGGGGATGTGACAAGTGTCCTGTGTCCTGGGGATTCTCCAAATGCTCCATGGCAAATGACAGGAGCCTTCTCTCAGCACAAAGGTCTCCTTTCATCCAGGCTTTTTGAAAGGCACGGGAATGGGTGTTGGATTTTGAAGAATAGCTGGGCTGCTCTTTGCCCACGAGGCAGAGCCAAGTGGTTTGACGTGTTTCCCTGTGTGTGTTGTTCAGAGAGCCTGGGCTGCTGTTTCTCGAGAACAATGGCAGTTTGGAGAACCAGATGAGGCTCTTCTCTGGTGAGAACAGATCATGAATGTGACATAGAGCCTGAAGGATCTGCAGGGGCAATGTGCTGCTAGCTGGGCACTTCAGAAACACCCACCACGAGGGGAACCTGGAAGGGTTAAACAGTAAAAGGTTCAGGGCTCCTTTCAGAGTTACACAGAGTAAAATGCTCTTTGCTTGTAAATAGTCTATTGCTGGGTTTTCTGTCCTGAATCTCAAATCTGAGTGACCTTGAGCTGGGTTTTGAGCGAGCTCTTTAGCCTGCAGATGATGTATCTGTCCTTTACTTCCCGTTGCACCCTTCAGAAAAAGCCCCTGGTTCTACAGGAACACTCACTTCCCCTTCCCAGTGAACCAGTGTGTGCTCACCAGTGAGTCCCAGTCCCACAAAGGGAATGCTGGAGCTTCTGCTGGTTTTCCACAGGGCTCTGTCCCCTCCCAGCTGCACAGCACAGCTCCAACTGATTAGTGCTTAGGGCAGCATTTCAAAGTCACCAGGGCTTAAAGCAGATTCTCAGTCCCTGTTAACTCTCTTCCAGTGGAATTCCAGAGGCAAGGAGTGTTTTATCAGAGCTCCCCTTTCAGCCACAGGGGTGTCTCCAGCCAGCCCTGCAAAGCTCTCAGTGCAGGGGGGTGAATCCTCAGCAGTGCCCAGCCCTGTGTGCCCACACCTGCAGGGACTCCCTCCTGCACCTCAGTACCTGCTGGTTCTTGAGCTGGAGTTTTCCCACGTTTCTCTGTCACGCTGAAACACTTCAAGCTGAGGGCAAAGCTGGTGAGAAGGAGGTTTTGGTGCCAGTGCCCCCCGAGGTGCCCAGGGACAGCCCTGATACCTCTGTGCATATCGAGCCTTAATGGCTGCAAGTGTTTGGCTTCATTAAGTGGCACATTTTTAAGAACTAATGATTTACACATCACAGCTTGGCTTCTGTGCAGCCAAATTTCCACGTGAAAATATTTTCTAGTTGCCCGTGTTACTATCAGCCCCTGCTGTTTGTTTACTGCCCCAGGCGGGTCCTGCCTCTGGAAGAACAGAGCCTTGGGAAAGGGTTAACTGCATGGAGAGGCCGGGCTGCTCTGGAAATGCCCAGTGCCATCTGCACAGGGGATGGCAGTGGCTGCCAGGACCTGTTTTTGCCTCCCCTGAACCTTTGCTGGTTGTGGTTTGTCTGGCCATCACATGACTTCTCTGAAAATTCCCCCTCCCCTCCATTTCCAGTAAACTGTTTGAGCAGGAGTGAGTCAGAGTGAAACCAGCTTCCCTGTAACCACAGGGCTTGCTAAAGAATTTGTCAACGTGGACTCCAGAGGGTTTGTGCTGAGCTGAGCCCGGGCTCAGAGAGCAGCTTCCTGCCCTGCAAGGAGTTAAGCTCCTGAGCCCTGGTGACAGTGACCTCAAGACACGTGCTGATCCCACCTCTCCAGCCTTGCAGAGCCCCGGTGGTGCCTTGGGCTGGGTGGCTTTTCCACCTCTTCCAGTGGGGCTTCTCTGTGCAGCAGCAGCAGAACAAAGTCCTACCACACCCAGGCGTGCTGTGGGAGAGCCCAGCGCTGTGTTCTGACACGACACTGTGACCTCACTCCCATGGAATGATTAGAGCCGACTAATAAGTAAGATCGGAGTTAATTAGCAGCGTAAATCGTGGCCAAATGAAAACCGGACCTCCCCCAGGGTTCAGTTAACTGCTACTGTCTGATAAGGTCCTGCTTGGAAAGGGCTCTCTGGTTTAAACAACATTTAAGGGTACTTGGTGCGAGAAAAAAGAAGTTAGAGCAGACCACAAGCAGGTTTTTACAAAGCATTTATCATAAAAATGGAAGTGGAAGGGTCATGTACAGTAGCTGGGAAACCTTGACTTTTTTTTTTCTTTTCTGTTTTCCCAGAAATAACTTGTTTAAACTGAGCATCAAATTCCACTCATCATTTCTCTTGCTCAGTCTTGAAGTCACCCCCTTTCCTCTCCTTATTGACCGTGCTGCTCAGGGAGGTTGCTGGGGTGGGTGGTCACCACGAGACTGGTCCTGCCACCCTTCAGTCCTGTCTGATGCCTGCATTTCATTGCTGCAGGAGAGGTTTCCTACCTCTTTAACATGTAATTAAATAGAAACTCCAAACTAATCAAACCTTGAAGCTTCACTTAGGAACTCCCTGTGCGTGGCTGGGTGTGAGGTGGCAAAGTGGCAGTGCACTAATGCAGTGGGGTGGGTTTTTTACACATAGCATAACAAGTGAATAGTCTGAGTAACAGCTCAGTTCTGTTCTCCAAAATCACTGGGTCGAAACAGGCTTTGAAATGAGTCAATGAAGGCTTTAAATAAGGGGAACTTCATCTAGAGAACTTGCTGAGAAAAGAGGCAGCCAGGGGTTAATAGAGGCAGAGGGGAGACAATCAGAGCTGTGAGTAACCCCTGTGTAAAGCAGCTCCTGGGTGGATTTCTGTGGGCACTGGCAGGACAAGGGGAGGCTCTGCCTGCATTGTTCTATTCATTTGCACACCTGCTCAGAGGAGGAAAAAACAGCAGTGAGGATTGCATTGCTCATTTCTGGTGGGGATCTGGAGATGGCTTTTTGAATTCTGGCTCAAGTGGCTCTTGGTGACAAGGTCTGTTTATGTGGCCCCTGTTACTGCAATGTTTGGTGTGAGAACAGAGAGCAGAAATTCTGGAGGCAGTGAAGGAATCTCAATTACCCTGCAGCATCTTCACTCAGGACTAGGTCAGGAGACTTTGTTCAGTAACCAGTTTCTCACTTTGCAACACAAATGAGGAATAATGACCCCAAGTGTGCTGGAAATTTTGGAGGCTATGGAGAGACTGGTAGTTGAATTGTGCCACTGGATTTACATGCTGTTCTCTGTGTGTTAGGAATGCCCAGCACAAGTTTCTAAGGGGGAAATTCAGTCCTAAATAATTGATATTTCACTCCCCAGTATTCTGAGAGAGACCAATAAATGATCAAAAGTTGGCCAGAAAAGCTGCTTCAAAGTATTTTATTTTCTCAGGGAGAGCCTTCAATAACTGATAAAAATGAATTATAGTGTCATAACCAAGCAAATGGCAGCTTTTCTTCCCCCCCTGCTCCAGACACTGTTTAAATGTCTGTGTTGTACAGGAGTCTGGTATGCAGAGCACTTGGAGCTGTCTGGGAACCTCTGATGGGGAGAGGTTTGCTCAGCATTGCACATCTGGGCTCCCAGGGAGCACCCGTGTGTGCTGAAGGGACTCTGCTCACCTCTGCTCCACCAGGGCTTTTGGGGGGGCTTGAGCCTTCTATTTCTGAGTCCTGTGTGGATGAACAGTGGGGGGGTGTCAGTGCTGCTGACTTTTCTCAGATCTGTCAGAGATTGAACAAGTCGACTGGTTGTCAAAAATCCCTTCCTTTCTTGATGGTGGTGGCTAAAGCAGAGCAATAACTTGCTTCATTCCAGCAGTTGGGAGCCCTTCCTTGAGATATCTGGATCTTAAACCACCCCAAAATTGGACTTGACCATTTCCAATGGATTTTTCCAAATTGGCAATGCCCTGGAATGGCTGTGAGTGGGTTGGCAGAGCTGTGGCCACAAGAACTAATTGCAGGTGTAGCTTTGGGATAAATGAGCAGCTCAGAGGGGCTTTGGGGTGGTGGAGGCAGTGCCAGCACAGGCTGTGCCTGGGAGAGCAAAGCCTGCAGAGCTCGGGGATCAGATGCTCTTTCACTCCACTCTGGTGTCTGTAGGTGGCTGTGGGATCTCCTTATGGAATCACAGCAAAACTCATCACCTGAGGCAGTTCCTACTCCCAACCTCCTGCTCTTCCTCAGGGATTGCCAGGCCTGGTCTTGGAGCTCTCCAGGACTGGAGGCTGCACATCCCCCTGGGCAGTCTGGCCCTGCTCCCTGCCGGGTCTGCTGTGGGATGGGAAGAGGAACTGGTGCTTTAGCAAGGACAGACATCCCTTTATCTCATGGGTTTGGTCACCACTGTAAAACTGCAAAGTGTCCAAGTGCACAGGCTGCTCCTGCTGCTGCACAGAGCCCAAGTGAGGAGCAGAGGTGGCAGGGGATGTGGCCAAAGGGGCCTCTGCCCTGCAGGACACATCTGATAAGGCTGAAAGGACAAGCTCCTTCCTCTTCCTTCAGGCTGTTTCCTTTAATTGTGTCTTATTCTTTACAAAATTTCTTTATTCTTACGCTGTGAAGCAAAAGGGCTTTTTCTGCAGAAGTCTCAGAGCTCCAGTTCTGGCTGTGGGAAATGCTGGCATTAAGTTTTAGGCTCGCTGAGCTCTGTAATTTGTGTTCATCTGGGTATTTCCTTCACACCTGAGCATGGGGCTGGGCTGTGAGTCTGACATCCTGAACCTGCAGCTCCTGAGGTGGAGTTTGCTAGGAAGAAGCATTTGCTGGTTCTTGCCTGGAGAAGAGGGAGGGAGAAGTGAGGGAAACAAAATGTCCTTGATCACCCAACTCCTTCTCCAGAATTGAATGTCTCAGAAAACCCAGACTTTTTGTGGAGTGTAGCTTCTTTCCTACCCAAGCTTAGAACCTGCAGTGTCTGTTTTGTGCCTGTTGTAAGTACCTTTCTTGCATCTCATTTCAGTCCTTGCCTAGCTGTGCTCCCCTTCCCGTGAAGGGAATCCTTGGAAACCTTTAACTGTCTCTTTTGGCAGCCCAGTTTCCCAGACAGGACCTTTATTTCCCAGATTTTGGAGTGATAAATAAGTTTAAACCTTACCCTTCTCACTCTCTGCTCTCCAGGCATGAGGATGGAAAACACCCCCTTTAGTTTGCCCCTTCTTTGCACTAAGCTGGAATTATTTTGGAGGAAGCTGGAAAGGAGCTCCAGAGCCCTTCCCATCCACACTCGGGTATTGGGAGTCCTGGAGCTGATGGAGTGGGAGATCATGAGCTACCACCCAAATATTCCTGCCTGTAACTTCCCCAGAACTGTTGCCTTTGATGTCTTGTAGGAAATGGCCCCTGAGTGATGACCTGTGGCTGCTGGCTGGGTTTGATCCCTGCTCTCCCCCTTCCCTCCAGGAGGCCCTGCCCATCTCCTGCTCCCTTGCAGGGAGGTGTGCTGGGCCCTCCCAGCCCACGGGAGCTCCCTGACTCCTGTGAAGCTGCTCCTCTGCAGCTAATCCCTTATTTCAATGAGTCCATAATTCTTCCCAGTCCTCTGAAATCCTGGAATCCACTGCTGAAACCACAAATGGTCACTCTCCCATAAGTTGGGTTCGATTCCATTGTGTTGGGACAGAAAGCCAGAAGAAACAAAACATTGTGCAGCTCATTTTTAACATAACTCAGATTTTTACACAGAAAGGGGCACTGTCTTTGTAGGCAGCCTTTGAAATGTTAAGGAATCTATAATTTTGATAATCTGAGATGGTGGATGTAATGGGCTTTGGCCTTTGGGGGGAAAATGTTCTCTTGAGATTGCTAATATTTGCTGACACCTGGTTGCAGCTCCCTGTTGGCAAATGCAGGGTCACATTGCATGGTCTGGGCAGGCTTTTGAGGAAAGATCTGGGGAAGTGGCAAGGTTGTTCTTGTAGGGATTTTTGAGAGCTCCTTGGATGCCATCAACTGCCCCATCAACCATCTCTGCTCGTGGAGAGTGGGAGAGAAGAGGCTTCACAACTCCATTGTGAGCACTGAGTTGTGACTGTTCCTGACAACAAATCAGTGCCACAGAGGGAAGAGAGGCAAAACTGTTTTATTACAATTATTTTTGTCTCCAGCTTGTCTGGGTTTGCCTTGAGATTTGTCTAAATCTGATGAGATGTTTGTTCTTCACTCAAATGCAGAGGAGCTTGTGCAACTTTACAGAGGGAGAAGGAAGAGATAAAATTATAAATGGAAACCAAAGAAAACAGAGGGTTGGGACAAAGCTTGGTAATGTAAGACAGGATTGTCCATCCAGTCTTTGAAGTAGGAGTTTTCCCCAGGGGTGGAAGGCCCATGTCTGCACAGAGCTGCTCCATGAGCCTGCTGGGAGGAGGAGCACTGTGCTGACCCTCACCCTGCACCACAACACAGCATTTCTCCTCACTCTGCCTTTGGCTCCAGAGGTTTTGGGGGAGTTTTCTGCTTTTCCAACCCATTGTCCCCAGGCTGGGATCCATGGAAGGATCAAATGTGCCGAGGTCCAGCAGGTCCAAGCCCAGGCTGGGGAGCCAGGGCTGCATCCCTGCCCTGCTGTGCCTGTCCTTCCCAGCCCGGCCCTGGGGATGTGCTGATGGACACAGTGAAGTCATGGTTAATCACTGCACCTTCCTCTCTTCCCAAACCCCAACCAAGTCATCTCTGACAGGAACAGCGAGGCAAAATGTTACACACAGTGAATCACACTGAGCCCAGAGCCCAGTGCAGAGGCTCTAATTTGGGGGGAAATGTGGTGCCTGTAAGTAGCTCAACTTTTGTCTTTTTTTATATATATATACACACATAAAATTATTTATTTCAGCAGCAGTTTGTTTGATTTCAAGTGCTTCAAAAAAAGGAGCAAAGCTTGTTCCCCGTGCAGGCTTTAGGAGAGGAAAAATGAGCATTGTGAAAGAGGGCAAAGTTGTGAAAGTGGGGATGGTGTTGTCGGAGAAATGAAACTGGGAAGGCTTTTTGGTCATGGCAGACAGGGCAGGGGGTTGTTAAATAGAATTTAAGGAACCAACCAGACAGAAAGGGCTGGGAGTTTGTTCAGAAGGTGAATCTTGGGGCTGGAAATACGTGATTCTGTTGTTACCTTGGTGGGTTTATCACCCTGCAGGTTACTGCTGGCTGTGACTGCACTGCCGAAATGCAATCTGTGCTTGCTGGTTATTGTTGGGATTGGAGGAAATGGGGGAAAAAAACCCCTTGGTTTGTCTTTTGGCTTCTTTAGAAAGTTCTCAAAAAGGCAGAGAAATCACAGGTCCTGGAGGGAAATGGTTAGAATTTAAAAATGAGCACTTTGGGATAGACAATGTAAAACCAAAACTTAAAGAAGAAACAATCTGAGTTACAACTTTAAAAAATAAAGTGATGAATTAAAAAGGTGAGAAAAACTGCTCCAGTGTTGGGTTGGGTTTGGTTTGGGTTTACTTTTTTAAAACACTTAAATAAATGGTTTTTAATCATAATAATACTAAATTAATAAAAATAAGAAATTATAATAATAATTTAGCTAGAAGGAAAAAATTCGTTTCAAGGCAGCCTTGAGTTTTGCAGCAATCAAGAAATGTGGGTGAGGAGAAGCTGTTTCTTTTTAAGAAATTTGATTAAAATGGTGCCCTAAGTTAGTAGAGTCACAATATATAATTATGTATTTTATTAAAAAGAAAGCATTAGTTTATAGGTCATTTGCTAGAGAGTTTCTCTCCAATTTCTGTGAAAATCAATACACCAGTGTACTAGAAACGTTTGTTTCTCATTATTAATTAGTATTTAGTGTAAGAGGAGAAAAGTTACTGCTTGAAAAAGCAGTGTAAAAAGGAGAAAATGGCTTTGTCACAGATTTATTATTTTTTTTTAATCAGCTAGAAAAAATTATGTCAATTCTACAGCTTCGAATTTAAATAATATGCAAGAATGTTGTCAAGTCATTGTAGCTTTTGTGCATTGCTGTGCAGGATTGAAGGTTTCAACAGAACTTAACAAAGTTAAAGCTGCAGAAATTTAAATTTGCTGGATTATCCTGTCGCTGCTTTAATCAGTAATTAATGAGATTCTAAATGCTGCAATTCAGTACTAAAATGTGGAATTTAGACCATCATTAATTATCAATTAAAGTCATTTCCTTGTGTAATTAATTTGATAGTTTTCTACAAAATGCCAATCTGTCGCTATTGCATTGCTCCTGAAAAATCAGCTTTTTATTGTTTGGTTGTAGGTTTTGAAACAGGAATTAATAATTATTTTTTGCTGTTTGCTATTCCCAAAGATTCTCAGTTTTCTCTGCCCGGGCAGGGAATCCCTGACCCTCTTATCCCTTCCTGGACAGTTTTGCTTCAAAATGATTTTATTCTCCTGTAAATTCTCTTCTCCCATTTCAATAAGCTGCCGTGGGAATCTTTATGTTTGCTTTTTGGGGTGTTTTCCTGGGGATTTGGTACATTTTGAGGCTCGGGGGGCAGTTGTGCTGACAAAATAAAAGCAGGCAGCACGATGTGAGCGTGGCATGGGCTGCAGCTCCCTGGCTTTTAAGGGATTTCAGAGCCAGCCTCGGGGATTTTCAGGAGTCTGACAAGGCTGCTGTGGGCAGTGCCTGGAAAGGGCTGCTTGGGTGGATTTGGGGTTTGGGGGAGCAGATCTAAGGGAATAATGGGATTATATTTTCTTGCTGTAGTGAGGGAGTCCCTCTTTAAGGCTGTAAATGGCACTGGAGGAGTTCACTGCCCTGCCTGTTTAAGGAGTCAGGTATAAGCAGCACTGGCATTTCTAAGATATGGGGAAATAAATACTGGAATAAAACCCAGTTTCCATGGCAGTGTGAGCTCAGTGCCCCTGGCAGAGATCTGGAAAGCAAAACTCCCTGGATGTGGGTGGCCAGATTTCCACCCTGAGCACTGGGAATGTCCCTCTTTCCCTCCCAGGCTTTCAAACTGGCCTTTTTGCCTTAAAATGCTTCCCAGCTTGTAGTGAGGAACCCCCAGGGCCAGGAGGAGATGGGGATCACATCCATTTGGGATTTGCCTCCTGAATGCTTTGTCTTCCTCCCTGCAGGACTTTGCTTCCCGGGCCAAACTGGCTGTGCAGAACCTGGTGCAGAAGGTTGGATTCTTTGGGATCCTGGCGTGTGCCTCGGTGAGTCTGTGTGGGAGCAGAGGGGTGGGGGGCACAGGGGGTGCTTTGCTGTCCCTGTGCCCTCTGTGGTGCTCACAGAAACGGGGTCACTGTGGCACAGACAAACCCCAGTCCTGGGTTAGCACCAAACACAGGGAATTCTGCATAAAAACACAGCTAATTTATTATCCCTTCCCTCCACTGCACCACTGATTCTCCTTGGAAGGTGAGGAGTTTGGGAGAGTTCTGTTTCCTTTTTAAACCATAAAAAAAACAAAAGGTGCAGCAATCTTTCAAAAGATTAATCCATTAATTCTGTAGTTCAGCCTGGAGTGGGGAAACCTGGAAAAACAGGTCAGTTCACTGAAGATGCCAAAGGTTTGTCGCAGCGAGGAAAACTTACAAGACATTCTTAAAATTCCAGAAGTTTCTGTGCTCCTGTTTCCGAGCAGGAGTGCTCCCTGTGCCTGATGCTGAGCCAGTGTCCAGCAGGTGCTCTGGGGCACTGGAGACCCAGCAGATCCCACCATATTCCCAGTTATCCCGGGGGGCCCTCCCAGCCCAAGAGGCAGCAGGAGCTGTGGCAGTGCCTGGGGGATCTGCTGGAACCCTGGCAGGATTTCCTCAGGTGTTTTTGTACAAGCTTACAGTGCTTGGCATCCTCAGAGCCAGAGCTACACGTGGGTTGAAGAGTGGAAAACTACCTGTAGAAATCCTGATTGGGGTGTGCATCCAGTGTAATCCTGAACCTGCTCTTGGGGCCATTGGGACCCAGAGGGGGCAGAAGGAGGAAGCAAATGTCACTCGTGGCTATTGAGCTCCAAACTGCCTGTGGTTTATTTTCTCTCCAGGCAGGAGGGGCTACGAGCCCCCCAGTGATGGGGTTTCAGTCTTTAAGTGGGATAATGCTGTTCTTTCACAGCAGAAAAATATTGAACCCTTTGAGGTTTGAAGGGGCTGAGTTTAAGCAGCATTTGGACAACGCCCTCAGCCCTATGGTGTGACTTTTGGGGTGTCCTTTGCAGGGCCAGGGGTTGATCCTGATGGGTCCCTTCCAGCTGAGCACATTCTGTGGTCCTGGGAGGTTTGAATGTCCCTCTGGAAGCCTCATGATGTGGGAATGGTGTGCCTTGTACTCCATCCCCCCTGCCAGCTGTGGGGTGAGGTTACAGGCAAGGGGGCAGGGCAGGCTCCCCACAATCCCATTGCTGTGGGATAAGCACAGCTTTGGGGTGAGCTGTTCATCCCACACTTGTCCAGCACACCCCAGTTTCCCAAATTGCAGGGATGACAACACCAAGTGCTTGCCCAAGTGTGGGCACCGTGTGTTAGCTGGGAGGGATTGGTGTGGTTGCAGCTGCTGCTCAAAGCTGCTGTTCCCTCATCTTTGGGCCTTAATGTTCAGGCTGGGCTGAGGTTTCAGGCTGCTCCTAACCCTTCCCAGCCATGGAGCTCTGAGCCTGCTCCTTGCCTGCCCTGACTCAGTGACCTGTGGGACATCCCTGGGACCAGCACAGGGCAGGGACGAGTTACTGGGGTGGCTGGACAAGGAGTGTGGATAAAAGGAGAACATGAGGAAGGAGTTGCTCAACATGAGAGGTGACACGTAAACACTTTGTAGTTCCTGCTTAGCAATTCTTAAACATTTGCTTCACTTCCTCCCCACTTGCTGCCCAGTCCCTGAGCTCCAGGGGGCTGGGGGAGGGCTGAGGGGCCAGGATCCACCGGGATACACCAGAGGGTTTGTTAATGTGTTCACAGAATAACTGCGGGGCAGCTGTGAAAGAGGCAGAGCTGACATGTGGCAGAGGCAGGGAAGGAGCAGGGATTCATTCCAAGCTGGGCATTTGTGTGGCACCTGAGGCAGAGGAGGGTGAGGAAGGTGAGGAAGGCAGGCAGCCCCCCTTGCATTTGTGCCCCACGAGCCTCAAGGCTTCTCTTGCTTCCTGCTGCTGGAAGTTGTCTCCTTCTCTTAGAACTGGGATCTCACTTTTGGATTTTAAGCAGGGTTTTATCTGATGTATTTTCCATGATGGGAGGGCTTGCTCAGGAAGTGGCAGTGCCTGTCCCTGCTCTGGGTCCTCTCTTCAGTGGTGGCTTCTGGGTGCTACATAAAAACACCACCAGACTGGGTGTAATCTGTGCTAGTTTAGCCAGTGAAGTCAATGGACTGGGGTGTTGTTGAGCAGCAGCAAGGGAGGCACAGTATTGTCTGGAGCTTGTTCCTATGGAAAGGCAGCTCTGGGGAAGGAGCAAAGCAAGAACCAGCCCTCAAGTCCCTCACTGTGACTTGTGAGAATTTGCCCTCCTGGCTTTGTGGGCTTCTTTTGGCAACTTCCAGCACTGTGTGTGTGTGTTTTCAAGAACAAGCACAGGAGCACTGTCTGTTCAGTGCAGTGATGGCCCCACAGCCCCCTGCCCAGAGCACTGAAACCCCCTGTGCCCTCAGAACCCCCCCAGCACATCCCAGAGCCTGGAGCAGAGCTGAGAGTCAGTAATTGCTGGGCTCCTGTGCCCGGGCAGCTGCCCCAGAGCAGGTTCCACAGTTCAGGTTTCCCCTCAGGTGCTGCTGGGGCTGCTGCTCTGGACCAGCCCAGCACGGCCCTGCTCAGCCTCTCACACCCCACAGGTTTCTAGCCAGGAGGCTGCAGAGTTACTGTCTTCTATTCCTTACCAGTTTTCCCTCTTTATTTCTTTATTTCTGGAAGCAAACCCCACCAATCCTGCAAGTTTATTACACGCTGCTCCTGTGATTACACACCCCCTCCTCAGGCCCTTTACTGCAGCAGGAGAGGGAAAGGTTGGAATCTGGACACTTTCTTGGTTTGGTTTCAAAAATATTTTACAGATAGTATCACAATACCAGAAGTCAAGCCAACAGTTTAATAATAATAAAAAATTCGTTTAATTTTAAATGAAAGGCATATGCTTCATAAAATCTAATCAGTGCTTTTAAACTGGATACATATGACTGTAAATGCCAGTTTTTAATGTAGTTTCTCAGCTGGGAGTCACTGGGGATCAGCTGGAACACTGGCTTCCAAGAGTGATGGGCTTGTCAGGGAGAAAATTTGATAAATCACTCAAAATGGCTTTGCTGTGGTTTCTGTGCATTTCACATGGAAAACTTTGTGTTGGCTTTTTTCAGAATCCAGGGGTAAGGAGGGACCATGAGAATGGAATTGTCTGGGACCTTGTGGGGCTGAATCCCAGAGACTGATGTGGTGTGACAGTAACATTTTCATAGCTGTGGAGACACGGGAGTTCTGGATTGTTGGAGAGGGGGGACTGTTCATTTTTCAGCTTCCAGGCCTGTCGTGTTCCTGCAATTCCTGACCCTCCTTCCTTGCCCTCCACAGATCCCAAACCCCCTGTTCGACCTGGCCGGGATCACATGTGGCCACTTCCTCGTGCCCTTCTGGACCTTCTTCGGGGCCACCTTGATTGGCAAAGCCGTAATTAAAATGCACATCCAGGCAAGTACTGCCCCTCCCTGGGGGCTGGGAGGGGGGAAAGGCTTCATTATTAAAAGGCTTTATTATCCTTTCCCTCTTGCACCGTGCTTGCTTCCCGAGGAGTTGTGGAGTCTCCCAGCCCGTCCTGAAGTAATGGAAATTAAATCGGTGCAAAGGCTTTCCAATAAAGGATCTGCTGGGCTGCTCAGGCTCGCCATGAGTAATTTATAGCCCCGCAGTAATGAGCTCTTGCTCTTGCCCGCCAGGAAATGGGTGGTTGGCCGAGGTATTTACCTGCGGCTTCCCCGGCCCGGAGCAGCCCCGCTCATTTCGGGAACTCACTCAGTGCCGGCCGGTGCTGCTTCCAGGGCGCTTTGAAAGGCTCTTGTTAGCTCAGCTGAGCACGCAGAGAAAGGCCCTGAGCCCTGCAGGGCCACCCGGCCCAGCCCAGCCCAAAATTCAGTTCAAAAATAACGGGGTTTGCTTTTAAACCCGTCACCAGTTGGGGGGGGGGGGAGATGAAGGTTTGGTTCCCCGGGGTCCTGCTGGTGGGGTCAGTGCTGGATCAGGAACCAGCCCCTCTGCTGGGGATGTTTGGGGGGTTTTGACACTGCTCAGTGCCTGTACCTCTGTTGCTTGGCAGTCTTTGCTGTCACCACAGTAAAGCAGCAGAAACTCTTCCTCCAAAATTACTCACGGAATTACTCACCTCAGATTTAAAATCTTTTGCCCCACAGAAGATGTCAACCTTTAGCTTTTTAACTCCCATCACTTTGCAAATGGTTATTTTACTTTGCCCAGTCCTTAAGCAGAAAACAATAAATAGATTTGCAATTTCTTTCATTTACTGTGACCAAACAGCTTTTTCTCCACACTTATTTTTGTATTACCTGAATTTTTCTGCTTTTATATCTTGAGTGCTGTTAGAATGTGTTCTGGCAGCACAGGAAAGTGAAACAGCATTTGATCAATATTCCTTTTATGATTTTAATTGCCCTGCTCAGCTCCCCCAGTGCTTGCTGTGTAATTTACAGAGCTCCACACTCGCATCACATGGATGTGAAAAACCATTTCCCAGTGTCTTGTACAGTTGGTAAATCATCTGATTTTGTAAGAGGCTCAGCTATTAGGATTCTCTTTTTCAAGCACACTCTTGTGCAATAGCCTTGATTTTTGGAGTGATCTGGCTGAACTTGGAATTTAGGAAATGTGAGAGTCATGGAAAAGGCCTTTCATGGCCTGTTGTGCAGACAGGAAGCAGTGAGTGCAGCAGGGGCTGCTTTGAACTGGCCCCTTCCTCCGGGCCATGGGATCCTCTGCTTGGAGTCACATCCCCTGTGTGCAGCCTGCAGGGACAGCTCTCCTTGGGCCAGGGGACTGGGGGAACTCTCTGCCCCCTCATCTACTCCCAGCTTGCTCACTCGGGTGGCAAACAGGACCAACGTGGATGTAGCAAGGGCTGTTTCAACAACACTTGCACTGCTTGGAGAGGAGGAGGGAGTGGTAAAAGCACAGGCATTCGGATTTGCTGCAAAATCAGATGTGTCACAGGAGTTTTTTATTGAAGTGCCTCCACTCCAAGTATTCTGTTTTATCTCGGTGACAATGCCAGAGGTGCCCAAAGGCCCCTTGTTCTTCCCTGAGTATTTTTGGGCGTGTTTCTGTTGTGATTCACACGAACTTGGGGACTAAGAGGTATCATTTTTCACTTCTGTGACCCTCGGGTCCATGTGTTTGTGTAAAGGGGACGTGCATTTTCCCATTAAAACATTGTTGATGGAGTAAAGTGACCTTGAGCTTCTGGGAATGTGGTTTGGGGAGGACTCGAGTGGTCGGGGCCAGGCTGTGAAAACACTGCAAGACATGGGATCTGTGAGGAAACAGGGGTAGAGGGACAGCTCTGTGAGGGGAATAGTGGACACTGAGGGTGTGGAAGCAGAGGAGGGGGAGCTGTGGGAGCTGGCTGGGAGGGGACCCGGGGCACTGGTGGTGCTTCCCCTCCATCCCACTTTCTCCAACCGGTGTTTTCCCTCCTGCAGAAACTCTTCGTTATTATCACCTTCAGCAAACACATCGTGGAGCAGATGGTGGCCCTCATTGGGTGAGTAATTAATGCCTCTCTCATTAGGTGGAAAAGTACTGGAGGGCAGGGTTCAGGTCTCCCTCCCAGCCTGTTCCTCCCCAGAGCCCTCCCAGGAGGGCCTGAGGCTCAGGGGCTCTTGGAGCCACAGGGAACCCCCACCCAGGACCAGGAGACAGCTCTGCCACCCAGACATTCCTGCACCCCCAGCTGCTTTGCAGGGGCTTGCTTCAGTCCTGGTGTGATCCTGGGACAGAGAGTGAGGCATTTTATGGAAAATCATATTGATATATTAGATATAGTTCTGCGATATTTGGAACATACATAAATATATTATTGATAGAGTGTTTTCTCTATTATATTCATGGATAAAATACTAGAATTGCATGATTCTGGATTGAAAAGCTGGGATTTTATGCAGTGTTCCAAGGTGACAATAAACATGCTCCATAATTCAAACTGTCAGACATTTACAATATGAAATCCCTCATAAAACATCAGCATGAGCAATTGGCTGTGTGGAAGTTGAACTCCACTGTTACACTGGGTAGAAATGACAGTTCTCAGGGATAGAAACTGTGTTGATTTTGAGGTTTCTTTTTTTTTTACTGAGTTCTCTGCTGATTGATTGGTGGTTTCTTTTTTAAAAGTTGAAATCTCAGTTTAAAGCAAGAAAGCCAAGCAAAACCTGAGGTAGGGCCAGTTAGGGGGGCAAACAGGCAAAGCAGCAGACGGGGGTTTGGGTGAGGCTTGGGCAGAGAGGAGGAACTGCTGGGTTTGCCTCATATTTACCTGTTCAGTGATGGAATTCTGTGCCATTCTATACCATTCCCTGCCTGGTAACCCAACAAATAACAGCAAACCACACAGGAGCTTCTGAAATGGCTTGGATGCAAACCAAGGGTGCAACTTAATGAATTTAAACGTGGGCAACTGGATCAAATGCTGTGGATTTCATCCAGAATTGCCCCTGTGCTCCTGCTGTGCCAGTGCAGGGGTGGATTCCTGTCAGGGGGCAAGTTGGGGCTTCTAAATGGGAGTCTTTAACGTGTAAATAGAAGGTTTTATGTCATGGGGTCTGGGGGTTTTGTTGGGACTTGTGTTTCTTTATAAACTGGAAAGAACCCATTCCAATTTAATCCAATCCCATGGGAATCCATAAACTAAATTCTAAGGTGTTCCCACTTTTCCAAGGTCTGTGCCATGGGACAAATTGATTGGCACTTTGCTGCTCAAACTGTAATAACTGTTTTCACATAAAATCCAAAAAGCCACACTCCTCAAGAACAGTTTCAGGGGAGGAATGTCTGGAAACAATTCCTTTTAAAATACCTGAACTCCAAGCAGTGATGCTGTACAAGGAAAAGGAGTGTCAGAAGAAACTTGTAGGGAATTTCATTAATCCTGACTTTATTATTCCTGATCTTCTGACCTCTTTTGTACCAAACTTCAGTATTAATTTGTTGCTTTGAACATTATTAAAAAGAGAGAGAGAGAAATGTGGCTCCTTTGAACCATCAGGAGTTTTTCTCAGTATCAATCACACCAGACAGTTTGATCTGCACCAGCTCAGGTATTTCCAAGGATTTACTCTCCTGAGGGTCTTGCAGCCAAAACTGGTAGTTTTTTCCTACTTCATCTGTCTTGGAGATAATTTTGCATTGAATTACTTCGAGTGCATTCACAGGAGCTCTGCTGGATTTGGGGTTTATTGGAGGGTTGATGTCAGAGTTAAAAAATGTTCCTGGGAGACAGTAAGATTTTTGGAATGTCCTGGTATCCTTGACTTTTCCCAAGCTGTCTGCTGGCATTACCTCATCAATCTGAGTTAGAGGGAATAGAAAACATGTTAAACAATACCTTGCATTAAAAGCCCTGTTATTAAAATAGAGTTCTATTTAACGGTCAGTAACTTTATTTTAATCAAATTCCACTTCAGGCTTTCTGTGCCTGGGATATTGCTCTTACACAACGGGAAATATCTGAGCACAGGACCTGAAAATAATGGACAAATTAAAACACATAAAAATCTGAGACAGAAGGACTAGATTGTGAGAGAAACTCTGAGAATATTTGATTTTATAAGGCAGGGAGAATGTCCCGCTAATTCGGTGGCTTTTAGTGAAAAAGCAGAACTGCTTCACGTGCAGACCGTGCTCATGGCTCAGGAGCCTTGGCTTGTCCCTGGGAGAGCAGCAGGCTGGTTTGAGAGCACTCAGGGTAACGTGATCTTACACTTCTGTCTGGGGCTGCCTTGCAAACAGATCATAAAACACTCCCTACATTAATTAAATAAAGGAGGGGAAACGTGGCAGGAAATAAGGAAGCTGTTCACCGAAAATTTTAAATTTCTTACAATTTCTTGGTGGTTGCTGGAGCACAAGAGATGGACAGGAGGTGGGTGGTGACACCAAACCTTGCAGGGGGGACCGAGGGACACGGGTGGGTTCGAGGGGCAGGGTGAGTGAGGGGTGCTGGCACCTCCTGGGCTGGGAACTCCAGCCTGCTGGGCCAGCCCTGCTTTGGGGGGCTCTGAGGCTGCCCAGGTGCTGGGAGAGGATCCTCTGCTCTGCTCTCTTCCATCCCTGAGCCCTTCTGTAGGTGCACTCTGGTGTCCTGCTGGATTTACTCCTCACCCTTGTAAAGCACTTGGAAGCTGCTTTTAGGCCAAGCCCAGCCCATTTCAAATAGTTAATTATTGTGTGTTGTGGCTTTTGCTTTGGCTCTTCAGTCTTTGCTTTTTGGTGGTTTTTTTTTACCTACAGCTGCAGGGCTGGTTGTGCAGTCACACTGAGCAAAGTGCTTTTGGGCATGATGATGTTTTCCTGGAAGTGGCAGTTTTAAATGTGGATTAAGAATTCCCAGAAAACTACTAAAGAAATAATTCTCAAAGCACAAACCATCCACAAAACTGTTGCCATCCATTCTGGTTAAATGTTGAGAAAGAAAAAAAAAATAATTTTTTTTTAATTCCTCCTGCTCAGTTGGTGTTTTGTGAACTCCAGAACTGCAGCAGACACAAAACACTCATAACCATGTTCTGTTGAATGTGCCCTTCACCTTCATGATCTGAGCCAATGAACTCATTTGGAGTTTAGGTGCAGTGAAACCCAGCTAAGAACTTTGCCACTTCCATGGATTTTGACCCTCAAAGTGTAATTCAGCAAGCTCTGGAGCCCTGCCCAAAGTGCCCATGCTCCCAAAGGGTCCTTATCCCAGCTGGGGCTGTTTGTGGGACACCTTTCCCAGCTCTGCAGCCCAGTGGGAATGGTGCATGTCTGAAAGAAAAGCAGGGATTTGGTCATTGGCACTGTTGCCTGGACAAACCAGTTTGTTTCTTGTGCCATAAATCTTTGCCTCCAAGTTAAACTCAGCTGGTGCTGGGGAAGGAGCCTGTTCCTTCCCCACAGTGAGACCACGGTGACCGATGGGACTGGGAAGTTTGTTTAAGGATTGTAGGGGGTTTTATCAAAAATCCTTTACAGTCCAGGTTTAGGTGATTTCTTCAGAGCATGAGTCAAGGAGGGATGAAGGGCTGCACCAGAAATCCATTGTCCTGGGATGGGAAGGGCCCTGGGTTGGATTCCCTGGGTTTGGGAGCCAAGCACACCTTTGAAATGCAAGCAGAACTCTCCTTACACGGGGCACTGGAGAGCAGAGCTGGGGCCAGGCAGGTCAGGGATGGTGCAATTCCTGTTTCTGAAAGGATTGGTTTAACAGAATGTCCCAAGGAAAGAGCCCAGCAGGCCTGGGCTCAGGTGGGACAAACTGTGGGACCCCTTTGGCTGGGAGAGGGAGAGATTTCTGTCTCCACCTCCTGAAGGAAACGGAGCCTTTGAACCCCAAAGGTCTCTGCTGCTCCTGCCCATAAACCAGGTTCATTTTGTGCAGCATTAGAGCCCTGCACAGCTCAGGCCACAGCGTGCTGGGACCCAGGGGGTCTGGTGGCAGCTGGGGATGCTCCTCCTGGCTGGCAGGGCTCTCCCTGAGCCACGTTTGGGCAGCCCCAGCTCCCGGGTTTCCCTAAACCGGGGTCCAGGTGTCCCTAAACCAGGGTCCAGGTGTCCCTAAACCAGGGTCCAGGTGTCCCTAAGCTGGGGTCCAGGCCTGGGCAGCCCCAGCTCCAGGGCTGAGTCAGGCCCAGCCCAGTGAGTCACTGCAGGTCCTGCTGGTGGTGCAGCCTCGGGGAAATGGATGGTTTAAATACTGTGAGAATCTTTATCAGCACAGGAAATGACAGCTCATTAAAATACTAACCGTTGAGCCTGTTTAGATCACTGTCTGGAAAAAAATTAACCATTGAGGGCTCAGATAAGCGGGAGGAAGAAAGGTGCTCTGTTCAGACAGCGAGCACATAATGCAAATGATCAGCTTCACTAATTGTCCAGGGGCATAGAAATAGTCCCGCTGGGAGCTGCTTTGTCCGGGGTTTATGCAAGTCTGACTTGGCCAGAAGTCGATACCAGCACAGGGGTTTTGTAAAACCTCCGAGGCACGGGTGGCTCAAAGAACCCAACTCGGTGCCTCTCCCCAATGTTTCAGTGCTTTGGAGCTGCATCAGGGATTTCCCCCCTGTTCTTGCAGGGGAAGGGAGAAATGGGCATTAATAAATATTAATAAATGGCTCCTGGGCAGGATGGTTTAGTGGTGTTTCGCCCAGCTGTTGGGAAAGTGAAAGCCTTTACCTTGTCCCTCTGGTCTGGCTGTCAATGGTCTGGTTTGGATCAATTATTTTGAAGAGTCGAAGGTACAGGGAGGGGGAAATCCAGCCCAGTGCAGCTCCTGCCTTTGGCACATCCTGCAGTGCCTCTTGTGTCCCAGTTCTGTGGCAGGAGAGAATCCCTGCTGGCTGCACGAGGGCAGGGGCTGGGTGCCAGCCCCCAGGTTATTGTTTTATTAGGATAAAATAACCCCCCCAGTGAAACCTCCACGCTCATCGCAGCTTGGGGCTGGGTTCCAGGGGCTCCCGGAGCCGGGCAGGGAGGCAGACTCAGGGATGCACTGAAGTTCTTATTTACAGCTTTCATTTCCATCAGAACAGCTCAGAGTTAATCAGCTGCTTCATCATCACTCGCTGTTCGAGCCTCTCATAAACTTTAATTAGCAGAGAAACCCCCGTGTGAACGTTCCCCCAATGTGGGTCTGCAGTGGCGGCTCCTTTGTCTTGAAAACACCGGTGAATTCTAATGTTTCTCTCTGGAAAAGTGGGCAAAACATGGGCAAAACACCATGAGGGTTTTCACAAGGTGGGAACTCTCTCTCCTGAACGGGGCTCTGCTGGATTTTTAGTGAGATGTTGGTGCAGTGAGACTGAAGTGCAGCGTTCTCAGAGACCTGTCCTTGAGCGTTAGCACAGCTTGGAATTGATTCCCTAAGGGTTCCCAACCTCTCCAGGCACGGGGAAAGAGATTTCAGGAGCTCAAGAGCAGCCTCTACTCCTAAAGATCTTGTCAAAGAAATTATGCCTTTCAAAGTGCAAATATCATGATTAAATGGTATTAAATAATATTAGTGAAAATCCATTTGTCTGGAATATCAAGTAAATTCTTACTTTTTGTTAATCTGACACAGGGGAAAATACAATTTGTCTCCTCTGGTTTTGGTGCTTCATCCCGTGAGAAAACTCCCTGGAGTTCCAAAGGTCCTGCTGAAAAGATTGAAATTCCCCCCAAATCTTTCCTCCCATTTCCCGATCAGGGACAGTCACTCCTGAAAAAGCAAATTAATAAATTGTCTGGTGTATTTTAAACACAGTTTTGCTGTAATTGGAATGGCAGTTTTAGGAGTCACAACCAGGGACTTGGTGTCATTTCCAAACTGCTCCTAAAGCTCCTGTGCTGAGCCTCGAGTGGATGGGAAGGTTTCGTTTATTTCTTGGGGAGAAAAGCTCTGGAATTTTTAATTTGGATAGAAATTGTAGCTCTGAGTTAAAAACAATTAATTTATCTAATTACAAGTACCTGGTAGTTTAATTACAATCCCAGGTTCTGAAAACAGGCTCCAGCAGTTTCTCGGTGAATCAGAATTCTCGTGGATGTTTGTATTGGGTATTAGAATGCAAGTCATGGTTTTGACTGAAATGTTCTCATTTTAGTGAATTTAGGCTGTACCAGAGGCTTGTGCCACTTTTTGGAAGTTTGTTCCCAGTTTCAGCTCCTTGTGAAACATTTAATTTTAGCAGAGAATCAGAATTAATTAACCCAAAACCTGAGTTTCTAAAATTTCTCCGGAAATAAAATTCCTCCTGAACTGAATTTTTTTCAGTGGGTTTTTTTCCCTAAAAAAAGGGAAAAAAATAATTAAAAAAGAGGCATTTTTTTTTCCTCTCTCTTCTGCTGCTTTAGTAGGGGCAAAGGACTCGGTGTTTGGAATGGGATTAAATGAAAACTGATTTTTAAGGCTTTTAAATTCTAAGATTATGCCTATATTTGGATATCAAGTAACACGGATCTGGGTGATTAAATGGTTTAATTTTGTCAAAAGAGCACAAGTAACCAGTACTGTCCTGCTGGAATGGGATTTCAGGGATTTCACCATGGAGTCAGGATTTTCTAGATGTGCCTCTGCTTCTTTTTACTCCTTATTTAAATCTATGGACTTTTTTCAGTATTAAAATTGCAGTCCAATCCCGTACAAAAGTGCAGAATTTCAGAAGCCGAGGTGTTCACATCCAGGCTCTTGTACTTCCTCAAAACAGCTTTAATGAAATTAATGTTGTGCTCTTAATTCACAGGCATTGAATTAAGCTCAGAAAAGGGAAAAAAAGGAAAGAAAAGAAGATAAAAAATAAGATAAAACCTTTGAATGCCGGTGTTGATGCCCCGGGAGCTGTTCCAGCCTCTGAGCTTGGGCTTTATTATGGCTTTGCTCTGGCTTTAGTGCTAATTTAGGACTGACTTCGTTCAGCTTTCAGTAAAACTGAGTCATTTGGACCCCCCTGTGTTAATGATCCACCTCCCATCATTGCCACACTCCTGGGACGTGCAGGATTGGAAATAACCCATCACCTCGCGGCGGCTCCTCGGGCTCCCAAGGTTGGGAAAGAAACAGGAACCTCCCCAAGAGCCCCCGACTGTGCCGGGAGAGCCGAAGGGCTGCGGGAACCCTCGGGGACTCGGGGGGAGTGGGGAAGGGACTGCCTGGGGGCTCTGTCTGCCCTCCCCGGAGTGTTCCCAGCCCGGGCACGCAATTTCCTCACCCGGCTGCATCAGCCCAGGGTGAATCAGGAGGGAAACGGGCCTTTTCTGGGAAATGTGCTCCCTACACTCGCTCCCGGCCAGCCTTGAGGGAAATACGTGGAGTGGGCAGGACGGGCCACTCGGTTTCTTCACTCTGGGCCTTTGCTGAAATCCCTAAAATTAAAAGAGGTTATTTTTTAATCGGGCTTTAGGCTGGAAAGGGAATATTGAGTCAAATGGGGAGAGTGAGGGAAATAACTGGCGAGATGCAGAGATGCACAAGGGGTGGGTCTTGGTGTCTGCAGTTGTTTCACTGAACCAAAACGAGCACCAAAATCCAGGGCACTTTTTAAATGTAGGAGACCACACTTGATTTCTTTAAAATTTAAAAAAAAAATCTCCATTCTCTTTGAAATTCCAGTGTGGTGTTTGTCAGTAGGGGAGTCAGGACTGGTGGTGGATGTTTGTGGATCCAGCCTTGGGATCCTTTGGACTGTGTGCGTGTTCTCACACAGCTCAGGCAGTGTTGGCTCGTGATAATGTATTTGGTGCATTATTTGAATTTGTGGGGTTTTTTAAGGGTTGTGACCTTTATTAAAGGTGTTTGGATCTTAGGGCAAATAGCAGTGTGGATGGATTTAAGGAGAAGCTGCCTGGGTGGGTTTCGTGGAAGCCTGGCCAGTGGAATTTGAGGGGAGCTCGGAGGATGCCCAGTATTCCCACCTTCACCCTGTGGAGGTGGGAGAGGATTCCCAGTGCCCACCTTCCTTCACCCTGTGCAGGTGGGAGAGGATTCC
>JAWWEE010000048.1:2949335-2970266 GCA_035221455.1 Xenops minutus | reverse complement strand
AGAGGATTCCCAGTGCCCACCTTCCTTCACCCTGTGGAGCTGGGAGAGGATTCCCAGTGCCCACCTTCCTTCACCCTATGGAGGTGGGAGAGGATTCCCAGTGCCCACCTTCCTTCACCCTGTGGAGCTGGGAGAGGATTCCCAGTGCCCACCTTCCTTCACCCTGTGGAGCTGGGAGAGGACTCCCGGTGCCCAGGGGGGATCCCAGGCAGGAGCAGGGCGCTCAGCAGGGCCCTGCCGTGCCAGCCCCGTGCCAGCCGGGTGCAGGGCAGGGTGCGGAGCCCTCTTTGTTCCTTTGTTAATGCGTGCCCGGGGGAGGCGCCGCAGGATTTGCTCACGCGTTCTTTTGGGAAGGGATGACGCACAGATTGTCCTAATAAGGACTTGCCCGGAGAAGGGGCCGTCTCCGCGCGGGGGAAGGGGCAAGTCATAGGGCGAGCAGTTTCTTTTTTAACCGGGGGATGACACAAGCACAAGTCATTTCCTTATTAATCGGTTCAAACCAGTTCTTACAGGAACTGCTGGTGATAAATGTGGGACTTCTCCGAAGTCATTCATTTGCCTCCCAGCTCTGCCCCAGCGCGCAGCTCCTTCTCTCCTGCTGCCTCCAAGGACATGCTCCAGCTCCCAGCTCCCAGCTCCCTCCCGAGCACTCTGCTGCTCACAGAGACTTTGCTTTTTAAGCACTTTTGGAGGACATGGGGGAATATGTCCCTGCCGAAGTATCAGATCAAAAGATGAAATTTACTTCATTCCGTGGCTTTCTGTTTTCTCAAGTAGCTTCAAGTTCCGTTCTGAGCTGTAGCTCAGCCTGAACTTTGCTCTGGTTAGGTGGAGTGGTAAGTTTTAAAAAAATCCAACCCAATTTTTTTTCTGTTTTTTGTTTTTTTTTTTTTTCCCTTCTGTTTTGTCTTGTTCTCTGGGATGAACTTTCCATCAGTGCTATTCCAAGTATAGGTCCTTCTCTTCAGAAGCCATTTCAAGAGTATCTGGAAGCTCAGAGGATAAAACTCCACCACAAGTCGGACAGTGGCGTTCCACAGGTAAGAACCTCTGCCTTCCTGCCTGCCTTGTACCAAGATCTGCACTGACCCGGGCAACAGATAAAAACCGCACTTTAAAATCAACCTGCGAATTAAAAACTACTCTGTAGTGGATTTAAAAATTCTTCAGTAATTGCTTGAAGCCGGGTTTCAGTCCTTCAGAGAATAAGCAAAAGAATAAAGGCAGCCCAGTGGCATGTCTCTGTGCTTTAGCTGCCTGCTCGGGAAGGGAAACTTAGGGAGGAAAACGTTGCATTTCCGTGTGAAATGGTACTAGACTGCAGCATCGGTGCCTCAGGAGCCGGCAGGGCGTGTGGCTGAGTGCACAGCAAGAGAAATAAAACCCCCAGCCTTTAGGGTTTGAGAGGGAAAGAGAACTGCAGTGCTTAGAGCAGGGGCAAAGCGCAGAAACTTCCTCTCATACCAAAAAAGTATTTAAGAAGTATTTTTAAAAAAGTTACCCTGAATTTGCAGCGGGACAGAGCGAGTTTGGCATGAGAGCCCGTGGGATATTGAGGCCTTTTTAGATAAAATCTGTGTCTCTAACTCAGATGTCACGGGCAACCCTCGTAGCTCCTATAAATGCTGCTGTGCCCGTTTCTTACCACGAGAGAGACTCGGGGAGCACCGGGCCGGAGTGGCCGAACTGCAGATTCCTCCCGCGGGGAAGGGATTGCTGGGCAGCGCTTTGCTGCCCTCCTTTGACAGGGATCCGAGCTAAGGGCTGCCAGGGGAAACGCTGCCAGCACCCGGCCGGCTCACTGGAGCTCCCAGTGACACCAGAGCAGTCGGATCCCAGCGGGAAGGTGACACAGAATGTGCACCTCAGGGAAAAAACCATCGTTACCCAGAGACCTTCTTGTTTGCTTTGCAAGGGACACGACAGGCAGTGACAGTCAGGGGTTGCTAATTCCGACCTCTCCGAACTGTGGGCAGAGAGCAAACGATCCCGGGAATAATAAATCACCTGGGAGCACCCTGGGAAGGAGCAGGGATCCAGCAGGGCGTGTGGCAAAGCCTCCTGCATTGTCTTTGCAGGGCCTAGAGGCAGCTTTGCAGAGGGACCTGCAGCAATCCTGTTGCCTTGCACTTGGTTCATGTCTTGGATGCGATCAGTGACACAAGAAATGGTCGGGCTCTCCCCTTGCACCCAGCAAATGGAGAGTTCTCCACTGTCTGGCCGCTCATCTCCATCTTCCTCCTTCTGTTTTGTCTCCTCAGGGGGAGAACTGGCTCTCCTGGATGTTTGAGAAGCTGGTGATTGTCATGGTTTGTTACTTTATCTTATCCATTATCAACTCCATGGCCCAGAGCTACGCCAAGCGGCTGCAGCAGAAGATGTACTCTGAGGAGAAAACCAAATGAGCTCCCCAAACCCCCCAGAGGGTCCTGGCACACCCCAGAAATGACACAGTTTTTCACGTGGTTAAAAATCAGCGTTATTCAAACTGGGGGAAAACTTTTTAACATCCGTTTTTCAACTATAACAAGTTTTTATTTGATTTTTGAAAGTAATTTGGATATTAGAGCAAAGGTTTCATTGACAAGCTTGTAAATGTTAAGGTAAGGTGTAAATGCTTCATGAGGCTGGGTTGTATTGTACAGGATGGACAATGGGATGGTAAATGGGCTTTAACACGAATGTTGTCCATCCAAATTACTTCCAAAAGGGATGATTTAATACTTTCCATTTCCTGGGTTAACTGCACACTGACCTGAGGGTGACTTCTCATTTTGAAGGGTGGCTGTTTTGCTTTGTCCATCATGGTGTAAATAACTGAGTACAGATCGGGTACAAACTGTTGCATGTCCCTCATGGCAAGGCTGTTCCGACTCAATTCCCAGTGTCCCATTCATTGCACGTTGGAAAAGCCACCCCTTCCAACTCCATGATGTTATCAGAGGTGATTGATGTCAAATGCTGAAGCCGACATTTTTTATTCTGTATATTTAGAATGAAGTTAAGATAAAACTTTATAAAGTCATCTTTGATCATTCCAGAATTTCTTGTGTCAGTCTTTTTAAGCTGTTTCTTTTCCTCTCTGCTTTTGGATGCTCAGTTTCTTTCTGAAGCCTTAATCCCATGAGTTGCATGTTTGCTCCTCTTTCCTGCACTGATGGTGCTGAAACTCTTCGGTCTTTTTTCTTCTTCTTTTTTCTGTTTTTGTGGTTTGTTTTTTTTTCCCTCTATTTTCTTAAGAGTTTCTTACTTAGAGGAAATAGGAAGGACATCTCTGGCTTGGTGCACAGAGTTCAAATAGGCAGGTTAGGCAGTGAACAGTATTTATTCTGCTCAGGTGTTTGCCCCCGATCCCAGAATTGTGGGCACTGGAGGAGAGAGGGGGAAGAGTTAAGATTCCAGCTTGAAAGCAGATTTGATGCCCAGAACAGAACTTTGACGAACCTTATGCTTTTAAAGTCAGGTATTTTTGAAACCTTGTTGTGAATCAGTGTGTGTGTGGGTTCTGATGTCCAGGGGCAGAACTGACATTAAAATGGCTCTTTCCCTCTTTGGTGTTCTGATGTTGTGACTGTTGGGGTTGTTGCTGCCCTCGGGGTAAGTAGTGGTGAGTGGCACAGGAGGTGGCCCGGAGAGGTCAGTGGTGCGAGGGCAGGGCTGGCTGGGGGGTGCTGTCTGTGCTGCCGTCCCCACCATCCTGTCGGATAGCTTATCAGACTGATGTTGACTGTTGGATCTCATGGCAACAACAGTCGGTAGGCTGTCTGACATTTTGGTATCTCTCATCTGAGCCTTCCCTCCTCCACCTCCAGCTGTCCACTGCAGCAGCGGCTCCTCCCTCTCACCGGTGCCTGTTCTGCATCACAAACATCTCCAGAGCCTGGCTCAGCTGTGTGTGAGGTTTGTACCCTCTTTCTCTTGTCTGCCACGGAGAGAACCTCGAATGCTGCTCTGAGTGAGGGGGGGTTTGCATATGGGCTGCTCTGACAGAGCTCTGAGCAGAGGAGATGGGAATATCTGAAGCTCTGAGAGCCTGGAGGTGGGACAAGGTAGTTAAAGCACAAAGGCCATTCATGAGCTCCAGCTGATTTTTTTAAAGGTGAACACTATTTCTTACATTTTTCACTTCTTTTTTTCTTAAATATATTCACTTTTTGGCCTAAATAAGGTCTTTGAAAATAAAGTCACAGAGGTCTTCCAATACCATACACATTCCAAAAATCACAGTTCTGTTTGGTGCCTCACTTCTATCAATCTCTTAAAACCTGCAGTGTTGTACTTTGAGGAGTCACCTCAGCAGCCCAAGCAGGGTGTTGCATTCCCTTCAGGACACTGGGGCACTGACAGCCCTTTGCTGCTCTCCCCAGTCCTGGTGGCAGCTTTTTTGGCCCTCAAACCTGCTGTTCACCTGAGAGACACAATTACTTCCTTCTCTCAGTTCCGGTGCTGTCCTGAAGCCCCCCGTGGCACTGGGTGATTTATTTACCTGTGTGCCCTTAGGATGAAATGAGGAGACTCTAACAACAGCTAAAAAGGGAAAAAAACCCTCTTCCTAGAGCCTGAGCCAAGAAACTGCACCTTTAGAGGTCTCCTTAAAATTCTCCCTCTTGCCTGCTGGAAAATCCCTAGAAAAACTGAGCTTTCTCCCACTTTCAGTTCAATATGTTTACATACATATAGTGTGAAATATATAAATCTGTTGTTCTTCAGCTTGTGTGCCATGTGTCCATTCCAATATGCTCTGCTGTTATTTTGAAGCTTTCTAACACTATTTAAAGAAGGAACTCATCCTTCTACCTGTTCCTGCCTGTTCAGCTGCTGGGAGATAAGACTTGGTAAAAGGTAAAAAAAATAAATCATAGAAATGGAAGTAAACCTAATGAGATTTGCAAATGGATAGCTTTATGTTTGCTTTAATAAAGAAAGAACGTTTCCCAGTGTTTATTTCAGCTGGATTTGTTTCCATTTTGTATCTTGAACTCGGTTGGTAACACTGTGACATGTGTTGTGCCTAACATTCTGCAGTGAGTGGGGCTGGAGAAGGTCCATCTGCAGTTGCCTTTTGGGACTCCAGAGACCTGGAGTCTTAAGCATTTTACCTGAAACACATGGATTTATTCCCCCTCTTCCCCAGTTTCCTTTTGTTGTGGATATCTGCAGTCAGTCATCTCCTCCAGTGTGTCAGAGACAAATCCAAAGGGAGCTCTTGCAAGAGAAACAGTGGGCACAGATCGCTGTTTTGAGCTGCTGTCTCAGTTTAGACACTGAATAGAGTATCTTGCTTTTCTTCCTGGGAATTACTGAAAGTTGCAGGGAAGTAACAGCCCTTGTAACAACAACAAATGGTTAAACAGCAGAGATGACTTTGATGTGATGGAGGTTTTTCAGGCTCATTATCTGTGGGATGTGGCCGAGCCTCTTGCTTTCATGAGAGGAAAATAGGAAGCAATTCAGAGCAGCCCATCAGAACTGAGGTCAGCTGAAACTCCTCTGAATTCTCCTTGCTTTTCCTGCCTGCCCTGGGGATTGTTCCTGCCCAAAGGTGCTCTCTGGGGCAGTGGGAGATGCCAGAGCTGACCTGCCCCTCTCGTGCAGGCCCCCAAGAGCCTGTGGCAGGTCAGACCCTCCTGCTCCACATTTCCCTCAGGTCCATGAGAACAGTCAGGAAACCTCCTGCCCCCTGTCTCTGGAGTTGCTTCCCTCCATGCCCGTGTCATGCTGTGTTTCTGCTGAAGCAGCTCCCTCTGAACTCCCCCAGCTGCCTGTTCCTGCTAAAAGATACTTGTCATTGACACTTGACAGGGGCTTGATGCTGTTCCAGAAAGGCCTTCCCTGCTGTGCTTTTGGGTTTCAGTACCTGATTTGTCAGAATCAGCCTCCCTCTCACTGCAGGCACAGCCACTGGGGACGTTTCACTGATTATCAAGCACAAATATAAATATTACTGAACAAAATTGATTGCAGGTGTAAGGATAAGTGGGGTTCAGGGTGTTCCTTGGAGGTGAAAGTAATCTGTTTTCTTTGGAGCACATGGTTAAAAAATACTTTGTAATCAGCAGTTAAAAGTAATGTAATTATAGATAAGGTAATTGAAATGGCTCTTCAGAGATTAAAATTCTGTGGGTTTTTCCTGTAAATTTGGGGGGGGCTTGGTTTTGCTTTTTTCCAAAAGGGAAGAGGAAAAAACAGTAAGTACTTCACCCAAATTACAGCACTGGTGGTGTTGAGTGGGAGGGAATCCTGCTGGGCTGGGCAGGTGAGGGTGCAGGGCTGGAGCGTGGCTGGAACCTGGGGAAATGGAGTGAAGCAATTGCCTTCCTGTGAAACACCCACTGATGCCTTCAGAGACCGAGGGCAAATATTTGCATATGCTCTGGCAAACTCCCTTTGAGAAGGATTGTGCTGAAAAACTCTGAGCCTGCTGTGACTTTGCTAATTCAGGTGCCTCACTGAGGGCACAAAATGCTGGCATTTCTTTCTTTCTCCATTTTGCTTGCTGAGGCATCCTCTGCTCTTGTGAAAGGCAGCAAAACAATGTTTTGGCAGAGGTTGGAAGGGAGAGGCTGGAACAGCCTGGACCAGTTGTCAGGAGAGGGAAAGGAGCTCAAACTGTCACTGGTGTTATGTCACCTCCCAGGTACAAGCAAAGAGCAAGGGCCCAGGAATGTGTCAGGAATTCAGAAAAAGGGTATCTTGGTAAAAAAAGCTCCCTCTTGCCTGTGCTGAGTTTAAGGTGAAGGGGATGTTGAGGTTATTAAGCTCATTCACTGCTAGTGGTGCCCAGGTGTGGTAACACAGGTGCAAGTGTAACCTGTGCAATGGGCCAAGCTTGGGGTTAGTTTGCTTTAGCACTGCCCTTTATCGTGCTGAGGGGGTTTATTATTGTTGTTATCCATGGAATGATTCAAGGAGCCTTGACTGCATTAGCACTAAAGCAAAGGTCACCTTTCTTTGAGCCCTGCTCAGATATGGGTAAGTGTGTGGCTCTTGCATGTTCCCAGGCAGGCACTCCCAGCTCATTGTTCCTCTGCCTTTCCAGGAAGCTTAGCTGAGCTCCCTGGCCGCTGTTTCCTGGAGAAAGGCAGCAGGCAGGGCTGGCACATGGGGGATTGGTTCCTGCTGATAAGGGCCCCTTGCATGGGCTCTCCTGGCCCCGGGCAAAGGGGCAGTCTCTGGGGAGGGATGGGCTGTGCCTGCAGCAGGGGCTGCCCAGGGAACGGCTCTGAGCTTCACACACGGGGTTTAAGGCACAATTCCTTGGGTTTGGTGCCAGTTTTGGGAGCTGCACTGATGTGTTCAGTGTGAGCCTGGTTGAACATGAGATTGTGACCAGCCTCACATCAACCTGTGGGTCGTCACCTCTTCCCTTGCTGGGGGAGCAGCTGATCTGGCATTTCAGGTGCAGAGCCCTCCCACTGGAAGGTGGCATCCATCTGGTGGAAGGTGAGTGGCTCCCCCCTGTAAGAAATTCCCAAGAGATCCAATGCATTTCCCACAGCTTGTTCCATCCATGTGCAGTGACCTCGAGGTGCCTCTGTTCTCCTTTCACTGCCAGGAAATAACCTGGCAGTTCTGCTGCAGAAGCTGCTGCTGATTAAAACACATAAATACCCTGTTCAAGCCTCACACTTACGTGTAGGAACTGTGAGTGTTGAGGGACTGTGGCTTTCCTGAGACTTCCCTTTCCAGCTGGGGACTGAAAAAGCAGGTTTGTGTGCTCAGCATTTGTCTGTCTCTGAAACAAACTGGACCTGCAAACAGAGAAAACGCTCATTTAGATTTACAACATTATACAAATCTTGCCATTTTCACAAAACCTCTCTGGTCTGGTTAGAAACCACACTGCTCTTGGTGCCTCTTGCTGCAGCTGTTTTCTTGGGAGCTGGAAGATGTAGGATATTTTCACAACAGATTTCATTTCTCAGATTCCTTGACTTATAGGCCTCTTGTGACATACAGTCACATGCAGCCCTGTGTGTTGTGTAAGAGTCTAGGTGGGGAGCAGTGAGGAAGGCACTTCCAGGGTGTCTGAATTTAGCTGAGTCCAAAGGAATGGATACCAAAACCCCCATTCAAAGCAGTTGTTTCTGCTAGATGTGTGCTAGTGCAATGGGTGATTTTAATGCTGTTGCCTCCCTTAATTTGTGTGCAAACCTGTTTGTGCACAGCCACCGTGTGGCAAAGGCACTGCAGGGGCTGGAACCTGCCTGGGAGGAGGCAGGGGCTGCTGTAGAGGTGAGACCATCCCTGTCCTTTGGCCACAGATTTCAGCTGTGGCTCAGAGGTGTTCCAGCTCAGTGAGGAAGGAAAGGGTTTCAGTGTTGTTTGGCAGAGCCTGGGAGTCCTTGGTTGGAACTCCCTGGTGTCTCCTCCCTGGAGCTCTCCCTGCCCTTGGTATGTAGCGATTTTTGGATAAGTCCAGGCCTGCTGACTGAAGTTTTGTTCAGCTTGCTCAGGACCCCCCTGTTCAGGTTTCCTTTCTAATGTCACTGAGGAACGAGCTGTCCTTCCACAGCACACACCAGGGTTGTGTCTGCTTTTATCTAAGAATGCTCAGTGAAAAGGCTGGGTTTGTGGAGAGGCCTGATTAAATCTTTGTAGAGGAAAATGATGTGAAACCCTGAGTTAGTGGCTGGTAAGGAGGAAGTTTTCTTCTTGGGACAAACATTTAATTGGATATTTATTCACTGGTTGCAGAATTTGTTTCTTTAACAGTTTAACCACTGGCATTAATGAGGTCTCTTCCCCAGAATTCAGTGCAGAAAGGAGAAATCTCCACCTTCAAACAATTACATAAATACAACTGCTGGCTTGGCTGACTCAACCAGGTAGTGCTACAGGCTGAGGTTGCCCCAGGTGGGTGGGGAGGAAATCCCCCAGTGTTTTGTTTGCAGGTGGGCAGGAGGGCCTGGCAGCCAGCACTTCCATGGAAACGAGTGTCCCTGGGCCTGGCCTGGAAGTCACAGTTCAGAACCTCTTGTACAAACATGGGGTTATTTCTTCCATGATCTTCATCATGGGACATATTTACCCTAAAAAAATTGCCTTTATGTCTCCTCAGGAGCAGAAGCAGCTTCACTAATCCCTGAGGCCATTTGCACCTTGTCCTGTGTGCTCCCTGTGGCTGGCAGGGACATTTGTTTGCACATTTGCAGCTGCTGGGAAGGGGTGAATGAAACTGTGCTGAAGGAAAGGGTTAATGAAAGTTGTGCTGAAAGAAAGAAAGGGTTAATGGACAGGTTATGTTGAGTTTTTTGGAAAGGGTTAATGGACACGTTATGGTGAGATTTTTGGAAAGGGTTAATGAAGTTGTGCTGAGCTTTTGGAAGGGGTTAATGGGCAGGTTGTGCTGAGTTTTTTGGAAAGGGTTAATGGGCAGGTTGTGCTGAGTTTTTTGGAAAGGGTTAATGGGCAGGTTATGTTGAGTTTTTTGGAAGGGGTTAATGGGCAGGTTGTTGTGCTGATTCAGGCCGCGGGTGGGTGACTCACCTCCCCACCCGAGGAGGGGAAGTGCCCGTCTGGAGGGACAGGATTCACACAATGGGAGCTCAGAAGGGCCCATTGTGAGCGGCAGTTCCACTGAAAGAGCCGGAAAGGCTCCACGGTTAAAACTGAGGATTATCAGCCCCGCATCCCGGCGGGTTCAAAGCCGGCTGTGCTGCCGGAGCGTGGGCAGAGCTGGGGGAGGAAGCAGAGGCGGGAGGCTGGAGCAGGAACGGGAATGGGGAAAGCTGTGTCTGGGCTGCCCTTGATTGCAGGGGGGAAAGGCAGCAGGTCCGTTCCCTTCGGGAGGAATCCCATCCATGAGCCCCTTCCCTGATGACTCTGGTGCAGTTTTAAACCGGTGTCCTGCAAAACTCACATTTCTTTAAAGTGCACTTGGTCACCTGAGAGTTTTTCCTCTTGGGTGTTTGGTCTCTCATTTCACAATATTTTTCCAGACTAAATTTACTAGCATATGCAGAAGGAAGTGAATTATTCATTCCATATCCTTTTGTACCTTAATGTTCCCCAGCAGTGTATCAGCTGATAATTTGAATATAACTTCCTCCTTTCATATTGATAAATTCCTGGTTGTGTGGGAACCATAGATTTTTTTGTCCCCCCCTTATACATTTACCCCAAGTTCCATCCTTCCTGTACTGGTGGTGACTCTAACCTTAAAAGCACCAATATGTCCAAATAAATTGTATCTATAAGTACATTAACTACTGTCACTTGCCAGTTACTGTGTCTGAAGTATTTTAGGTTATTGAAGATTTTTGTTTCTGGGTTGGAATTTTTTTTGTGAGTTTGGCTCATTTAGGTTTTTTTTTGCTAAATAAAGTTCTCCTATTCATGGAATGCCTTCTGTAGTTGGAGTCCTTGAATCAGTTTCCAAGTGAGCTGCACCTGTCCATCCCACAAACAATGGAGAGGTTTGCTGCATTGTTCTGGGGTTATGGACATCCTGTGGGGACTTTGCCTAAAACCAGCAAGGTCAAGGCCACTGACTCTGTTGTTCCTGTCTCTGAGCCCTTGGCTTGTGCTGACCTTTGATCCACCTCATTAACTTTAATTGCTAATGAAATAAGGGCCCTCTTCCAGGTTCTGACTATCTACATGATTCATTTTATCAATAACATAGAAAATTACTGCTGTACCTTCTAATAGAATTGCAGATGATGAAGATTTGATACCAGCAATTCACTTCCTGCCACTCTGACCCTCTGCACATCCTGGGGAAAAAAACAGAGGAATCCCGTCATAGATCAAAAAATGAAGGCTGAGTTTGGGAAAGGGTGTGAGAATTTCAGGATTGAGGTCAGCAGTGAAAAACACTCACAGGAAGAAGCCTAAAACAATTCCTGTCAGCCTCTTTTCCAGAGCAATGAAAGGGATTAGAACAGTTAATATAACACCTACACTTTGTTTTCACCTCCTTTTTTTAATAGTTTTGAGGAGTCTGTGTTGATGGTTATGATTTCTGTTGGTACTTTGCAAAACCTTTCCCTGTGGAAGTAGGAGTGTTTTCCCTGAATCCTAAGTGGGAACAAGTCCTTACAGAGGAGTCCTTGATTAGCAGTGGTGAACCTGCTGGCCTGGCCGTGTCAGTGAGCTGCAGAATCTTTCCTCTCTGTTTTCATGTAAGTGCAGATTAAATAAGGACATCTTTGCTTTGAGGCTGTACAGCTCAGCTGTGTGCTGTGGTGCCTGACGAGGCACAAATTCTGCCATGCAGCTGAAACAAACCCCTCAAACTTAACCTGCTCCATTAGCTGGGAATACCATAAGCCATAAATGATAAATATGGGGCTGTGTTATTTGGACATGCACTAAACACCTGCTGTATTTGCTTCATGCTCAGAATTATGAATGCGCAGAGATAACAGGAGGTTATTTCTGCAATAAAGTTACTTATTGATTCAGCAGAACAATAACCCTTTGCTCTCTTCCTTGTTTCTCAGAGGACTTATCTGTCCTTAGCTTTTTGAAGATCTCATTTACCTGTTCTGTGGAACAGTGAGGTAGAGTGTGCATTCCTGGGACTTGGCCATTTTTTCCAGGCATGGAGTTACCTATTTCTGATCTGCAAATTCTTCCTCTGGGCTCTGTTGAAAACACCAGGGAAAATGCAGTGTGTGTTGCTGAACATCCTGTGCCTTCTGGAGGAGGGAGGAGCTCACCATGGTCTCCTTTCCTGACCCTTTGTTCCTTGCAGACTTGAATGGCTTGTGCTGTTTGTCTGAACTGCTGGTGCAATCTGTCCTCCAGTTTCTTCTGTGAAAACACCCAAATTGGACAATGGTTGAAAGTGATGAAAACACCCCCTGGAATCCCTCTTGACCAGAGCAGTCCCCAGCCCTGAGCTGCCATTTGCAGTTAAAGGCTGGCATGACCTGGCACCAAAAGCTGAAGAGACACTGAAATGTGTCCACTTGCTGAGGGAAAAGTCCTCGAGACTGAGCTTTTTAACTCTTTCATTTTTTGGCATGTGGGATTGTTTCTATGGGAGATAAGTGTGCCATGGGGGGGGGAATGGGCAGAATTCCCCAAGTTCTCCCCACCAGTAAAGGCAGAGCTCCCAGAGGCAGAAGAAAGGTCGGTGCTACAACAAAATCCTTCCTTCTGGGCTCTTGGATTCCATAAGCCTTCTGTGTGTGCCTTCCCAAGGGATTCAATCCCTTCTTCCTCCCCGGCTGGGGCAGCTGCAGCTTCCAGGGCACCACCTTGTGGTCGTGGTAAAACTTGTGCAAAAACCAGACAACTCCTTAAAATGACTTTTGAAAATTTAAAATATATTAAATATTGCTATATTCTATTCTATTGGAAATCTACCAGCCATCCTCCTCCCAAGTATGTTTAAATAAATAACAAATTCATTGACTTCTAACACAGAGGAAGAAGAGCAGGAGTTGTTTTGCTTAAACATATGGTTTAACAAGGAGCCAAGAGCTCTGCTGTGCTGTAGGGATTTGTTTTCCCAAGTGGTAGGCACAGGGAGATGGTCAGAAGGGATAAATTAACTATAACCTCTAACACAACTTAGGGATGATGGGAAAATGAAGAACTCTTTATATTTCTCTTAAAAGATGGTTCAAAACTTTTGCTGTTTTGTCAAAGTTAAGGTCCTTAAAATAGAATTTGAAGGACCAGGTGCCACACTGTTGTACCTTGAATGACACACAAATGGAGCTAGGATTAATAATTGGTTTTTATCAATATTGAATCATTCTTTGGGCAAAGTGTTATAATGAAAATTTGAACCTAGAGGATCACGAATGCCTTGCTGTTGCAGTCACACATTAGTTCAGGATGGTTTATACTAAAGTGCCAAAAATTATGTTTAAAGATGTAGCTACAGTATATAGCAAATCTGTTGAAAAATAGGTATTTATTAGATATATTAAATAAGAATAATACCTGCCCATATGGACATAGTGCAGATTCAGTTCTTGCTGTTCTAACACACACACACTCTGCTTGCAGGACTGGAGAACAGCTCCAGCCCAGTCATTTCCACGCTTCAGGAAGCTGGTGGAAGGTTTTCCAGTGCTCTCTTTCAGGCCATTTAAACCCAAATAACATCAAAGGGTGGTGTAGCTGGAGATAACCTGTTCCAGGGTTATGAAGCTGTCCAGGAAATCTTCCTCTTCAATTCCAAACTTCGTGTACTGGTGAATATAAGCTCTGTGTGTTAAGAATGGGTGAGACACTGGAAGTCAGTGGAGAATTTGCCACATGGAATCAGAGTGGACATTTACTGTGAGAGCCTCAAATCAAGATTGGTTTCCACCCAGTAACTCTGCTGGTGAATTTTTACTGTGCTCTCTTGAACTAATTTTGTAATTCCTACTTATCAATAAGTCCTGACTTGTTTCTAATAAGTTTTATAGCTTTTTGTGTTGCTTAAGGAAACAGAATTGGAGCTGACAAAATTGGGCTACCTGGGAAATGAAGGGGAAGGGATTAATAGCCTTAATAACCAGATAAATCCCCTAAATGCTGCTCCCTGAGCCAGGAAGCCCTTCCCAGGCCTGTGCAGCATGTCTGTACACAATTTGGAAACCACACCATCAGTAAAAGAGCCTCTCTGTGTTATTTTTAGAATGGTCAAGTTGGAATGCACTCATGTGGGCAGTTTTGGTACAGGCTGAGAGCCCTGGAATACGTGGTCTCACTGATCCCCAGCACTGGCTGTTCCTCACCCTGCCAGCATGTTTCAAGCAGGGAAATGTTCCACTGCAGTGTGGGAACAGCCTTCATGCCCACTCCCTATTGCTTTGCTGAAGGAGAGCTGTGCTTACAATGACTTTTCTCCCACTGGAGATACTGGCAGTTCTCAGTGAAGGCTCAGCATAACTATTTTCACTTACTTGGAAGCAAACATATTCCAAGCTTTTCCCACCACGCTGTCGAGAGGTTTCAGCAGGAACTGGCTATTGCTGACCAAAGAAGCAGACTTCTCATACTTGTTAAATGCTCTTGGTGTTTTCCAGGCATGAAAAGCATCCTGAGGGTTTAGCCATGATGTGTATAGTGAGGGATCCTGGAAACTTCCTGCACCAGAAATAAGACAGCCCTTTTAATCAATGTAAAGCTACAAACTCCTACATCCTGATCCCACTAGTCCTGTGTGACCTAATCAAAGCTTGGGGAAAATCTGCAGAGTGGCCAGCCTGGAGGAAATAGAACTCTTACACAGATTCCTTAGATTATCTAGGAGCACACTCTTGTGTCAGTACTGCATCTGCCAGCTATGCTCATCGCTCCAGAAACAGCTAAATTTATTTTCAGACAATAAAGCCAAGACTTTCATCAGATGTACAGACTTCAGGCTCTTCCTCCTTCCTGGAGGGCTTCAGGAAACACAAAAGTCTGCTGTAAATACAACAGCCCAAAGCAACTGGACAGCGTGGCCTTGGACAGCAGAGTGTTTCTAGGGGGAATATTGACCCTTAGCAGTGAACCCTGTGGCCTTGGGCTTTTTTCACTTTCATCAGCTGTGGTTGCAGAGCAAGCAGTGGGATGTGAAAGCAGAAGCCCTCAGGTGCTGGGCTGTCCCTGCTCACCTAAGTCCACGCTGTGCACATCCTTTCCTCGCAGGACAAGCAGGTTGGCAATGGAAGTGTTGAAGTGCAGTGGTTTGGTTGTGGAATGGCTGGAGATGGAGGAGCCTGGAGGGGGTGGTCGTACTTGCCAGTCAATACCTGTGAGATTTGGGCAAAAAGGATAGAGAAGAAAGTTAGTGTTTTGTGAAATCTGGATTTGGACTAGCTGGGGAGGCAGATGGGAACGATCGCTGTGCCCCATACTGGGACCATACTTCACATTAATTAGGCAGCAGTGACACAATTCCCAGAGAAAAGCAGTGCTAATCCAGCAGTATTTGCCTCGTCTACCAGAGAAAAGGATACCTGTTTCCATACTTAGCAAGCTGCCAGCCCATTCCCTGCATAACTGGAAGCTATGACTGAATTCCCCACATAAATAATATGGGAGAGCTAACATGACTTTTGTGAGTAGGTGTAAAAAGGAAAAGCAGAACTCGCTCCCCAGAGAATGTTCCAAATGAATTATGTAAATTAAGTGCACAGCCACACACTGTTGGTTTGGTTTGCCTGTTTTCAGTGGTTATAATTAACTGAGATGTCTGGAAGCAAAAGCAGGAGCTGTGGCAGCTGAGGGAATGGTTAAAGGAGCAGCTGGAGGCAAATTCCTGCTGAGGGCAGCAGCTCCTTTGGAACTGCCTGAAGGGAGCTGCATGGAGCAGTCACTCTGTTTCATCTGTAGAAGCAAGGCTGCAGGTGAGAGTGCTCCCTACCTTCCTCCATTTTGGCCCTGGCAATGAGCATCTGCCTTAAGTGCTTGAGGAGCCCGGGCCAGCTGAAGGTGCTGTAGGCCAGGGAGTCTTCGGCCATCTGAGGGATGTTACGGAGAGCCAGCACCTTGAATTCGGGGTGTGGCACCAGCGCCTCCAGCAAGTCTCCTGAAGGAAGAAAAGAACAGCTGCTCGTGTCTCACAAAAGCTCTGCAGAGGGCAGCTCACACAGGAGACAGAGTGAGGGATGTGACAAAGATTTGGCAGTTTCAGACACAGTAAGGCAGACTTGCTGTGTGTTACTGAGTTCTCTGCAGGCATGTTAGTGGCTCCTATTTCACAACTGAGACTGGTCTCACTTTACAGTCTGGCTCAAAATCTCAAGGACTCTGTGCACTGCTAAAGACATTGACAGAGAGATGTGAGAGTTTAACTTCCCAAGCAGTAGGGGTAACTTTCTCTGATTCCTTGAAGGCACAAATGCCAGGCTGCTGCTTGTGGCTCCCAAGTTGTCTGCTTGCCTGTTTTCTGCCTGAGCAAAGCACAAACCTGTTTGTTTCAGTTCATGCAAAGCTCTAACCCAAAGTAAAATGTGAAACTCTCCAAAGTACCTCCTGCACAAATGTCCTCTGCAATGTAAATAGGTACAAGGGTGTCTGTAATCACTTGAAAAAGGAGAAACGGGGTTCTGTTGGTAAAGAATGAAACCAGAAGCTGGGGGATTTATTTTTGGACTCTGCTAGAACACTGGAATTAAACTTCTAAATTAGTCTTTTCCTTCGCTTTTCCTGTGTTAGAACTTGGGATGTATCCAAATAATTGAGCAAGGGGACTGAAGAACTTCAACTCCTACCTGACCTGAGCACAGGAAGGTGTGTGAATGCATGTGGTTTGTACCTAGTGGGTTTCTGCTGTAGTCTGAGCCCCCTTCTGCTGGATGAGTGGGCTGGAAAACACTCCCCAGCTGGTGTGCAATGACTTGGTTTACATCCCTGAAGGAGATCTGCTTGATGTTCATCAGCTGAGCACAGATCTTGTGGATGACATCGTTTTCATGGACAAGAAGGGCATCTGATGACTGGTACAGATGGGACAGAGTCAAAACAGAGTTGTAGTTTTGAACAATGACCTGGAAACAAACAAAAAGCAGCAACAAATGAGAGTCAAATTTAATCCCTTCCTAGTTTATAATCCTCTGGCTACTGTTGTTTCCTCAGTTATGATTTAGGAAGTGATTCATTTTCTTTGCCAAAGTGCAGAATGAGGTCAGGAGCTCAGAACTTTTCCAGGGAAAGAGGGCAAGACCTGTGAAAATCGCATTATCCATCTCTCTCCATACTAACATGCTAGGGCAAAGTCTGTCTGGGAACTGATTGTACTGCTGAGATAAGATCCTACCAGGAGATTTCTAGTGAGTCAACGGAGCTTCTTGTGAAACTGCCTCACTGCAGCACTTTAATTATCAGGATTTTTTTGGGGTGAAATTATATGTACCAGATATTAGGCATTAAACTTTTCAAAAGTAAAATGTACCTATTTTCTTGTTTATTTCTGTTGCGGATATTTTGTCTAAAAGTAAACAGTGATTATAAATTCTCTAGTTATAAACTACTTAATTATATCTAAAAAGGCAATGTGACATTCACCTCACCAGTGCCATAGGGCCAGATGATGTGGTTTAGTATAAATGAGGAGGGAAAAGCATCTCTTAAGCACTGGGTCACAAAAGCCCCCAGGCCTGACCCTGTGCCCCCAGCCATGCTCATGGTGGTGAAGAATCCTCCCAGTCGGTCACACCTCTCTGCTTCTTTCTGCAGCAGATTCATTATTGCTTCTTTGTGTCTGGGCCCATGGACAGAGTAACTGTGGAGGAACAGTGACACATGGCAGGTGACGTCAGAACAGCAGAAAGGTGAAGCTATTCATAAAGCCAACTGTTATTTTTGATTATTTATATAACCTTGCATTGTCATCTGTTCTATCTGCAGTAAACAATCCTCAGCTGTGAGATTTATTTTGCAAAACAGCTGTTTATAAACTGTCCCTGTTGTTTCCTATTCTTGGATGTATTCCCTCCATTCAAAACTTGTTTTCATTGCAAATGGGTGAGGCCCTGGCACAGGTTGCCCAGAGAAGCTGTGGCTGCCCCATCCCTGGAGTGTCCAAGGCCAGGTTGGATGGGGCTTGGAGCACCCTGGGTTAGTGGAAGGTGTCCCTGCCCGTGGCATGGGGTGGAATTACATGATCTTTAAGGTCCCTTCCAACCCAAACCACTCTGGGATTCTGATTCAAACACCAATTTCATCTTGCAAAAATCAGTTTAAAAGCTTCACTGCTATATATATATTTCTACTTTAATTTAAAAATAAATCTTGCTCCATACTCAGCTGCACTCCTGGAGAGTGCAGGCAGCTCCTCAGCTCCCCTGGGGAAGCGTGGAGCAGCTGTCCATACCCGTTGGCCCAGTTGTTCCCAGAGCCTTGCTTCTGACAGAAGTGTGAGTGCTCGTTGTACTTCCAGAAGCCAGACCTGGCAGCCATGGATAAGGTCTGGCTGATGACTTTGGGTTCCATGTCCACAAGCACAGCCCGGGCCACGAGTCCTGCATAGCAAGAAAAGCAGAGTTAAGAAAAACGTGCCAATATGTTTATGGAAGATGGATGGACCTGCATGGATCCCATGTCCCAAGCTGTATTCCCACATTATCCAAGCTATTAATGGCACAGCACAGGCAGGCACTGAAGGGATTTGGCCATGCCCATGTTTTATGCCAAAGACAAATCTGAACTCCAGAGACCACAGATTTTTCAGGAAAGAAGCCACAGAGTGTGTTTGATAATGCCCAATTTGCATACTCTGGGTCCTACTCTGTGCTCTGACCCATCTACAGCAGAGATGCAGATGTTTGGAAGGAAGGATTATGTGCCCACATGAGCTGTTTCCAGCTGTGCCAGTGGCAGAGTGGCCCTGTGGCCTCAGAGCCCTCACTGCTCCCGTGGCTGAGGCAGTGTCAGGAGGGCACAGGCTGGTGACAATCCTGCGAGGCTCAAGGTGAAACTCCCTCCTCAACTGAAGGTAAAAGACCTGCTTTGTTTCTGTGTCCCAAAATCAGACCTGGGTGGCAAACAAGCCCTTTGAAGCCTTACCTCCAGATTCCTCCTCACAGAAGAATCTCTCCCTGCAGGCATCCTGGTAGGATTGGTTCTCCCTCCTGGAGCACAGCCCGTGGGTGCCATGGAGGTCCCTGCACAGGCAGCTGAACACCTCGTGCCCAACCTGGTTCCCACACTGCCCCAGCTGCACTGTGACTATGGACATCCTCCTTCACTTGGCACCCAAGCCTGAAAAAGAAATTGTGTCTTTAGGAAGTGGAAGACACAGGGGGGGAAACAGTTCTGACAAGTTCCTGATCTGGTTTGCTGTCTTTTGAGAGTTCCAGTGAGAGGAAAAGGTTCTGCTACAACCACGGGCTGTTTCTGGGGAAGAGCTGCCTGTCAGCACCTTCTCCTGAGAGCCAGAAAAACGTGGATGGCTCTTCACAGGACATCAGTCTGTTTACTGCTGCTTTACACCTGGAGGGAGCTGGAACCACCCACACAGCAAGGAAATTGTTTGTTTTCTTACTTTTGCTCAGTAAGGCAGGAGATAAACAAATAATTATAACTCAGTTACCAGACTCGGATGTAAAAGTAAAGACATACAGTAAAAAAGCACCACATGCCCTTAGAAATGCTGAGCCAGTTCAGAATTGCAGCTGATTGCCAGTCCTGTACTGCCCCAGGCCTGCTGCCAAAGCCTGCTGAGGTGACAAAAGGATTCCCTGGAGTATTCCCCTTGCTTCCAGCACACAGAGCAAAGCTTTTGACTCGGTGCCGGTATGTTCTGACGTTTTCCCCCCCACTCAGCATTTTGCAGTAGCTGTGCTTTCTCCCTCTCCCATTCACAGAAACCAGGCCCATCGTTTCTAAGCTCCGTGCTGTTGTTGCTTGCTCCCAGTCCTGGGATTGCTTCCCGTGCTTGTCCCTCGTCCTAGGCTGTATTAACTCGGTCCTGGGCTGTGCCAACCCGGGTGTGCTCCATTTAGGTGGCACTGCCAGCCCAGCCCAGCTGTTGCTGTGGCACCTGAGTCGCGCCTCACGTGGAGAACAACCAACCAAACAAATAAATAACGGTGTGAATTATCCCCGGGAAAGGCTTGTGTCCCAGAGCGTGTCCGGCCCGTCCCCTCAGGGACCCCCGACCCCTCAGGGACCCCCTCAGGGACCGCCTCGTTCCCTCACAGACCCTCCGCTCAGGGACGCCCTCAGGGGCCGCTCCGTCCCCTCAGGGACCCCCTCAGGGATCCCCTCTGGGAACCCCTTATGGACTGCCCTGTCCCCTCAGTGACCCCCTCAGGGACCCCCTCAGAGGCCGCTCCGTCCCCTCAGGGACCCCCGACCCCTCAGGGAGCCCCTCAGGGAGCGCCTCGTTCCCTCACGGACCCTCCGCTCAGGGACCCTCTCAGGGACTGTCCCAACCCCTCAGGGACCCCATCAGGGACCCCCTCAGGGATCCCCCCCCTTCAGGGGCCCCTCAGGGACCCCTCGAGCCCTTCCCCTCGGGGCCTCTCTGCCCGGCCGGGAGCCCGATCCCGATCCCAACCCTGACCGCTATCCCGGCGCCACTCTCGTTCCCGTCCCCGCTCCTTGATCCCGATCCCGATCCCGATCCCGATCCCGCTCCCATTCCCGGTTCCCCTCACGGACCGGACGCCCCTTCGAACCTTCCCGCCGCGCGCATGCGCACACCGCTCTCCGGGCAGGGCGCTCCCCGCGCGGCTTCACCGCCCCTCCTGCGCACGCGCCGCCCCGCCCTCCCCGCCCCGCACGCTCCCCCGCGCCGGGCGGGCCTGCCCCCTGCGCGTGCGCGGCGTTGGCGCAGGCGCGGTGCGGCGGCGCGGGCGGTGATGGCGGCCTTGGCGGCGCTGAGGGGCGCGGGCCCATGAGGAGGCGGGCCAGGCCCCGGGCACCCGGCCGAGCCAGCGACGGGCCGCGCCGCCATGGCGGGAGTCTTCGACATCGACCTGGACCAGCCCGAGGACGCGGGCTCGGATGAGGAGCTGGAGGAGGGGGTGAGGCGGGCGGGGCAGGCCGCGGGGCCTGAGGGAGGGAGGGAGCGGGAGGCGCCGCCGCCGCCCTGAAGGGGCACGGCCCGAGCACCGCCCCGGGCCCATCCGGCCCCGCAGCGCGGGTTTGGAGCAACACGGCGGGTTCGTGTCCCCGGCACTGCCCGCAGCTCGCAGTTTGCGGTGTTCGGCCGGGCTCTGGCACGGCCCGACGGGCGTCTTGTTACAGAGCCTGTTTTTATGTTTTTCCAGTGGTACTGTGGGGGTTTTTATATTGTGTCTTAAACATTTGCTGCTGTTTAAAGTTGTGCTGCGTGCGCGTTGTGCTGTTTAAACATTAAGGGCGTTCTTGGAGCCTTTGGGGTTATAGGATGGTTTGGGCTGGAAGGAGCTTAAAGCCCATCCTGTCCCACCCCTGCCATGGGCAGGGACACCTTCCACCAGCTCAGGGTGCTCCAACCTGGCCTTGGACACTCCCAGGGATCCAGGGGCAGCCACAGCTTCTCTGCCCAACCTGTGCCAG
>JAWWEE010000048.1:2926246-2949154 GCA_035221455.1 Xenops minutus | reverse complement strand
CTGGCCTTGGACACTCCCAGGGATCCAGGGGCAGCCACAGCTTCTCTGCCCAACCTGTGCCAGGGCCTCCCACCCTCCCAGGGAGGAATTCCTTCCCAATACCCCACCTAACCCTTCTCTCTGTCACTTTGAAGCCATTGCCCCTTGTCCTGGCACTCCAGGACAAGGAAAAAGTTTCTCTCGCTGTTTCGTGTAGACTCCCTTCAGGTTCTCCCCTTCAGGAGCCATCCGGATAATTGAGTTCCCCACCCTCCGTTTGAACTATAGGACACCGTTTGACAGCTGAAAGCTTCTCATCCTGCAGGGGAAGGCTCTGTTTGTCACCTCAATAATCGATAAAATACTTGGCTTAAAGAAAGTATAATTGCATCAGACAGTCTGTGCTGCCAGGAGCAGGTTCTGAGGGGGGGCTGGCCAGAAAGTTGAGTTTGTTCTGTCTTTGTTCCAATAATTCAGTCCCGGGGAACAATTAAACCATTCACTGGTTGTTGTGGATTTAAAAAAGGGCCGCGACAGAAACTGTGATGGAGCAGCAGTGAATGGGTCTTGGCAACCCCGGGTGCTTCTCAGGTGCCTTTTGGCCAAGAGATAAGGGAGGGTGAGAATGGGCTGGGAATTGAAACAGCTGGAAAACAGAGAAGGAGGGGAACCTCCGGAAGGGTGTTCCAGTGCAAGTTGTCTCTGTGTGTGTCCTGCAAGACCTGAAGGATGTTGCAGTTGAGATGATTAACCTGGGAGGGGGCGAGGTGGGAGCTCAGACCTGTCTTGGCTCATCTCTGGTACCTTCTGGAAGCCTTGGGGGAGCCCAGAGACATCAGCTGTGGGTTTGAATAGGCACAGCCATCCTAGAAAATCTGAAGAACTGTTCAGTGGAGCGTTTCCTCAAAAACCATGTGGTTGGTTGTACTAATTATTGTGGTGTAAAAAACCAGCCTGCCTTAATTTTTGTGTTTGTAATGAGTGAAACAGTACATAAACTGAAGGTCTGCTGGCCTTGCTTGGTGCTGTGGGCTGAGGAGAAACCCTGGAAGTGGCAGGATGGAACTAGAGTGAATTTTGGTCAAGTTAATACTGAGAATGAAACCCAAAGTTCACAGGAGCAAGAGCAGCACATAAAAACTTTTCCAGAACCGTTGGGCAACTGGGGGGGTTGCTGTGGGAACATGACGGGTGTTTATTCTCTGTGTTTGAGGAGGTTTTTAAATTCATATGTTGGCATCTGAGAGTGGGGTCAAGGGCAGCTTCAGTGGGGTTTGTTGTGAAACATGTCAATAAACTGCATTTCTCCCAAAAATGCCAGCAGCAGGACATGAGCTGGAAACAGACCTGAGCTTTTGGGCTCCTTAAGTGCCTGTGGTACTTGTAGGTGGAACCAGGAGTTCAGTTCCCCTTCAGACCACCCAAAATAAACCAGCCTCTGTAAACTTGAACGTTTAAATGATCTGGAAGCTGCTGAAAGTTTCTGGTTTTGTTCGGTTGGTGTTTTCACTTGATAATGTTTGAAAGGCTCTCCTCGGCTTGGGCTGCTCTTCCCAGATCTCAGTGGTTTTTCTTTCCCTTCTGGTTCTCTGAATTTCACACATCACTCATTATATATCTATATCTACTTGCAGTTGTCATTTTCTGTCTGTATTTTTAAAACTAAAACTGCTGGGGGGTAGTCTGAAGCTCCCTAGGAGCTTGCCCATGCAATGCTATTTGTATTCACTCCAGCTGTCTGCTTGCTTTGCACTTCTTTTGCCATGCAGAGCCCCAGTGAGAGGGAAGTATTATCTTGCAGGAGGGATCAAGTTGAAAATTCTTTGAAGAAAATATCTCTTCAAAATTAAACCACGTTCCTCACTGGTGGCTGGTTCTGATGCTGAACCTTCTTTAGTAACGTTTGCATGCATGAATCCGTGGGGTGATTATTGGTCAGAAAAGGTATTTAACATCAGAGGAAAGCTCAATTCTTTCCTTACCATTGGGATTTGATTATTTCCAATATAGAATCATAAAACCTTCCCAGTAGATTATTTGTTTCTAGTGCCTATGTGTCCCAGTTCATCTCTTCCCATCATCTTTATTATTGTTCTCATTTGCATAGTGCTGCAACAGGACTTTAAAATTCATGTGTAAGAACAACTACAAAGAAAAATGCAGTATCTTACCAGTTTTGAAATCCACCTGGGGTGGGAAACTGTGCCTCTGACATTTCAGTGGTTGCATAAGAACACAGCCAGGTAAGGCAGTGCTTCCCTGGCCACTGTCAGAGCTACCTGGAGGTGTTGCAAGTCTTGCACAGAATTTTGTACATTTTTTAATCTGCTGCTGAGAATTTATTATTGCTGACCTTTAGACTTAATTATATAAGTTAAAATTATATATATTTTTAATAGAAGAAGTTATAAAACACATCAGTGCATTTATTTTTATTGATTTTTTCCTTGTTCTAATAATTTTCCTTTTATCCCTCCCATCCCCAGGGTCAATTAAGTGAGAGCATGGACCATGGAGGAGTTGGCCAATATGACCTGTAAGTTGCTGCTAGAAAATACCCTGTATCATTCATGCCAGCTACATAAACCTTCTCATTTTGTCCCACTGTTAAGGTAAATAGAAAATGTGGTCATTCTTGCTCAATTTTGAGTAATTTCTAGACATTTCCCTATTTCCTCACATTAAAATCAATTAATTCTATCTCGAAATGAAATAATAATAAACCCAAATCCTGCTGAAACTTTCTGTTTGTCTTTTAATCCTTGTTTCCCTAAAGAAATCTCCTGTTCTTGGGTTCTGTCAGCAAGGTACTTGTGTTGTGGGAGTCTCACTGTGGCTGCTCAATGTGACCTGAAGCTTAATCACACCTCAGAGCTTTGTGTTTTCCTCAAGTGTCTGAGGCAGTTGGAGGCTCTGATCTTCTGAACATAATTCTGGTGTAGTGCAGAGCATTGTGCATTAAAATGAAGGGATCTGGAGGAGATCTTGATACCCTAAATCCCCAAATTTGCAGGTAATCTGCTCTGTGCAGGTTGTCACTTAGAGCTTTGCACACAGCTAAACAACATTTGTGGTGCCGGAGTCGCTCCTGTAGGCCAGGCAGGCTGTGCTTCCAGAGTGCCTTGCTCTCTGCCATCAGCTCTGAGCTCCAGGTGGGCTCACATGGTTGGTTGTGTCTCTGCAGTGGCATGGAGCATTGTGAGAAGTTCGAGATTTCAGAGACCAGTGTGAACAGAGGCCCCGAGAAGATCCGGCCCGAGTGCTTCGAGCTGCTGCGTGTGCTGGGCAAGGGCGGCTATGGCAAGGTGAGAGAGAGCCCCTTCCTGCAGGAGCACTGCCAGGGCTTGCCAAAGGGCTTCCTGCTGCCTGTGGCAGGCTCTGAGCATCCCAGCCTGTTCCCTGCTGCCAGAGGGAACCCCTGGGCTGCCCAGCTTGGTGCTGTGGGACAGAGGTCCTGGGGCAGGAAACATCCCACAGCGGTTCGGGGTCCAGTCACCAGCTGTGCCTTGTGGTTTGTGGGGCCCCCCTGTGTGTTTGGCAGGACTTTGCTGTTTAAGCCATGCAGCTGTAACCTGTGTTTGCCTTTTGTTGGTGCTGTTTAGGTGTTCCAAGTGCGAAAAGTGACCGGAGCGAACACCGGGAAAATATTTGCCATGAAAGTTCTTAAAAAGGTAACCTGAATGCTCACCTTTCCCCATTTCCTGAATCCTAAAAGCATCTGGCCTGCCATTTAGTTTTTACAATTCTCTCATATTTCAGTAGACCTAGAAATAAGTTTTAGTGTATATGCAGTTGATACCCAGGTACAATTGGAATTAGAAGGGAACTTTACATTTTTCTCTCTGGGTTGGTCTCAGCAGCTCATGTAAATAGGCCAGAGGTTCCTTCCAACTTAAATTATTGTGCAATTCTATGAAATAAAGACTTAAACTTCTGCAAGAAACATCTCATCTATATACTGTGGTGAAATTTACTTTTTTGATACTGTTGCTGATTTGTCCATGGTGTTGTGGTTAAATAAACTCAGAACTGAAGTCAATATAAAAGCCTGTTTAGCATGTTGTGTGCTCACCTGTCCCTGTTTCTGCAGGCAATGATTGTCAGGAATGCCAAGGATACAGCTCACACGAAAGCAGAGAGGAACATCCTGGAGGAAGTGAAACATCCCTTCATTGTGGACTTAATTTATGCCTTTCAGACGGGTGGAAAACTCTACCTCATCCTTGAGTATCTCAGTGGTCAGTAATTGCAATCTGTAACTGCTTCTGGGGGTCTGACACAGCCAAGAAATTGGGCTTCTCATCCCATATGTAAAAGGCCAGTTAACAGCTGGCTTGGTGTCTTAAACAGCAAAAACCAGGGACAGAAATGCTCCTGATTTCTTCAGGCTGCGAGAATTCTGAGAGTAACAGAGCAGTGATTTAGTTGGGGTTTTTGTGAAACATGTACAGCAGGAAAAAAATACCTGTTGCTCTTAGTTTTCCTAGAAAACAGACTCTTGACTGACTGAAAAAGATACTTTGAGTATAATCTATTTTTTCTCGTGACAGGAGGAGAACTATTTATGCAGTTAGAGAGAGAAGGGATATTTATGGAAGACACAGCTTGGTAAGTGAAGCTATTTTTGTAAATTAATAGTTTGGGGATTTTTTCCCACGTGCTTAAACTATATATAAGTCCTCAGTGACTTGAAACTGTAGTGAAAAGAGCAGCTCAGTGGGCTGGGGAAGGTGTCTGTGCTGCACTGACCAGTCTGTGCTGGTGTAACTCCAATCCTCTTTCCTGCAGAGAGGCTGCACTGCTTGCTGCTGAGTTTTCCACAGGCCTGTGGTCAGGGAGGTGTTTTGGGGGTTGGAGAAAAGGCTGTGAAAGACTTGCTGTAAAGGCAGGTTTTTGGTTCTTGATCCAGAGCACTGTAATGGCTGGACTGTAGCTCAGGTGTGTGAGTGATAATGGTGGTAATGAGGGAGAAAAATGCTTTGGAGTAGTGACACTTTGCATACAGAGAAGTTGAAATAGCCCTATTGCTTAGGCTTTACACAAGCTGTGCAGTTGTTCTTCCCATGGGTAATGCCTTGGAAGAGCTCTGATATCCACATGGGGCTCTGGGTGCTCTCAGTTCTCTCTGAGCTCCATTACCTGTTTCAGCTGTGCCACCTGAATGTGCTCATACACACATTGGAATCACTAACTGGTGAATTCAGGTTCTCCAATTATATTCCTGGTAAGATACCCACTGAGCAGCTAAACCCCAAACTATCAGTGTAACTTTGGAGGTTTGGGGGTCTGTGTGACTTTTAGGCAAACCAGCCTCAAAGGCATCAACGTTTCCCATTTATTCTCTCACAGATTCCAGGGATACTTTCAAGGAACTCTTGCTGTGTACATAACAGTGCTCGAGGTGCTTTGCATGATTGGATATGTCTAATTTTGTGGCATGTGTTTCCTTTCAGCTTTTACTTGGCAGAAATCTCAATGGCACTGGGGCACTTGCATCAAAAAGGAATCATCTACCGTGATCTGAAGCCAGAAAATATCATGCTCAATCATCAAGGTAGAAATCTAGTAATGAGTCGGGTTGGCAGGCATTTGAAAACAATTCTTCAAAGGCCACAACTCCTCCCTGTAAAGGGAATTTCCTTAGAACAAGAATTGCCAGGGCTAACTGCCCTCAAACACAGCTGCTCTGCCTTTAAAAGGCTCCAGCAAGCTCCAAGTTCCACGTGTATAGACCCAGGCATGTTTGTCTTGTTTCTTGGGTTTGAGTGTGATTACCTAGTTCTGTTTGATGGCTGTATTGCTTTGTCAGACCATTGAAAATACCTGTAAGTAGTTTGTAGTTAGTACATATTAAATGTTCTGTATTTAATGTCACTTGCAGGTATGTCAGAATTCTGCCAATCTGAAATGTTATGTATTTAATTTCAGGTCACGTCAAACTGACTGACTTCGGATTATGTAAAGAGTCAATTCACGATGGAACAGTCACACACACATTCTGTGGAACAATTGAATACATGTGAGCTGCTTGGTGAAACCCAGAGGGGTTCTCTGCTCTGGGGGGAATGCCTCACTTTTGCCTTCTTTAACTGGTGGTTCAGTGACTGGGGAAAACTTTTTATGTGATAAATGTGGGTTTGTTGGAAAACTCGTAGGATTGGTATTAAACCTGTTCAAATACTTTGATATTTTCAATTTTTCTGCTTACAGGGCCCCTGAAATCCTGATGAGGAGCGGGCATAACCGTGCTGTGGACTGGTGGAGTTTGGGGGCATTAATGTATGACATGCTGACTGGAGCAGTAGGTGCACAGTTATAATTGCATGTATTTCTTTCTGTGGCTGTTGTAGTTCCCTGTATCCTAACTCAGATGCATGTGTAAATACATATAATTTGTATATAAGCAAACTGCAAGTAAGAAATAACCAAAATACAGCTGAAGTTGTGCTGACTGCACTCCTGAGCTGCTTTTATCCAAACAGTGACTTGCAAGTCCTATTTGTAGTAATTTTTCCTGCTTTGTAAATGACTGAGGTGAGTTGTGTGTGCACAATTAAGAGACCTGAACGAGTCCTGTTTTTCCTTTTTCCTCCTGTTACAATGGTGCTTTCCAGCCTCCTTTCACTGGGGAGAACAGAAAGAAAACAATTGACAAGATTCTCAAGTGTAAACTCAACTTGCCTCCCTACCTCACACAAGAAGCCAGAGATCTGCTTAAAAAGGTACAGTTTTAATGCATGTGAGTGCTACACACTATGTAGGAAATGGATATGTAATGACACCACTGTGGCTGCTCAGTCCAAGCTTGGTTTACTACTAAATAAGTCAGTTTTGTGTTGTCTGGTACAGAAAGTGATTTTCCTTGAAAATACAATTGTTTTCTAACAAGTGCAGATTTTCTCCCTGTTCTATATTCATTCTGCATGGTGCTCATTCAAGTGATGATTCATGTCAGAACTAGTCTAGTCATAACAGCACAACTAATGTTGCTTTTTTGGATGTTATTTCTCATGAAGCTGCTAAAAAGAAATGCTGCCTCACGTCTAGGAGCTGGTCCTGGAGATGCTGGAGAAGTTCAGGTAACTTGCACTTAACACAAGAACTCTTAAATTACCTCAAGTGAAAAGAAAACAGCTTTGAGGGTCCACTGGGGTAGGAGAGTCCCTCTTGTCTTGAAGGGTGAGGAGCAGAGAGGCTGCCACATGTGACAGCCCATCAGAATCTGCAGGCTCTAAAGCTGAACAAAAGCAGCTGTCTACCTGTCGCACAATTTGAGATTTGGAAAACAGCTTTTGTTCTTTAGCTCTGTCTTGCAGGAGGTTTCTTCTGCTGGTTGCTCAGTGTGAAACTGTGCAGCCCTGTAAGAAAGAGGACACTCTCAGCAGGCTGATGAACCTGCCAGCCCTTGCATTAGTGCAGCTCTTTGCAGGGAAGAGGCAGTGAAAAATTAAGGCAGAGGCTTTAGTTCCTGTTGCTCCCAGCTTCACCTTTGTCTTTGTGGTGACATTAACATCATAGTAGAGAGTCCTCCTTATTTCACAGTTCTCTTAATTTGTCATTAATACAATGTTATGTCCTGGTTTTTAGTATCTAACTTCCAGAGTTGAACGATGTAGAGGTATTTTGCATGTAAGCTGGCTTTTTCTAACACTTTCAAGGAAAACATCATAGGGACCTGGAGGTGTGGTATCGATCCTCAGCTTTCCTGATGTAGAATATATTGCACTAAACCTATATGTGATTTTCAAAGAGCCACCAGGGAAAGAGGCTGAAAAGGCTTTGTTAAGGTTCAGGTTCTGTGGTTTGTGGCCCAGGGGAGTTGCTGACTGTGCTGTTGTAACCCTTGCAGGCTCACCCGTTCTTCAGACACATTAACTGGGACGAGCTGTTGGCACGAAAGGTGGAACCTCCTTTTAAACCCTTATTGGTATGTACTGGGAATGCTGGGAGGTGTTCCTTGTGTGCCTTTAGGAGAGGTCTTAGTGTGGGATCTAAAGCTGAGAAAGCTTTACAAACTGGAGTGCCAGGGAATTGTGGGACTTCAGTTCCAAGCTGGGTGACAGATTCACTCTGCAGAAGTTGAAGAGGGCAGGTCTGCTCTGCCACCTGCTCTGCCCAGTCTGAGTCCTCCTGCTTCTGACCTGGAGGTGAAACACACTGCCAAGTGCAGTTCACTCTCAGTTCCTGCTTCTAAACCCTCTACAGTTAGTCAGGACTGAGTTTCAATTAAAATGATAAATAGTGGCCAAGCAAAAGTAAATTAAATCAATTAAGCATTTTCTGTGTTTGCTTATTGATACTTACAATGCATCCTGTGCCTTCTGGGCAGTAGTTGGAGTTTACCTCAGACAAGTCTCTGTTATCCCAGCTTCTGTTCTGATGGTGTGGGGTGTCTGTCCTTCCCTCTGGCTCCAGTGAGCTACAGCCACCCCCACAGTTCCCAACTGCTGAAGATCCCACTTTGAACTGGCCCAGGCATCACTGATGTCCAGTATTCTCCAGCACAGGGGCTGCAGACCTTTTCTCCCCTCACCCTTTTGAATGAAATTCAGAAAGACTCAAAACTGGTATTTCCAAATGAATTACCTGAAGATGCTTTGGGGTTTTCTGTTATTAGCAAGGTTATGAAAGTTACTTGTACAAACCAGGGGGTTTTTCAGGATGTGCTTCCATGGTTGCCTGAAGGCTGCACAAAGGAATCCCAATGCCTTTCCACATGGGAATGAGAGAAGGGATCTTGGACTTGCTGTTGTTCTGTGACCAAATTAAACAATATTCTTTATGGTCACTCATTGCAGAGTTGTCCTCTGTCCCTCACAGTGTAAACACTTCTGTATCTGCAGAAATAGGATTAAATTATCTGGAGAGGTTCCAAATCTAAGAGTTGCAACTCTTGTGGTTGTGACAAGGGCTAAACTTGGCAAGAAACTGGCATTGTAGTTCTAAAAGCTTTTTGTTTGTAATTTGAGAAATTTTTTTAAAGGCATCTTTTTAATTTGTGTTCCTTTTTGATCCATAATTTTTGCCCCTCCCCCTTGCCTTTATTTCTCAGTGTCAGTGCCCATAGTGACCTCCCACTGGCAGCGACAGGATTCCGACACCACTCCAGGGTTTTCCTCCAGCAGAGCTCTGCCAAAAACCTATGGAATGATCTCCATCCAGAGGCTGCACTGCTCACCGCTAAGCCATTTGGTTGATATCTGTAATATAAACCCTTAATCATTTTGTTTTTGCAAAGCAATCTGAAGAGGATGTGAGCCAGTTTGATTCAAAGTTTACACGTCAGACACCTGTTGATAGCCCAGATGACTCAACTCTCAGTGAAAGTGCCAACCAGGTCTTTCTGGTGAGTGAGGAATGACTTGGGAGGGAGGTTTGCTGCTGGAAACGGGGGCATTGCAGCTAAATTAATTCCATTGATCCCTAACTGATACTTGAAGCAAACCCTCATAACTGAACACAGACTCTGTGACAGGTTTGAAGGGTTTAAGGGCCCTGAAATCCTTTGATTATTGCTGACGTTTTCTTTATGCACCAGCCAGCAAATGGTGCTTCCCTTCTGGAGTGTCAGCAGTCTGATTCAGAGCTGCATTGTGAACCCTGGCCATGGGGTTGCTTTCACAGTCATGCAGAGAGAACAATGTCCAGTCTATAGAGCAAAATTACTGAAAGTGAGTGTGCCTGTGGCAGGGTGATCTGAGGGGAAATAGCTGGGGTGGAGCATCACGTTGGGAACTCCCTGAAGTTCCCACTGTTTGCTTCAAGGAGTAGAAGCTCACATGTCTCCATTTACTCTTCCTTTTGTAATTCTCTTACCATAATCAGGTTTCCTGTGATAATCATAACCTCAGTGTGAGTGCTGCTGTGGGCTCAGTGCCTCCCTTCCTGTCTTGCAGGGTTTCACCTACGTGGCTCCATCTGTACTTGAAAGCGTAAAAGAGAAATTTTCTTTTGAACCAAAAATCCGCTCCCCTCGCAGATTCATCGGTAGCCCTAGGACACCAGTCAGGTACCTTGCTTTTTATTCCTTCTTTTCTTCTTGTAATGCACCTTTTGACAAGTAGATAGGTCTGCACCAGAAGTTAAAAATGCAGCCTTGCTTCTCAGCCCAACACTTCCATTGGAATTACAGGATCGATCCTGTTCCACAAACCCAGTTATTAAAGACAAGGCAGTGGGGTTTGGCAGCACAGGAGGTACCACACTGTTGCTTTTCAGTGCTGGTACAGCCTCCTTGTGGTGACTTTGGTGCATCACTCCCCTAGAGCTGTTTCAGAACATCCTTAGTACTTTGTGCTGCTGCAGAACCATGTTAATGTAGCAAATCCCTTGTGCAGTCACCTAGAAATGCATCCTCAGATGAGAGACATGTACTTTACAAGAGACTGTGGCAGAAGCTACACGTGGCAATTCCCCAAACTTCTGGGAGTGGGAGGAAGAATTAGAAATGCTTCTCAATGGGTTTTGAGTTCAGCTTCCTGCAGAGAAACAGATCGACTTTGGTGCTGTGTCTTCATCTCTGACTTGTGTCTCTCTTGTTTTCAAGCCCTGTCAAGTTTTCCCCGGGGGAATTCTGGGGAAGAGGTGCTTCTGCCGGCGCATCGAACACCCAGCCACCTGTGGAATACCCCATGGAGACCAGTGGCATCGAACAGATGGATGTGACAGTGTGTGGAGAGGCTTCAGCACCACTTCCAATCCGGCAGCCAAACTCTGGGCCCTACAAAAAACAGGCTTTCCCCATGATCTCCAAACGACCAGAGCACTTGCGCATGAATCTATGACAGCACCCCCTCCTGAGCCTCGGGAGGGGCAGCACCAAGGACGCACCCGAGCCCCCTGGGAGCTGAAACACGAGGGCTTGTTTGGTTTACTTTTAAAAAGTGACAGTATCAAAGAGTCAGTCATTGCACAGAGAGACTTGGAAAGCAAAGGAAAACGGATTTCTTCTTTTTATTTTTTTTTTCTTTCTTCTGTCAATCAATGGTGCATAAAAAACTTTAGCAAATGGTATTGCAGAACTCTAGGCACGTCATCTAACTGATTCCAGTGACATCTTCTCACCTTATCAAGGATCTTTCAGCTCGATAGCTCGGAACTGACAGTATTAAGGGTCAGGATGTTGCTCCAGAATCACTGGTGTAGTGGTGGATGTGTCGAGGAGGGTTAGCCCTTTCACTAGGCAGAGGGTGGAATGCCTGTGCTTGCAGCTGAGGGGTAATTAGCATGCAAGCTTCGTTAAGCGGTTTCCTTCAATGGGGTGGAATCACAGATGAAAGCTAAAATTAATTGGTATTTCACGTTCAAAACATAATGAGTTTTTTTATATATATATATATAAAAAAGTATATATATTTTTCAAATAGATTTTTTTTTTGATTCAGCTCATTATGGAAAGGATCCCAAAATTGCAAATGCAGAATAATTGGTGAAGAAAGTTTTCAAGGCTCTAGTTCTGATTCTTCTCCTCATGCAACAACAAATCACTGAGTGAATCACTCGCTGCCCAGCAGGGCAGTGTGGGGTGGGAGAGAGGACTGTTTCACTTGCTTCCCCAGCTGAAATCCCTGCTCCTGCAAAGACAAACGGATCTAATCAGAAGGCAATGCTGCTATGTTCTAGGCTTGACTGGAAGCCACGGGCTCACACACGTCCTGCTTATTTCATCCCTGTCCTCAGCAGACATTTCACTGGGAAACATCACTTTTGTCCACTTGTGCTGGTCCTTAGCTGGAGGCAGCTCAGCACAGCCAGATTCTTACCCACAGAAAGATCGGGAAACAGTGCATCAGAACACAAGGTCAGTAGAGACATATAGGAAGTACCACAGGAAACAGAGACAAATCCTACATAGTATAAGGAAATAACTATTTTTGTAACCAGCGGGTAAGAATTTGAGGATTTTTTTTAATTATTATTATTATTAATAAAACTTTGCTTATGGGAGTTCCCTGCCATTATACATTTCTAAATTTCTCAACATTTTTTTCTATGCTGGGGCAATAAATTTGCTGATTGTACGAGAAAAGTGTTCAATGGCCTTTCAGTGAATGTCTTCCACAGTGGGTCAGAACTTTAGCAGACTCCATTTAGGAAACATGTTCTAAGGACACTATTTATGTTTTTAAAACTGTCACGATCTGTACAAATGACTTACAGGTACAAAGAATAAAAATAAAGGTAACCTTTACCTTCCTTAAATACTTCCTGCCTTAAAGAAAGCATTTCCATGAGCATAGCTGGTGAAAGGGTTAATATCTGCAGAGCTTTACACTAGTTAGGGTGTGTCTGGTGTGTGCGTGTGTGTGGAGATGATCAGCTGCATACAAGTCCTGTCACTTTTTGCCTGCCACACGTTGCATTATCCTTAGTCAAACTGTGCAAAAGTCTACTTCTGGTGTTTCACAACAGTAGGGATTTTTTTATTCTAGATTCTGCTTACTCTGTGGATACTGAACCTTTTTGAGCCATAGGATCCAAGCCATAAAACTCTCTTGAAAGCATTGAAGCCGCTCAGTGCTCTTTGCTCAAATTTGCAAGTCGGAAGGATTCAGCGATGTCTTGGTACTAACAAAGAACCAACAGTGAAAGATTGAGCAAGAATTAGTGGTGTTGTGGGTTTTTCTTTTTCTTCCTGGTAAGCCTTCCATTAGAAAAATCTGATTTTGGAAGGAAAATCAAGTTCCCACGTTGCCCTGGAAGGTGCTGTTGTGCAGTGGTGACGTGGTTGTTGTACCCCTGAAATGCAGGTGCTCAGGAGCTGTTGGCATTGGAGCTGCAGCCACCCAGCACCCCCTGCTGCTCCTGGCTGAGGTGTCCTCACACCCTCACCAAGGACAGAGGCACCTGGGTAGCAAAAGGGCACATTTTGGAGGCAGGTCTCTGGTCCTGGTTGCAGCTAACAGCTGCTCCCTGGTTGGTGTGCCCAGTGGAATTGGTGTAATATGGCTGGCAAGAATGGCAAGAGTTGTTTGTCTGAGCTCACGGAGGAGTCACAACCCCAGCTCGGGGCTTTGCAGAGCAAAATTCCATGTCCTGGCAATGTTTCATCCCATGGATTGCAAGTTGGGTTCCCTACCATAACTGTGAAACTTTTGGAGTGTGACTCAGACAGCAAGCACACACTATGCAATATGGTTTATCCTGTATTTATTTGTAAAAATATCAGACATAGATCCTCTATATATATATATAATAGTGTCAAAATTACTAGTCGTGAACTAAGGGGAGTGGAGTTGTAGCTCCTGTCTGGCTATTTCAGATAAGTGCAGAATGCATTGAATATTGGAGAGCTTAACAAGTGCTTTCTTTTGTTCATTTAAAAATGTCTTAAATTTTTCATTAGAGTATAGAATCTTATTTTTTTTATTTTGTACAAGCTGCGCTTTTTTAATTATAATCACTGAAAAGTTCACTATAATTTGATTTTATAGAATTTTTGTAGCATTACAAAAATATAGTAAAATACCTGAGGTTAATACCTGTTGTGGCTAACCATATAAAAGTATTAAATCTTAAACTTGAACAAAAGTCATATTTTTTTTTACTAGATGTTAAATAGGGAAATATTTTGTTCTGCAGGTCATTATCAGAAAAGGTCTCTAGGTCAGCTGTGTTACCAGCAGTTTTTCTTTTTCCCATTCGATGCAGAAACTCTTCTGGTATAAGATATTCCGAATTCCATCAGTTTTCTTGTGGGAGTGATGCATACATTTGACGCCATTCGTGTACTAAATTGTAATTTTGGGAATGCTGGAATAATTCCTACCAAGACTGTCTTAATTGTGCCATCTGACATTTGAATGTCATCCTGGTATTAGCTCATAATAAAAGATAAAAATCAACGAGTCAACTGTTCTTTTGAATATCCCTCTTTTTTTTGGTCTTGCTCTCTAAAAGCTGAACTGCTGGAGAACATTTAATATTTGCATCCAGTCAAATGTTTGTTTGGGGTCTGTTCTCTTTTAATATTAGCTCCCAACCATTCTTGCTGTTAATCAGAAAGTGCACCAAACACTGAGGGAGGACACTTGTTTTTAGGGCAGATGTTTGGGGTTTGGCTGGTGTATTTAAATTCTGTCTCTACAGGATAGTTGCTGTTTCGTGTTCCCAGTTTAGAGGGGAATCCTCGATCCTAAGGGCTAAAGGAGGAGGCAAAGTCATTAAGAACAAGGCAAATTACTTGACTCTTCTCCCTGCAGATCCCTGGTGATGCACTGTGTGCAGTTCCCAAATGTGAACTTGTACAGATTGTTCTTTTCCAGGGTAGCTCCATTTGTAGCTTCTGCAACAACCACACTTGAGCTGCCTCAGCCCAAACAAGGTAATCCCTGTTCTGCTGTTCATCTTCCAGGGTTTACTGGCACTAAATGTCCTCAAGAGCTAAGTAAGATGGATGGGAATAGCAACTAAATGCAAATTTAAACATATGGCAATCCAAGTGACCTGTTTTTTTGGAAGGAGGGAGGCCCTGAGGATAACTGTGCATCTAAATCCTTGTCTTCTGTGACAGCTTTATGGGAAAGGGACGGAGGAGGAATTGCCTGGGAGATGCTCCTTCTGGTCAGCCCCTGTTACCAAGGGCTGGTACCTTCACCTGGGCTTTGGGGCTCTGCAAAAGTGTTTGTTGGTTGTCATTGTCACCTGCTCTCTCTCCTGCCCTGCAGAGTCAGACACGGGAAGCAGGACCCTGGCCTGGATTGGGAGGAGCTGCATCCTAATTCCATGAGCTGTGGATCAGAGAGGATGGCATTCCTGGATGTGAGTTCCTCCCTTTTTCCCCTCTCTGTGACTAAGATGAGAATGACTCCTTTTATTTATGAAGTGTAAATCTAAACTGATTGATCAAAAATGTCTTTTTAGTTCTTTGTTTTTAACAAAACCTGTTTGGTAATATTACTGGGTTTGAATCATTGTCACTGGACCTTCAAAGAAGAAAAATCATGAACAGAAAGAGGGAAAAACCAGAAATTGTTCCCTGGTCCTGGTTTTTACCAATCTCCACCCTTATTTGAGTTGTTATTATTACATGGTGCACAAAGACTAAAGGATCAGGGTTGACTTAAAGCACTGACACTGTTTGTTGTGCTCCAGGTGAGCTCTACGGGCCAGATAACACTAACATATAATCTCATATATAATCCTGCTTGTCTTTTCTCAGCTTGCTATTCAGATAAGACTGAAAAAACCCACACACGTTATCCTGTTACAGGAAAGTTACATTTAGTTGCCATTACCTTGAGTTTGTCCTCACTGAATACCTTCAGAAACATAAAAACTAATAAATTGTAGCATTTGAAGAGTTTTTGTTTTTCAGAGACATTAGTGCAGCAGGAAAGCTGTTATGTGTTAATACTGAAACAGTAACAAATCTTTGTTTATTCAACATGCACCAAACAAATAGATTTAAATGCATTTATTCTCTCTGATTTTTATGCATACTACAAATTGCCAATATAGTATAAAATAGATTCTCCCCTGTAAGAAAACCTGGTTCCTGTTATGACAAAAAATATAGTATTAAAGATTTGGTTTAAAAATACAAGCTTTATAAAAAGCTAAGTAAAAAACTAAGATCAGTGGTTGGTTGAAAGCCAAAAGATTAAGCCAAGGATCCATTAGAAGCTTACAAGAACCTAAGGGGAAACATTTTTGTGCTTATCTCCAGGTACAGTGAGAAACAGCTGGTGTTAGAAGGTGCCTGAGCAAGAATTCCTCTCATTTACTGGGCAAGCATTAAAGGATCTTTCATGCCAAGTGTGACAAGTAGTTCTAATTCTCACTGTAGTCCAGAGTATAAAATCTGCTCATAATCTCAACAGAATTGGTAGGTTGACCTTTTGGGTTGAGTCATGTTAGAAGGATAAATACAGTTTAGTACAGTCTGGAACTCAAATCAAATGTTGAATTCAGTATTAATGCAAGGGTCTGACTGTTTCCTGTGCCAGTCACAGGAGAGGCAATGCTGGCTTTTCTGCATTCACTCTGAAAACTTTGTCTTCTGCACTTCCCAAAGGGCAAGTGACCGTTCTCTGCACGGGTTCCCATGCTGGAGCCTTTGAGGGAAGCATGGGCTGTGCAACTGGGAAAGCTCCTACACCTGAATCTGCAAAACCCCAGCAAACCAAGGGGAAGCCAAGCTGTTTGCCAAGCTTTAGAAAATCTGCAGGTGCATCGATGTGGCTCCATCCTTCCACTTGTTAACGTGGTCTGAAATGACAGTCCTGCAGAGGGGGCATGTTTTTTCTCTGTTAAACCATAAACTGATGCATTCTTCACAAAATATGTGCTGCAAGAAAAGAATGAGAACTTAGAGCTTCTCAGCTCTTCAGTGTGCAACGTGCTATATTAATTGCACAGCCTGATTTCTAAAGATAATCATAAAACACACACTCATTTTATGTTGCTTGTTTTACTAGCTGTTTAAAATATACTTTAATTTGCACAGAAATAATTGGGATTATGTGTGTTACCTGACAGATGAGCAGAATAGGCTTCTGGAATTCAGCTTGGCAGATGGAGCAGATATCATCTGACTCAGAGCACTGTCTCTTGCTGGCTGGCACTCCATAGTGCTGGAAAACAAGGGGTTGCAGCAAATATTAGTTTCTAGGGAGATGAAAAAGCCAAGACCAAATACCAGGACAGAAACATTGCTATTTTTTTAAGGAGAGCAGGCCAAAGAGTGTGTTATTTCACATCCTTTTATCAGAAGGGATGTGCAGAAGAGATTTGTTGTTGTTCAGATGACAACACACTCATGTAGTCAAGGAATTGAGACTGAAATAGGAGAAGAGTATACAGGGTTTAATGTAAAAATGCATTTTATTGCTAGGAGAGTACAAAGTAATACAGGAATGAGGTATTTAAAAGGTATTTCCATGCAAGTTGAAATACTTCTATATATTTTGTCATAAGAGAATTCGGTACTCACTGGTCGTGTAAAAAATATCCGTAAGACCTGCCTGAAGTTTCTCAATTGTCCAAAAAAGCTCAAAAGCTGAAATGGGAAAGAAAACTTGAGTTATGCTTAGTGTTTTTACCTCCAAGAACTAAAAAGCTTCCAAGCTTTTGGCAGATTCCAGCACTGGAAGCCTCACTGCTGGATGGATGTTGGCAGGAACAAAAGCAAAGCTGGCCCTATTTGAGTTGTTTTATATGTACCCAGACTGAGAATTTAGGCTGAAGGGGTTTTTCCCACTAGGTGTTTGTTCTTTAGGAGAAAAATAGTGTTGAGGTTCTGAAATGAAGCATTTGAGTGCCAATATCTCACCAGTATTATGGTATTTGCATCAGTAGTTGGAGTTGTCATTGTGACGTACTGGTCACACTCAAAGCCAGGCCTGTCCCCAGGGCACATGAGCTCCTTGGGGAAGCAGAGCCAGCTATGAACATGTTTGCCTTGTTTGGCATCACACAGGACACCCCAGCAGAGAGAAAGTCGGCTTCCTGGGAAATGCTGATCCTTTCAGCTACTAAGTTTAGTTTTGCAGGCTCTTTTCTCAGTATCCCACAGCAGTCTGATCAGTGCCTGGTGGGAGGGCACTTAGAGTATCAGTGTCCTTTGCTATGCAATCCCAGTCCATTTCCAGAACAGGTGCAGGAAAGTGATGATTTTGGGTCCTGAGCCAGTTTTTTGGGAGGCTGTGTCAGTGAAACTGAGGGGAACATCCAGAAACATGCTGGTTTGTGTCTGTAACCCTCCAGAGATCATTACTGCAGGATGGCTCAGAGGAACACCAAGCTTACATACTTTGAGGATGAGGTAGAGAAGGCCCAGCAGTATCCCTAGGGTCCATCCCAGGACACTGTCCAGCTCTCCATGGGCAATGAGATAACGGAACCACACTGGGATGGGGACAAACAGACGGTAATACTGGCAGAGTTCTTCTAACAGCATGTACCAGTAGCCCTAAGCAAGACATGCAAAGGAATAGCTCAAGATTTAAAACACAGAGCATTTGGAAAATACAGAGAAAAAATGCATTGTTACTCTCTTTGCGTTGCTTCCTCTCATAATACCTTGAAACAAGGAAATATAAAGCATGGAACTGTGTTTGTACCAGGGAAGAAGTACCCTTTCTATAATGGACATTGGATAATGCCACAATTTGCCACTATTGACCAGATTCCTCCTTTAATTTAGGCACAGTTTAGGGCTCAGTTAGTGTAGTGGAATTTTCAATAACTGGTTTTTAGATGTTACATCACTAGCTGTAGAAAAAAACAGAGATCTTGATTATAAATCAGTATTTCGAGAAGCCAGTTGTACCTGAGAAGAACTTGTTCTGGTACATTTTAAGACATAAAACCTCCCAAAACATCCTGTTCAAATGCTGTCACGTAAAACTGTATTTGTTAATTCATTTTGTTTGAACCAGCACTAGTAATTGCAATTTAAAGATAAAATGTAATTAGTTTTGCCTGCCTCACCTTGGGAAGGAGATAAAAATGAATACACCACCAATCAGTGTAAGCTCAGAAAATTATTAAACCTCACTGATTTGAGAAATTAAACTATGCATCAATTTCATTGATCTGACACAAATACTGCCTAGGTTTATCAACAAAAAGAAACCTCAGAATTATTTTGAAAAGAGAAAAGACAGCTGTTTGCATGTGCAGACCTCAAAATCTTGACAGTTACTGTCAGGCACGTACAGATTTGCTGTGCTCCAGCTGCTCCAGGCCAACTGCCCCTGTACACATTCTTGCAGTGCAGAAAATAAAAGCTTTCTTCAACCCCCCTTCTGAGAGACAGGAATAAACCCACTTGTATCCAATAATACAAGCAATTGTTTCACATCAGACTGAAAACCTTCCTTAGCACCAAGCTGGGAAGAACAGGAAATCCACAGGGTTTTCTTGCCCACGGTGTAGTGGTGGATTATATACAGATCTTTAATTAAAAGACTTTTCTCTAGGTAGAATTTAATAATTAGCTAATTTTACCATACAAGAATCTTCACAAGGAAGCAAAAATATAGCTTGTTTCCTTACCTTGGATTTAAAGGACATGATAAAAGAAGGCACCAAGAGAATAAAGCACTTGAAGCCCATGAAGAGGAATTTCAGAATAAAGTCTGTGACTCCCACAATCCAAAGTACCTCCCAGAAGTTCATAAAATCCACAGTAGGGTTTAAGAAGATTAAGCTACAAAAAAAGAGTATGAGAAGTTACTGGAGCTCCCTATTTAGAGGAAACTATAACCAGAGTTATCACAGCAGGTTTAAAGAAGGAAACCTGGTGTACACAAAGGAAAAAGGTTTGCCAAGAAAATGAACAGTTCATTGTTAATTAATCCTCAGGATCTCTGACAGCCTTTCCACTTTGGAAGCTTCTTTGCTGTATCTTCATCCAAACCCTTATCCCTGGGCTTGCTTTCTCATTTTGGCACTCAGCCTTTGATTTCCAGCCAGGGCTGCAGCTACAGAGGGGTCAAGGGGAAGAAATCCCTTGGAGTCACAAACTGCACGGTATTCCGAAGGGCCAAAGCTGGGAATCAAACCCAGGAATGCTCCCCATGGCACACTAAGTCCATTGTGGGGTCTAGAAATTCCAACATAGTGTTTTTAAGGACAGCACCTGTTGAGTTTGACAGAAGGGGAGGAATGGAGATTAAAGTGAAAGAGAAACCAGTGCCACAGTTAAAGAAAAACAGCCAAGAAAATGTTCCCAGTTAACTTTGAGTAATTGATGATGTGAGTGGGGTTTTTCTCTGCTTACCTGTAATACAGGGCCTGAGAGTGAAAGGTGTAATACAAGAGGAGAGATGATCCTGTCAGGTACAGCAGTAACCAGGTACACTGCAACTTGGAGCACCGTTCCTGCAAGGTAATTGTGAAGACACATTGCAGGCCTTGCCTCAGGAGCAGAGTCTGACCTATCCCCAAAGCCTGTTCCACCTGCACACTTACTACCAGAGGATTTTATCCTAGTGGGTTTAGGCCACATAAAATAGGAGAACTCAATGGAAAGGTAGAGCAGTGATTTTAATGTTTTCAAAATAATGTTTTCAATTTCTGTGTGCATCAAGGTTTTTTCTGAAAACACAACCCAGCCCGCCCCACTCTGAAGAAACAACAGGTTTCCCTTCAGGAGTGAACAGAGAGAAGACAGTTTAAACTGTCAACTGCTATTTAATCCACAAGTATACTTAAGTTCTTCCTTAAATTACAAAAAGCTTTTATCAGTTGTGATTTCAGTAGTCAAAGTCAGCAGGGGAGGGGGGGAAGTCTCTTTTTATCCTTATTATCTGAGAAGTTCTACATTGTACAGAAGCATTAAGGCTACTTCCATCATGAAACCTTGTTACCTAACAATATTAGGTAAATCAAGTAGTATTTTCATTCACGTTTCTTTTAAAATTTGATGGATAAAGGTCTTGGGTAACAGAGAGAATTTTGTGTCATACATAGTGTGATACTTACTCTTAGAAAAACCTGATTTACTATGCTTTTGTTTGCATACGCATAAGTTGTTAGCAGCCCAATTCCAAGAGAAATGCCTATTAGGAAAATAGGATCAGTTAGACACATGAAAAGGAAAAAAAAAAATAAAAATCACTGAACAGGGTTAAAAAGCAGCCATTTCTAAGATGTCTTTGTAATTACAATTAATAGCTCAGCCTCTCAAGCCAGGATAATTAAGCACATTGTACATATGCCAGCAAAGGAAACAGAAGCCACTGAAATGTAGTTTAGCAAATCTCTCCTTCTGATGAATAAAGCAAATAAAAATAAAGCTAAAAATAAATTGAATTACATGTCAGGCATGGTTATTAGTCTGTCTCTTTGTGGGGGAGGGTTTCCTCTCTCAGACCTTATTTCGTTATACTCTACCAATGAGGTGCTGCATGATGAGTTTGACACAGAGGATCAGCAGATAGGGCAGGCTCTTGTGCAGCCACTGCAGGAGGTATCTGAGCTCCGACAGGGAGCTGCCGCCGTGCTCCTCCGAGTCTGCAGAGGCATCCTCGAGCCCTGCTGCTTCCCCATGGCTGTGCCCGTGGCTGTGCCCCTGGGAGCCCTGCCTGAGGCCCGTGTTCTCCCTGGCATCTCCCAGGGCAGAGCCCAGCTGGATGTGCACGGCCCCGGTGCCGGGATGGGCGCTCGCAGCGGGGGCACGCTCATCGGCGCAGGTCGGCTGCATGGCCGGATCTCTTCTGGTCCGGGTTCTTGTTAATTTGTGTCTCCTGCAGAGGGGCATAAAAAGTAACAGTTGAAGAAAGAGATAGATAGGCGGGCAAAAAAGTGATACATTGCAGAGAGTGACTGTGTGCATGAAGTAAAGACAGGACTGTCTGAGATCCCGTGTGTGTTCATTCCGAAGGATGCTGTGTTCACACCCCCTGTGAACCGTGTGCCATGTGGAATGACTCCCCTCCCTCCCCGTGCAGACTGCCCTGGCTGCCTTAGGACAGGAGACCGGCTCTGGCTTGTACGGGACAGACCTCGGGAGTGCTGCATAACTGCACGAAACCAGCAAGAGCAGCAGGCCAGGGAAGGAGCAGACAGTGATGGGAAGGGAGGAGGGAGGGAGCACATTTACATGCACCCATTAAACACGCTCCAAACTGAGGGCCATTATGAGATTAATGAGATTATCCTGTCTGGGGAAGGGAGCAGAACCAGGTTAGGCCATCCTGTAAGAGGTGTTTAAAAGAGATTGGTTGTAGGTGAAAAATGAAATACAGCCAACAAATAATTCAGCAGTGACAGCGGCCAGCTGGGGTCCCATTCGTCTTTCCATTGGCATCTTTTGGTTGTATCCTGGGCAGTTTTTCACTTTGTATCAGTCTTTACTCTGATCAAATAGGGTTAAATCAAGTTCTCTGGGCTGGTGTGACATCAGAGTAACGATTTTGGAGAATGCCTTGAAGCTGGATTGGGCACAATACTTGTCACTATGGAGTAGTGTTATTGACAGGCTGGGAATTTTGTTATAATCCTTTTTCTGTTGTTCAAACTCCTACAGATTTCTCTTGGAAATTATTTTTTCCACAGCTACTTTCACTGGGGATACAAAAAGGTTATAGCAAACTCAGATTTGCAGAGCAAAAAGTTGATGCATTTGCACAAACCCCAAGTTCTTTAGCCTTTAAAAAGTTTATATTAAAGAGTAAACCACATTAATGTAATACATGAACATGGGAACTCAGTAACATTTACAAGCACTGCTGCTGCTACTGGGTTGTTTTTTTGTTGGCCAAAGATGACATCACCCTTCCAACCAGCCAAAATTCATGACCTGTATTTTTCTGCACAGGAATAAATCCGATAAACTGGAGGCTGTATTGACTGGTGTGAGCAGTGTTACTGGATCGGGACACCAGTGCTGAGTTTAACAGGAAGGGGAATAAAAAAATTCTAAAAACGTGATGAGAGCTCTCCAGTTGGTGTTTTGGGGCCGGTCCTGCAAAAGCTCACAGCTGGGTGTTTAAAAGCGAGGATCTCATCGTGAACTTTCAGACCTCTGAGTTACTAACCGGGATTTCAGAGCAGGGCCCCAGACTGCACAGAGCACACCCAGACTGTGTCTTTTCTCTAAATCTGCCAAAATACAGCCCGTGGTAAAAAATACAGCCCTTGGTAAAGACCCTCCGGGTGCTCCGAACAGGGACCCCTCGAACAGGGACCCCCAAACAGGGACCCCCAAACAGGGACCTTCCAAATCGGGACCCCCCAAACCGGGACCCCCCAAACGGGGACACCCCAAACAGGGACCCCCCAAACGGGGACCCCCAAACAGGGACCCCCAAACGGGGATCCCCCAAACGGGGACACCCGAACCGTGACCTTCCAAATCGGGACCCCCAAACCGGGACTTTCCAAACAGGGACCCCCAAACCGGGACCCCCAAACGGGGACCCCGCGACCCGGGACCCCCCACCGGGGCCCCCCCCAACCGGGCCCGGCCACCCGCGGCCC
>JAWWEE010000048.1:2900261-2926146 GCA_035221455.1 Xenops minutus | reverse complement strand
AGGGATCCCCGAGGGAACCCTGAGGGATCCCTGAGGGGTCGTGAGGGAACCCCGAGAGGCCGTGAGGGATCCATGAGGGATCTCTGAGGGGCTGTGCTGGAATCCCGAGGGGCCGTGAGGGATCCCTGAGGGATCCCCGAGGGGTCGTGAGGGGCCGTGAGGGATCCCTGAGGGACCCCCGGGGGATCCCGAGGGCCGCCCCTTCCCGCCCCCCCCGGTACCTCATGAGGCGCCCGGCGCCGCCCGCCCGCCGCCCGCCGCCATCGCCGCGGCCCTGCGGGTGACACGGGGCGGAGGAAGAGGAGGAGCCGGCAGGGGACGCCAGGAGGAGGAGGAGGAGGAGGAGGAGGAGGAGGAAAAGGAGGAGGAAAAGGATGAAAAGGATGAAAAGGAGGAAGGCTCCGGGCTGTTGCTCTGGCAACGCCGGGGCCTTCGCGCCGTGAGGGGAGTGGGGGGGGCGCTCCCCTCAGACTCGCCAAAACGGGGAGGTTCCTGTTGGGTTTTGTCGAAACCCTCGATTAGAATTAATGTATCAGGGAGGAATATATGTATATATAAATCTGTGTGTGCCTGGGGAAGTCCTGGTGCCTGGAAAAGGGCTCTGCCGGCCCGGACACCTGAGGGAGAGCTGCCCTGGTTAATGCTGCGGCGGCTCCTGGGGGAGGCCTGGAGTGAGGGGGGCACAGGTTTTCGGTGAAAATACGCTCTTGAATTAATTAGTTCGCGTCCAGGAATGGCATCTGTTTGCCTTGGCTCGGGTGGGTGTCGAGGAGGGTTTAAGTATGGGGCTCGGCGGCTCTGAGCATTGGTTTGTGTTAGGACACAAACGAGGTGTTAATTCAAACCCTTAAATGCAGAAATGCCGAGGGATCAGCAACCCAGGGAGAGGGAAAGGACACGGCTCTCATGAGGTGAAAAACTAGATATTTGGAGGGGTTGAGCGGCCTGTGGCTCAGTGGCACCATCTAACAACAAGCCTTCTCTTTTGTTTTAGAGGAAATAGCTGAAAAACGCTGGCTGCACCTGTTTCTGCTGCAGGTAGGTTTCCAGGAGGCACCTGCAGCAACTTGGGCTGCTCTGTGGTGTTTTGGAAGCTGTGCCTCGAATTTCTCATCTGGGAATTTCAGGCCTCCTGTTGTCCCCCTGCGTTTCACTTGGGCTGTGGCTGATGGATTGGAAGAAACCTGGTCTGGTTACTGCAGATACACTTAAGATTAAAGAAACCCACAGGCCTCCTGTCCCTCTGGGCCCTCTGAACTCAGAAGACCTTCTAATTTGTGTCATTCTGCTGCCTAATTATCACAGTCCTGTCCAGTAGCATTGCAGATTTCAGATTTCAGATGCTTGGCTGGAAGCACTCGAAGAATTGCATGGCCATGTCCTCATCCTTCCAAGGATAACACAGACCTGTTGTGTTTGGCTTATGCCGTGCCATATTGTTCCCTCTCCCACTCTTTGCTCAGTCAGTCACTCACAGCGTGTTTGGATTATGAAGGACAATGTGAAAAAAAAATAAAAATCCTAATTTGATTCTCAAATCAGGAAAAGCAATTATAAATCTTTTATTTTTAAATAGTGTTTTATGGTTGGAAATTATGCATGCCTTCTGTACATCGCTTGGAAGGGTATAAATATAAAAGATTTGTTCAGCTGTTTCTTTTTTGTAATTATAAAATGCATTAAAGTACAAATGTAGTTTTAAATCAACATTGCTCCCAAACTACTTTTCATTGTTACATGGACTGGAAATATGAAATTAATTCGTGGCAGCTTATTAATCAATAATGTTTGCTCATGCAGGTCACTTGCTGATTTATCTCCAATTCACAGCTCATTAGAAGGTATGTAACTCTTCAGAGATGTTGTTATGTAACAGGTATGTTTTCCTGGTGCTATTAATGACCTCTGGATTTAGTAACTCCTGACACAAGAACGATTTCAGAGATTATTCACATAAAATTGGAGGTCTTTTCCCATGAGTATGGCATATATTAGGTCATGGAATACCTGGTAATAAATTTACCAGTCTGGTTTTGGGTTCCACTCACAGAATGCCAATAAATTTCACCCAACTGGCTGGATCAGTGTCAGGGCACGTTTTCAGGTGTAGATACACTCAGTTACAAGTACCCCAGACTTTCCCATCCTCCCAGGTAGAGGTGGTACCTCCCTAATCGGTGCAATCAGCAGGTTTGATCGGTGTGTACCTGCTTTCCCCGGGGTTGTTCAGGGCATGAGAACATTGGAACAAACACTGATCCTCGGGGAACTCTTCCCATTGCTGCCCTGGCCGCGCAGGACTTGCCTCTGCAACACTTACTCTGCACTAAAAGTTGCTGAGAGCTTGTTCTCCACACAGAAATATTAGAAGAGAATATTTTGTATCCTAAGACCAGATCCTGGAGGAGCTGTGCAGAAATCTTCCTGCAGAGCAGGTTAAGGGGTTACAAATCTGCATCGTTTGTATGACCTTTTTACACCAGGAGGGGTGGAAGGAACTGGTGCTTTGAAATGAGATGTACAGCATACATCTGTGGTGAGATTTAAAGGAGCTGATCTCACATACATGGAGAGCAATTTTAGTTAATGATATGACAAAAAATCGGGTTTTTCTGTAAGAGTCTGTAGAATAGCAGAATGTCCTGAATATTCAAAGGCTTTATTGGTTGTCTTCATTTTACTCAAAATGTTGCTTGAGTATGGAAGGCTTTTGCAAAACTAAGAGAGTTTAGTTTAAATTGTTTGAAGGATTTGAAAGTCTTGCCAAGAGGCTCAAATAACCTTTAAAATATGAATCTTTCCTGAGCTAGCTCTGAATGCTCAATCTTTTTTCAAACAATCTCCTGCAACTACACAACCCTTACTTCAGCTTGTGTTCTGAGCACAAGAAACCAATTCCTGTGCTCCCAAATGTGAGATGCTTCATGGTAGGGACCAGTTTTGAACGCTCATCCCTGGGGTGATGGCAGAGGAGCTGCATTTCACTGGTGAACTCTGATCCCGTGAGCTTTGTCAAGGAGACTCGCAAGGAATTTGAACCAGATATTTTTACATTGCAATGACATCATCCTGCTCCCTGAGGTTTCCACAAATCTTACAAGCCCTCTGTGTGCTCGTTCCTGTTAAGTCATTCTAAACGGAGAGGAATTCCACTGCAGTGGTGTCATAGAATAGTTACAAAACTGGTGAATTAGATCCCGGAGTCTTGTTTATTTATACATAGATAAAGGCTTGAATGAGAATCAGCCAGCGGAGCCACAAAGGGCAGCTGCAGTTTTTGCTCCCTGCACAGGAGGGTGCTCAGCTTCTGTCTTTATCCGCAGGAAAGAGCGATTCCCGTGGTCATTAGGACGAAGCGGAGCAGCTGTTTTCTGAACCGCTCTTTTCTTGGAGTGGCATTGAAGGATCTGTTAAATACAGTGACTCGAAAAGTGTTCAGCAGTTAAAGAATTTTGAGGTGTGTGTTAATTGCTTTTGTAAAACCATCGCAGAGGTATTTAGGTCAGAAGATGTAATGATCATGACGCTGTATCCTCTAATGGGTGTCCTTAAAGGTGCCAGGAATTTTCAGTAGAATCTTTGAAGTTTCTCGGAATTAGATTTCTTTCCCAGTCTAATGTGTTAATCTGAATGTGTGAATCATTCAATTGGACAATGAACTCTGTATGTAAACATGAGTGGATTTACTAGGAAGGAGTAGGTAAGTTTGTTAATTTATATTCCATCTGTTGTGCCTGCTAATAGTTATATCCTTAATTATGCTTTATTTGCCTTGGTAAATCACAGAATTATAGAATATCGTGAATTGGAAAGGACCCACTAGGATCACCAAAGTTTAATCCTGGCCCTGCACAGAACAGCCCCAAGAATCCCACCATATGTGTGATATGTAGTAATATATTTTAGGTTCAAACTCCAAATCAATGGTTTAACATAACTCATAAATTGCAGTTTTACCAACTTTCTGTTTACATTTTTAGAGATCAGTTAAACAAGGGCCTTGGGTGTTGTTATCTGGTCAGATTTTAGTTAAGAGAGTTAACATGTTCTGTCTGAAAACAATTTGATAAACCTCTGTCTTGTACAAGGCCAGGATATTCCGACCCTCTGCACACAAATCCAGTTGCTAAGGAGAGACAGTCTTGATTTTAAAAAGCAGTGCCATTGTAGACAGATTTCCAGATATTTCCTTTCAGGATAAATACAAACCCAGAAATGCAGTAGGCAAAATTTTGTTTGTCGTGTTGAACAGGATTGTCCCATTACCATCAGCACATAAATATTTGCTTAATTTCAGTCAATATTTACCTCACTGGTCAATAAAACTTGTCTTGCACTTCACAGAGTTAATATTTACTTGCTGGTTTTAGTTTGGTGACAACATTACAATTCTCTAATTGTGTGGGGGGCTTTTTTTCATCTTTTCTAACAAAAAGAGATTTTGTATTAACATGTGTGACAGTTTATTAGGAAGTGCTATCCACCAGTCACAGTTTGTCATGTAATAAGATTACCCAGATTATGCCTATAACATTTTACAAGTATGGAAAGGATATGTTTGGGTTTTTTTTAAAGGGTTAAATGATTAAATGTATTACTAAATTTAAAAATAATTGTTTGTGTCTGTTATGCCCACATATGGGTCATTGTTTTCTGATTTCATTAGTGAAAATGGTTTAGTTGGAGAGGAGATCCTGATATTTGTATAATTTCTGGAATTATGGTTGTTCACTCTGGAATTTGTTAGGATATGGATCACACAGAAACGAGTGTCTATAATTTTACCAGACTTGCCCTTGTTGAAATCAAGGATGGAGTTTCCTTTGACCTCAACAGCAGCAAGATTGTGTTCCCAGACATTCTTGAGGCTCTTAGTGTAGAAGGCAATAGTAACACTGTAAAATCAGGACCTGAATGGTGCAAAAGTTGCTGGTTAAGGGTATCTTGTTGCTGATATTATGGATATCCTGTGCCCCCTCATTACTACAGGATCAGGTCTAGACCTCAACAGCTTGGTGAAGAGGTTATAAAAATCAGGCTGTAAAAATTAGGGTGCAGATACTGATTCATAAGCAGAGGTTTCTGGAAGGAAATTGGAGTGCTCCTCTTCCTGATTTGCAAATTAATTTTCTTTTGGAAAGCCATCACAAATTTAGCCATTTTTTCAGCTCAGCCAGAGTAAGGAGCCACACTTGTATGGCTTAGGAGGGAATCCAGAGAGGAACTTTGGATCCTTTGAGTTGGCTGTGCCACCTTTCCAGACATAGCACTTCACTTCCATGGAAGAATTTCCCCCCATGCATTTCTATGTGTGTCATAGTGGGCTCTGTGCTCATTTTTCAGTGGTTTAGGTCTATTATAAGCTGATCCATGACAGGATGGGGTGTTTGACTCCCAACCTGCTCGAGGCTTTGTGTGCAGCATCTGGGTAAGAGGCAGGCCCAGCCACTCGGTGTCTGCTCAGAGGAGATAACAGGGGTGTTTGTTCAGCAACATGTGTTATCTTGCTGTCATGTCCACTGTTCTTGCAGGGGTGCACTTAAACCCAGTAGAGTGGCAGCCTGTCTGCACTTATGTCACCTCAGAATGGTGACTTTATGCTTCATACAGTTAGAGACAAGGGGAGGGCTGTTTAATTCCATTAATGTCCTGGTCTGAGTCTTCAGCTGAACTGAAGTCACGGAACTAAATCACAGCACACCCATATCCCTCAAACTGTCAAATAAAACATCTGTTTATGATAATGATTATCTTAATCCAAGAGTTCTAGTTTATGCAGTACTTTTCTTCATTAATGGAGAATACTTACAAAAGTACTTATTGCTTAACCAAGAACTACCCGTCTAACACCTTAGCAGGGAGCAGAAAAGAGGCACTGACAATGAAATGCTGGCCAACAGGAAGACTTTGTGTTTCATTGTTTAGATGGTGACACACTAGTTGTTTTCTGTCATGCAGAATTGCCACAGTGCTAAGAGGTAATTGGAAAATGCATTTCTCTTTGATCCCTAATTTGAACCTTTATATAGGTCATGTAATTGTCTACACACAACCTGCTCAGGTGACTCTTTCATTCCTGTCTGCTCTTTCTGCAGGGACCTGAGTTTCCTGCTGCTGAACTTCACTATCTTAACCATTTCCCAGCCTCCAATGCTGCAGTCAAAGTGGACTCCCTTAAATCTGGTTTGCTTGCAGGCCCAGCCTGACACACTGGGTTTGGTACAGCTGCAGAATTAACATTCAAAACTCCCATGCTGCACAGTTTTCCCACGTGCCACATAAAAATGCTGTGCAGTTCCTCTCTCCAAGGCTCCTCTATTAGGGCATTAACTGGCTGTTTGCCTCCCCTTTGGTTACTGTTTTAATTTATATAATACAGAGTTTTACACACTCACCCAAATCGCTATATATTGCAAGATAAATATGGTAAATTATTTGCCCAATATTGGCTTAACAGTCATTTTCAAACTGTGAAAGTCAATGGAAAATAAATCTGAGAGAGGACTGGTGAAATGAAAGATGCAGAATCATGGAATGAATGAGCTGCTGGAGAATAACTTGTGCTTATATCTATCTTAATTAGTTATAAGAAAATGGAACAAGATAATGTTTTTTTTTCCCCTACACGATTATAAAGGAAACTGGATTGATGTGTCCTGTAATAGTGGGAGGTGGTGGAAATGCTCAAGGATCTGGACCATTGCTTTTACCACCATCTCCTGTGACTATGCTGAGTTCTCTTAACTCATTTTTGGAAGGGCAGCTTTTCCGTGGTTTTGGTGGGGTTTGAGGAAGGTACAATGGCTTCAGGACATATCAGTGAGTGTCTGAAGGCAGGTTTGGATGTTGTGTTTCAAAAGGTGGTGGAAGGAATTGTGGGTTTCTTTGAACGCTGATGGTTTGGATGTTGTTGAGTTTCCAGTCAGGAACAAAATGGACCAAACCAGATTTTAGTCTTGGATCTTTCCCTCTGCTCATCCATGATTGTCCTTTGTGCTTTCACAGTCTGAAAGTGATCCATTTAATCCTTCAAAGCAGAGAATGGCCTGGGTTTCATTCAGGACTTTTCAGGATTTCATGCAGGGTTTTCATCACAGACTGGATTTCACTCAGGAAGATTTTTGGAAAAGTAGATCATTGGGTTTAGGGAGTAGGTGGGTTTTAAAGTCATGTGGCAGGTCAATAACATCAGGAGTAGAGCCTCCTCCATGCTTTTTCATGGCAAAAGAAATTCTCTCAATTTTATATTCCAAAGAAATGTTTCTTCACTTTATTTTGCTAATTATTCTTTTTAGCAACAAACTAAAATTTTGAACCTTTATCAGTTTTTCAGTCCAGGTTTGTAAGTCACTCCTTCCTCTTTATTCAGTCTCTTGTGGTCCCTCCCAGGCAGGAACATCTCAGTTTTGCTTCCTATGGAGTCGGCAGTGAAGGATAAATCAGGAACAGTGAGGAATTCTTGCTGGTGCTGCTGTGTCTCCTGACAGGAGAGCAGAGCCACAGAGGAGGAAATAGCATCAACATTCTTCATAAAGCAGAGAAAATAGGTGCAGGCAAATATTTTAAATTGAACTCTGATGAAATTATTGTTTATGGCCCAGCATCTCCCTTCCATCCAGAATGTGTCATTTAGGTGATTGGGCCAGCAGGTGCAAACATAATTGAATTCAGGGAAATAAATAAGGAGGGAGGCTGGGGATTGTTTGCTAAAAAGAAGACATCTAGTTTACTAATTAGGAGGATTTATAGGATGCTGTACTTAAAATAGATGATTATTGATGGCTCATCTTAATCATGGGAGGTGCCTCGTGGCTGCAGTTTCTGTGGCCTGGCTGTGCACCGGGTGTGACTGCACACACGGCGATGTGACCTGGTGCTCATCCCTGGCAGGGGGTGTGCCTGGGCTGCCCCATCCCAGGAGTGTCCAAGGCCAGGCTGGAGCAACCTGGGATAGGGGAAGGTGTCCCTGCCCATGGCACGGGGTGGAATAGATGTTCTTTAAGGTCCCTTCCAACCTAATCCATTCCAGGACTCTGTGGTGGCAGCAACTCTCTGCACTGGACACTGTTGTTTTAACCTGGAAACTTTATGAGAGGTTGCAGGAAACAAAGTTATTGTCTCAGAGAGGAGGTGTTAAGAGATATGTATGTTACATCTGTCTTTGAATTAGCTGCAAAGAGCAAGGAAGCTGGAATTCTTAACTATAGAAAACTGAGGTGGAGATCCTGTTGAAATTCTACCTGGGTAACAATCAGAAGGTATTTTAATGGAAATCAGAGGTGGATGTTAAACTAAAATATTTCTCAGGGGACACTGCTGAAGTGCAAGTTAAATAATTTTATTTAATTATTTATTTTAAAGGAAGTAGTGATGATAACTCTGGAGTTTAGGCCGATATCATTCCTCCTTATTTTAATGCTCAAAGCTCTCTCAGTTGCTGGTGAGCTCATCACAGCAGCCACAGATGAATTACACATTTCCCATACCCTTATCTAATTCATTTCTCCCTTCTGCACCTTGGAATAATTTGAATATGAAGTATATCAGGAAAACAGGGTTGTTTTCTCCTCAGTGGAGAAGTCGAGCAGAACTATTCCTCACAAAGAGAAACAAGCAGCCAGAGTGAATTACCATGGAGGAGGTTGCAGCTGAGCTTGTAAATATTACTTTGAGAGACTTACATTTCCTTCTGGAAGGAAAGAACATTAAGGGACATTTTGAAATGTAGAAAGGGAATAATAGCAAAAAAAAACCCTCCCTAAGATAAATTTGGCTCACCAGCCTTTTTGCTATTTGGTGCCTGACATTCATTTTTTGAGATATATCAGTTACATCAAGCTGAGGCCAGTTGAGTTTTATGTGCCTGGTAAAAGGGAGTTGATTCACAAGGATCTGGTCCATTCTCTTCTGCCACCTCATAATTCTGTTACCATGTCTGTACATTATTTCAACCAGCCAAATACATTTTTTAAAACAATTTGTAGAAAAATAAATGGACGATTCAAAGTAAATATTTTAATATTCCTTCTCATGCATTCAGTTGTTCTCTTGAGCTGCTGTACTGCATATTCCTCCAGGTAATTTGTAGTTGAGTAAAATAGTGAATGAAAATTCAGATTGGAAATATATTCATTTGGTATTTCAGAGGGTTATGATTTAAGTTTTTCTTATGCCCAGCAATACATAAATGAATATACAAGGAGTGAGAATGCACTTCAGGGTTGGGGCAAACACTCAGTAGGAGCTATGGAATAAGAGACTCCTTTAACACAGGAGACTTGTACTTTGCATTTGGCAGGGCTGGTCTGAACAGGGCCTTATAATCCCCCTGGAGACTGGCTCTTTCTGGATTTGGTAGGAACCAGTAGGTCTGGAGGGGTCTTGATCTGTTTGCCATTCCTCCTTCTCCTCAGGAAGTGCAGCCACATCACTTTGCTTCCACAGCCTCCCTCTGGGTGCAGCCTGTGCTCCTAAAAGGCTGGTGTGTCCCATGGACAGTCCAGCTCAGTGTAAAAGCTGTTTCAGTTCATGATTCAATTGCCAGATTATCCAGACTCTGTTTTGTATGTGAGTCATACAGACTTAGACTTCACTGTTTGTGCTACCTGGTTTTGGTGTGTTTAATGCAACTGCAAGTTGTAAAATGGGTAAGTTGGAGTCTCTAAAGGAGCTGCCAACGTGCATTTGCCTGAGTTTGTTCAGATGTGGAGAGGGAGAATTCCAGGCTTGTCACCCTGCCTTCACAAGTCTGCAGAGATCTCCAGGGTGGACTTACCCATGTGTGTGAGGCAGTAAAGAGCACTGTGTGTGCATATGTGTGCTCAGTCCATGTGATCCATGTCATCCAGGGATCCTCCTGTGTCCGGACAAATGTGTCCATCCACCCTCTGGGCAGAGTCCTAAGGGTTGGCACAAGTGGGCAGCTGCAGTTGGGATCACCCAGCACTCCTGGTTTGGTGAAGGTGCAGAATTTCCTCTCTAACCTCCCCCTAGAATAGAAAAATTACTGCATTTGAACATTCCTCCTTTACTGACTCTTGGAGACAACACTTAGCTGGTGATTGAGGTGTTCCTCCCAGAAATCTGCATTTCCCTTTGTTCCCTCATCCTCAGGTAACAAAAGGTAGAGCCTTTCGCCTGCTGCAGAGTTTCTGTGGCATCTCCTCAGCACAGAAATTGTACCTTTCCACTGGCCCCTGCAAAGCAAAGCCCCCTCATGTAGCAAAACCTCATTCTTCTCACTGTCATTCCACGCTGTGTACCCATGGAGGGTCCTCCTGGACTTAGTTCTAAAGGAATAATTATACTATTTAAATATTAAACATCAAAGTTCTTCTGTTGTTGTAAAACCAATATTAAAGTAGGACAAAAGTGATTTGCAGTTTATGGTTTATTCCAGAGTCGCTGGTGTTGCAGCTGCTGTCCTGTTCCAGCAGTGCTGGCACTGCCAGGAGGCACAGAAATGTAGATTTTAATGAAAAAACTGTGTCTGAGATACACTTCACTTAAATTATAAATTAATCTCGCCTTGTGAAATTCCAAGCTCTTAAAAAGGGCAAGTGGCTGCAGCGGCCTCTGAAACAATCCAAACCCCCATCTTTTGCCAGGATGTGGCTCCAGTGTCATGGAATTGGGTGTCTTTTCCTCACAGATTGTTATTTAATCGCTATATATTAGCTTTCATTGCCCTTTTGATATATTTAAGCTCATAAACTTCTCATTGACTGGATTGAATTTACCATGATGTTGTTACTTTTTATGAATGGAATAAATCAATATCAGATCCGTTGGGTTTGCAATGAATTGTTTATTTTAAGGGCTGTTTAAACTTTACTGAAAGAAAATGGAAACTCTGATGCCCAGACCTCCTCTTTAGTGCTCACAATTTGGTGACACTGAGCTCCAACCTGCCTCAACCAGCAAGTGCTGAACGTGTTATCCAGAGATACAAGGCTAGTAAAATTTCCTAACATTCTTTGTAATGTGATACATTTTGCAGTATTCCCAATATATAACATTTAAATACTTGCAAGCTGCTTTATTATTGTAATAGAAAGCTTTTCTTTCAGTGTTAGGGAATAGTCCAGAGCAAGACTGGTTTTTCCCCCTGAAAATAGTAACTCTGTCTTGAAAATATCTGTCTGGTATCTCCTTGTATGTGAGGAAATAGTAACTTATTTCCATTTGAGGTTGCAGTCCTCAAATAATCTGTACAAACCAGCTGATTTCGTCCCTGAATTTGAAGCACAGAAGCATCCTTGAGGTCATTTTATCATTGAATTTTAGGATTGTGGTTTCTTGTTTTGTTTCTTTAATAATAACTAAACCCGTCTATTAATCAGGTGATGTTAAATATAACCAAATGCTAAACCCTGTCTGCTGGATATAAAAGTTGGGAATCCCTACACCAGTGTAATGCTGTGATAACAGCCCGGGCTTTGGGCTTGCTGGAGGTATTTGTGGGGTTCCAGTGTTGCCCCTGCAGGTTTCTCCCCCGTTATTTATGCAACTTTATTATTGTATTAAGTAGCTAATTAAATCTGGTCAGGTTAACCTTTCTTGGTGATTAGGAGTAGGCATGTCAGCCCCTGAAAAGCTAATCATTTGGAGTGGAACATCTTGTTCTTGTTTGAATAAATATCTGTGTTTACATTCACACAGCATTAATCACTTGAACCAGACTTTTTGGGGGGAAGAGAAAGAAGGTGCCCAGAGCGGGTTTCCAAATGCTGGGTGCAGGAATTATAAAGGAGATGCCTTTCCTTTCATTCCCCTCCAGGGGCAAAGCAGGGAGACATTTTGAATTAATAATCCAGACCTCAAAGTACGCAGAGAACTGTGATTTGTTTTCAAATAACTCTAAAAGCAGAGTCCTCCAGGCTGACCCTCTGAACTAAGCCCTGTTTCCTCGGTGAGAATTCTTCAGCAGTAGCATTCCAGTATTTTCCTGGTGGAGCACTTTTCATTCTTTTCCAATTATTGCTGTTATTATTTTATAACTATTTATCTTTGTTCTGTGGTCTGTTCTTTTGTTGAGCACCAGTGAAAGCTCCTTGGTCCTTTTCCCTGTCCTTCCCCTTGGTTTGAGATTTTCTGCCAACTCTTCTGCCCTAAAGCCTTTTATTTTTTTCCCTGTTTTTCTTCCTGCAGCAGCTGGATCTTGCCTGGTACAGCCATTGCCCTTATTGCTCATGGAGTCGTGGATCCCCAAAAATGCTCCATATGTTGTGGCTTTTGTCATCAAGGTTGGAAAGACCAAAAGGAGAGATGGCAAAGTGACCTTTTCTGTCCGTGAGAGGCTCAGGAGCATTTCAATTCTTTTATGGGAAAGACCTGATAGCTCAGCCAAGGACGTTTGTACTGAAAACTATTTTATTTTGAACGTGAAATATTGTTTCTAAACTATTGCCTCTCAGCAAGGAAGGAGATCTGGGAGCTCAGTGCTCTGTGGTCCAGAGAGCAAGTGGGTTGTTGGGAGCTGTTAGAGAAGAAATAGAGTAAACCCACAAAAGAGTTCTTGATATCCCTCTAAAACCACCCTGTGTGTGTGTGTGAGTGCTCTGTACCTCAACAGGGGCATGGTAAGCCAGCCAAAAATGCCAGGACCTGGCAGATGTGGTGAATGTGAACCACATTCCCCTGTTCCTGCAACAAAAGGCCTCCAAGGCATTTAAAGATGTAACTTTTATGCTGTTCCTTTTTGGATTAAAATGGTCTTCTGTAAGTGATTTTATGATACATATAAATATTATGGTTATCAGTCTTCACAGTTAAAATAAGGCTCTTTTCCTTGGCAGGAGGAAGGCTATACATGCAAATTCAGTTTCCTGATGCATTTCCACTAACTCTGCCCTTCTGTTCTGGCAGAATTAGGAAAAACTGTATTTTTTGTTTTATCTTTTATCCGTTTCTTTATGCATCATGTGTTCTTTGATTCTCACTTTATTTCTGCTTTCATTATCTTTCTCAATCTTTTTCTTTTTCATGGGTACCTTTGTGCCTGCATTTTTTTCTTTATTTCGTTCACTTTGCTTTGGACTTTCTCACAGATCCTTCAGTTTTGCCCTTTTAGCCAGACCTGCATAGGCACATTGAGCCATCATTTTTCTCTCCTTCCATTTCCACTTCTTTTCCTCTTCTACTCCAGTATTTTTCTTTTCCCCTTCCCTCCCAAATGATGCCACTTTCCATCAGCATTTGTGGTTGTTTTTCTTTCCCTGGAACTTTCCTGTCCTTTTCTTGGTATTTTGTACCTGAACAGGAAATTTGGCCTTGAGTTTTTTCCTTAATAGCACAAAACTGGGTAGAAACTCCCTTAAAACTGTGTGGGGCAGGGTATGTCCTCACTGACCTGTGGCATGAGGGTGACTGGGAGAAAACAAATTCCTGCTGAGCAAATTTAACTTCTCCTAAAAATTCAGGCTCCATCCTTCCAGCTGGAAACTAGAGAATAAAATGGGTTGTTACAAGCTGTTAAAATCTGAGACCGAGGAGGGGGAATAGGCTGAAGTTATTCCATGGATTGTTCTGTTCTTTGTGGGAGGCTGTTAAAATAAAGCAACAGTATAAAAGATGAATTATATACAACTTAATGTAAAGCTGTTTGAAGTCATTATGATATTTCTTCCCTGATTGTCTAACATTTGTGTACTTTTAGAAAGTTTTACATTTTTTGGTTCTTTCCGAACATTATGAAAATTGTACTGAGAGGAGTAAATTCATCTGCATAAAATTGACTGCAAAGAGCAATTAGTCCTTCATTAATATGCAAATTTGGTCCAGTGCAGATTCATCTATATATGAGGCTTAAATATGCAAGTCAGTCTTGCTGTGCGAGAAGCCCAGATGCTTTTATTTACTTTGAAATTGAGGGATTTGGTTAATGATGTTGTTGACAGGAAAACTTGAATAAATTTGATGATCACCATCTTTCATATTAGACGAGGCCCATGGAAAAAAATTACCAAGTAAAATACCAATTTTATTTGGTAATTTCCTATTACCAATCTAGTAATAAAATGTAAGATACAAAGTAATAGAGTTAGATTTCCTAATGTAGTTATCCTGAGACTTAAACTGTTCCCCAAAGATAGAGCCATTTTTCTTAAACTTTGTTTTTCCAGAGGGTAAAGACATCTCCATAAGCTGTGTGAATAACATGCTGCCTAGAGATTTAATATTGGAAAGTTGGCTCTGTGGCTTGTTTCACTTGGGGAGAGTCTATAAACCTGGGAATGGAAAAGCAGGAGCTTTGGAAATGGCTCTTCATCATCTCCCTTCAATTATCTGTGGAGTCTCTTCAAGGGCTGCTGTGAGTTCTGTGCTCTGACCCTCTGGGACCAGCCTGGAAGTTCTCTGAACACATGGCCAGTTATATTTGGATCACCTAAGCTGCCTAATGAACATTTTCCTAAATAATTTGAAATCTTTACAGCCCTCAGCATTGAAACTTTCTTCCTGCCATCACTGGCCATGGCCTGGCTCAGGGAAGCAGGATTTTCCCTTTCCATTAATGGGATGTGTCCTGTGCCTTTCCTTCTCTCCTGGCTCCTGTCCCAGTGGCTCTTCTGGCACATCCAGGGTTGCCCTGGTTTTGCCCAGAAATGCCATAGCACCATCTCTCACTCAGGTGTGGGCAGAGTTCCCTTTGCATTTGTCAGCCTTGTTTCCCCTGCAAGGCACCACGAGCTATTCCTCCTCATGTTTCTTCTCTCTTTTCCCCCCTGTAGTTCCCTCAGGCTTAAATTTAGCTTTGGCTTAAGCAACCTGGTCTTTGACTTCAATCATGCCCACTTTTTCCTGGACTAAATTTGATGCTGTGTCTTGCCTGTGTGGGGCATTGACACTTCCAAAACAACAGAGAAATGTAGTTTAAATGGACTGAACTCTCCAGCAATTTATAAAGCTCTGGTTGGAACTACCCAAGGACAAGTTAATAGATTAGACCATTTGATTCCTCTGACTTCCTGGCACAGCTGGTTGGGATATAAATCCTCCCAGCAGTGAACAGTTAGTTTCCAGATCCTTAATGTGCTCTACGAGGCAAACAGTTTATACAGGCGTGGGAAGGGAAGGAAAATCCAGGGGGACACTCAAAGTGATGTGCCTGTTCACGTGGTCATGGTGGGGGCTGGCAGGTGAATCCATGGAATTGAGTTTTTGGGGAGCACATGAGGGGTCTGTTAGTTTTGTAAAGTTATCCTGTTAGGAATCTGTCCTTTTTACCATCAGAATGAGGCACTGACAGCTGGCAGAGGGCAGTTTCTTTGCAGCACTTCATGTTTTAGGAGGTGACAAATTGATTAAAGGTGAAACTTTAAAAGCACAACATCTGCACAGACTTAAACAGTCTTTGCCTTTGAGAACACAGAGCTGCTGGACAGTCTCTAGTATTTTTTAGTACCATCCACAGCAATCTTGGCTTCCTGCTCTAGCTCCCAAAAGGCAGAAAATATTCATTTTGAAATACATTAACAACAGGCATCTCAGCACAACCTGAGGTTGTCTCCTATCAACTATGTAATCTTTATATTCTAGATTAATAAACACTTCAGCCTTGGAGTTTATTAGTCCCAAATATATTTATTACCTCATAAATTCAAACCCCCTCCAGTTACCATCTAATTAAACTGCAGTTCTGTGCATGCTATCTTTGGGGATGTATTAATAATGAAATTATCTCCTGAAACAGTAATTACATACTTTGTGCATTCTTTGCCACACTTGTTTCAGTGTCTGTGTGATGAGTGGGGCTCACAGTGCTCCATTGTTATGGGCTCCTCCAAACTCTCTGTGGGTCCAAGGGTAAGTAGGATTGGTTTTCCCTCTTAGGAGAAGGGGGAGAGAAGTTTGTGCATTTTTGCACTTGGAAAGGGGAAGGACCAACACCTTATAGGAACAGTTATGGAATGTGATTGTGCAAGTGGTTTTAGCCCATGTTTTCTCTCACAGGAGGAAAACCTCTGTGAAGGACCTGCCTTGTAAAGCACTTGTGACTGCAGCTGCCAAAAGGTGAAGACAACCCCTGCATCTGCAGGAGAATATTCATTCCTGGGGCTTCACTGGTGCCATCCTTTGGAAAAAGGAAAACAGTCTTCAGTCCTTCCTCAGGAGAGAGGTGTACTTACAGTTTAATGCAGTGGTAAGTGTACTCCCTGTCTTCTGATTCACAGATTTACTGGCTGTGCCTGTGCTTTATCAGGGCTGTGCTCCCATCCCCTCATCACACGCCGTCTGACTGGGGATTGACAAGATTTCTCTTGCTCATTATTCCTCTTTCACTTCCTCCACACTGAGGTGCTGTGCTCCTGCCCGGGGTGCCCTTCCTCCACCCTGAGGTGCCGTGGTCCCTCCCCTGCGCTGGGAGAGGCTCGGGCGGCAGCAGGCTTTGCACATACCTCCCCGGGATTTTTGGAGCCGCTTATCTCCAGTTCAAGTACAGCTGTTGAGCAAGAGTGTGAGCGTGTGATTCCTGTTGACACAGGCTCCTGGCAGGAGGGGGTTTGCTCTCTGTTGTGCTTCCAGGTGCTGTATTCCACAGGTTTGTGCTTTGGGGATCCATTTGTTGGGGGAATGTCCTACTTTGTGGCTGCTGTGTTGTCTTGCCTTCTGTCCAACCTTCTTCACTGCAGTTTCTGGGGCTGTGTGTTGGGAGAAGGGCACTTCTCACCAGTGTCTTCACTGAAGCTTTTAGGTTTATCCAGCACAAGCTTTGCCTCTTCCCTGGTTTTCTGCTCTGCAAGGTCTGATGCCTTGCTGGAATTCCATTGCCAAGTCACACTCTGTGAAACATGCTGATATTTGGACCATCTCCAGTACTTATCAAACATCAATCAATCTTCTAGCAAGTGATCTAGTTAGATAAGACTTTTTTAGACGAAGCATGGTGAAACTGTTGATACGTGGACACACAGGAGCCAGTTTTATACTGGGCATGGAATCATAGAATTGAATTATTTTTAATATGATATCAAGTAGTGGTCACTCACTTAGTACAAAGGGATTGATTGAACTTCCAGCTGGAATTCCATCTCCACTCCTGCCTTGCAATTACAACTTGATGCTTTCCTTGCCTTTTGCAGTCATCAGGGGGCAAGTTTTCAAGTTTTTAAGGCTTGTCTTTTTGGTTTCACTGTAGAATCCTGCAAGAATCCTGCCAACAGCAAGGCCAGTGTGTTTGAAAGCAGATGATGTTCCTACCTAAAGCCTTCTAAACCTGGTCAGGCTTGAATATCTAAGTATTAAGAGTCACTCAAAACTGTAGCTTTGATTTCTGTGTTTCCAATACATTATTCCAAGAAGACACTATTAGCTTTATCCAGTAATTTTCATCTGCCAGCAATCACAGGGATTTAAATCAGATTGTTCACATGGGTGAGTGCTATTCTTTGAAAGTAAAAATGCGTGACAAGCTTCTGTATTTTGTGAGTAGATATTTGTCAACTGCAAGATAAAATGTAATTATTGTATGACACACATGTATTACAGGATCTCAAATGGCTTTATCAGCCTAATGTCTGGGAATTCACCTTCTGAAACTGAACATCTCGTGCTCGTTGTCTTAGTAAAATTGGTGTCTGATACCACTTGGCCACACTGTACAGTGGAACATTCCCATTGTGTTAAATAGAAAATATTTGGAAAGAATAATTAGATTTATGACATATTAATCAAACATTCATTATCATTATTGTTATTATAATCATTATTATTATTATTACTACTACTTAGGGTTAATTACTGGTTTGTGAAAACCTCCTGATTTCAAAGCTCTCACCAGTTTAATGTTTTTGGAGGCTGTGGATGGGAAAGGGGGTCTGTGTGTCCCCAAAACAGCCGTGTCCTGCCCGTGCTGTCACACTACTGTGTTTGGCATTGCTGTCTGGTTTGCAAACTTTCAAACCAGACCCCTTTCTGAAGTGTTTTTCCTGATGTGAATAAATCTACTGCAGAATACTCGCAGAGGAAGAGATGTTTGTTGTTAAGCAATTATTTCAGATGAAACAGAGAAGGGTGATATTACAGTCTGAGGTTCTTTTAGCCACAGGCACGAATCTGAAGATGAATTCTGGGAATTTAGGGAGAGAAAAGACTGTTTGTTTGTTTTTAAATTTTTTTTCCTTCTTGCCCTCTGTATTTTGCAGTGATTGCTCTGAGTCTGGAAGTTCTCAGCTTGGGAAGAACTTCATGGCTGAAGGGATGAAGACAACGACATGAAAGCCTTTGCCCACTCATGGCAATTGCCCTGGAGACAAACACAGCTCAGAAGACAAATGTTATGAGCTACCTGTAAGTTCTGGTTCACTAAACACATGAAGAGCCAGAGATACTTCTGAACTTGCAAGTGAAATTTATTCTCCAGGTGATGGCTGAGCTCATTATCTGCTCCTCTTTCTAAATGCAAAGTAAGGAGTGAAATGCCCATGTATTCTATATATAACAGCTGACATGTTTTCTGCCTTCCTGTGTTTGCCTAAAAAGTCATGGATAATCAATTTGATGTGCAAAATACACTGCAGGGATGAATTCTGATACATATCACTTGCCATGTCTGTGCTGTTTCGAGAGGCAAAAACCTCCAGAAAAGGAACAGCAATGGAAATCTTCCTGATAATTTTCTCATCAATGTTTTTTCCAAGGACATATCTGGAGGTGGAGTCTATAGACAGTGTTTGGGTTTCTTCTCCCCCCTGAGTGGTTGGATCTGTGTGTGTCAGTTATTTTCTCTCTGTCTTTCTTGCTGTATTAGAAATCAAAGTTACCTCATCACTTCAGGAGAGATATATATATTTATGTATATATCACTTCAGTCCCCATCATCCTAACTGGGAAAAGCTAATACGAAACATTTACTTTGCAGACTATTTTTGTTATTGAAACATATGTTTAAAACAACTTTAAAAATTCCCTCCATGTATTACAAATAAATTCTCATCTTATTGGTGCTGAGAAGCAGAGCAGGCAGGAGCCAGCAGCAGACAGATGTGATTGTAACAGAGGTCCTTGTTTAATAAATAATAGATTGGTTGTAATGAGACTTGTGGTCTTAATAAACTCTTAGGCTGCTTTTAACACAGTCAAAGTAAGTTTAAAGTCTGATTTATTAGTCCTAACCCTATAAGATCACTTTCTGCCTTGCTTATTTACAAGGACAGAACCCAACATTTTTCTTATTTTGAGATAATTTCTCACAAAATAGAGTATCTGTAGCTCTAGTGAATAAAAGGGAAATTTTTATGGATGAAAAGCATGAGTGATAATCCTGACTGTGAGCAAAAAGTGAGGTTAGATTTAGCTCTGTATTAGTCTCTTCCTTTCTTGGAAATCCCTATTTTTGCCAGAACATCCACCAGCATTCTGTAGACTGCCAAAATATGGTCCTAATATTTCCCAGAGTTGGTGTGTCCTTGTGCTGCAGAGAAACAGCTGGATGCTCTGTGTCACATTGTGCCCAATCCACCTCTGTTGTTGTCATTTTAATTGCTGGGGCTGTTTTTTTAAGTCCTCTACAGAAGGTCTTTGTAGTGACAAGCACAGAGTTTCCGCTCGGTGGGCACACATAAAGAATGCTGCTGCTAATTGGAGGGGGACTAATGCAGTTATGATTCCAGCAACATTTAAGGTACATTGTTAAAGGACACGTTTTGGTGGTGTTTGTGTTGCCACAGAACATTTTACTTGGGGTGGGGGAATCTGGTGGGGAAGGTTTTATAACAGAAAAGACTAATTCTGGGATCGGGGAGGGTGGGAGGGAGAGACAGAAGTGAAATTTCTCTAACTTAAATATACAGTATTAAAGTTCAGCAATTTATTATCCTCTTTGTTTGTTATAATTCTTAATTGCTGACTTGTGAAATAGCTTGTCTGTGAAAATGGAGAAGAATGGCCAATGTCAGAAAAGCTCCCTTTACCCTGCCCTGCCACAGTGTTTCATGTGGGAGAGAACTCCTCAAAGATCCCCACTTTCCCAAAGGAAGGAGCTTGTTATTCAGTCATTGAGTCTTCTGGGGTTTCCCCCCTGGCCATTCTGCCTCTCTATCTGTAGACCTCCCAATTTCTAAAAGCCTGAAGAACCTTGGGTTAAACTTTCCTCTTTTTTTCATGAATGACATTTCCATGGAATACTTGGCTATGGTTTAACAGTTTTACAGTTATGTGCCCAAAATTGTTTCCCCTTAATGCTGATTTATTTTCTCCTTCTATCCCTCTTCTCGGGTGGCAGAACGTCTGGAGCCTCATCTTGAGCAGCCTTGGAAGGGCCAAAGGTGCTTCCTTTTCCAGGTCACTGAGGGGTTTGGGGAGCTGTGATTTTTTTTAGCACCTAAACAAGGAATCACAGCTATTTCCATGAGAAGAATCACAGGGATGACAGGGCTTCCCCCCAGAACACTCCCTGTGTAATTGCTGAAGACATTCCAAGCCACTCTAACGAAGTGTACTGTCTGCCAGTCATTATGTTCTCCTTGGAAGACCATCTGTTGCACTTCAAATATGTAAAGGTCTGCTATCATTTATTGCTCCAAACAAATCCACTCCTTTGTCTGATGGGCTGGAGCTCCTGAATGGGGACTAAAGGTGCTTTCAGTCACAAAGGGCAGGGTATTCCCTTTCGTAGCTCTGTAAGGTGCTCATTCAGCTCAAATTTCAGAACACAAACAGTGATTGAACTCATTTCAGAGCTTTGGAATAATTTCAATTTATTTGGCAACAAATTGTGAACAACAACAACAAAATTGTGAAATATATTTTTTCTGTTAACTCAGCCAGAAGCACATTGTAAGATTTTTGCTTCTGGTGAAAAAACCTGTCCATTGTAGTGGTACCCAGGCTTGACATACACTGACATTTGAATTAAAATTATGCTGCTTTAACTAGATTGTTTAATTGGCTTATTTGTATCTGAAACTAGTGATTCAAAGAAACTTTCAGTAGTGAAAAATAGAGTCAGCAGCTCACAATGCTAGAACCTTTCTTTGATAAGAACATGTCCTTTACAAGGATGTAACACTTCCTTGTACAGTCGTTATTTATAAGTTAACTAGGATCCTTTCCAGGAATTAAATGAGCAAAATCAGGCATTAAATGATGATTTTTCTTTGTTTTTCCTGCTGCAGACTTTAAAGAGGCTGTACAACCATTCATCTCAGATTGGAGAGCAGAAGCATTATATTTTCACAGCAGAAAAGTTCTGTTCAGAGATTTCCAGCCAGAGAAATACATCCCAATTTCCGTGTGATTAGGGAGTGGTCCTATCTTTTTCCCTTTTTCCTCTCTCCCTTCTCCTCACTGCAAAGCAGTTAATGTTCTGGTCAGAGGGAATAATATGTTAGATCTTGAATGTCAGTAGCCCCAGAGATTCTGACAAGACTATTCATGTGCATTCATACGTCTTAACCAAAGCTGACACTAAAGAGAGCAAGAATTCTCATATTCCTCTTTTTATTGCTGTGCATTAAACCCACATCTCCTCTTGGAGGACTCTGCTGAAAAATGACATGTTCCCCATTTGAGAAAGGCATTCTGGCAAGGTCTAAACAAAGCAGCTGGGCATCAGCATGGCACGGGGCAGAGGCTTCTGTGAGAGCTCCCACGGGCTGCTTTGCACCACAGTGATGGGCACCTTACAAGTGCTGGGAGAGAAATACTAACAGGAAACAAACAGGAATTTTTGCTGCTAATTTTATGTTAAATATTAAGCACCCCTCTAATTTCTTGGAGCTGTATAGCACATGCTTATAGGAATACTTGTATTCTGGTAACTCGAGGTGGTTGTTTTCTGAGACACACCCCGTGTGAATATTCTGCTCTACCCTTCACTCTGGGCATGTTTTACACGCACTTGTGGCATGGTGTGCAGCACATGTTTGGGTAACTTTGCAGTGATTTGTTAAAGCCAGGTACACAATTTTCACATCAGTGGTAATTCTAATCTTCTGTTTTCAAATTGTTTGCTAGGAGTGACTAAGGCAGACTAGGTGGCTCTGGGCACCTCGCCATTCTTAGGTAGTTTAATTTGTTAAGAATTATCTTTCTTCCCACCCAAATCCCCTTGAAACCATTTGGAGAAGAGAACAGTTGAACGGTTGCCAACAATAAGTCCTGCTGAGAACTCTGTATCCTCCTGATAGAACTGCTGGTGCCAACTGGAGACCGACTGGCACGAGTGTGAACTCTCCACCACTTGATCTATTTGCTTCACATGGACCAATTACAATAATTACCACCTCTGCAGCTGAAGCTGGAGCACTCACTCTGCACTCCATACCTCAGGTTGCTGGCAGTGAGTTCAGTCCTATAATCTCAATTTTCTTTGAATAATTAAGTAGAACATAAATACTTCGAAAAAGTAGCAGAGTCTGAATGGAAATCAGAGGCTGAATAATGCCATTGTTTTTCATGTTGCTATTGTTAAGCTGCATTTCTTTCTATTTAATCTTTATTTCCAAAAGGCAGCATCTTCTTTTAAGTTTTCCACAGAGATTCACCAGAAGATGCTGTAGTCCATTGACTTTTATATTCAATGGTGGAGTATCTTTTAATGTGAATGAAAGAGCAATATGATTTCCTACTTTATGTTTTGATGGGTTTAATAATATAAATATTTCCTTCAAAATAAATACTTTTGACTAAAGGGGGAAACCATCCATCCTTTACTCCTTTTGGCTGGGTGTTTCCATATGAGGCTGCAGGGATATAAACCCAGGATGAGTGACTGGCATTAACTGCCCAGTTCCTGACAATTCCATTGGGTTCAGTCTGATGCAACAGGGACCATCTTGCCCTCGCCCCGTTGTCTTTCCAAGAGAGTAGTTAATTTTTAAATTGGATCAGCAGCTGGTTTCTTTAACCAGTGAAGTTTCTATTGCACAAAGATAAACCTAAGACTGAGCACAAACTGACTTGCCTGTAGCTTTCCTAATGTGATTGCACTGCACAGTGTAGATACTAAAATTTATATTAAAATTTCTTCATGCAGTTTCCCTCTAGGGAGAGGGAGAGGGAAGGGAAAGGCTACATGTGACAGATGCTAATTATGCAGCTTAATGCACTTCTGGAAGTTGCAGAGATGAGAACTCTGTAAAAACCCATCCACAAAACAAAGAATATTTTCAACAGCATTTTTTCCACAATGCTTGATTTTTATCTGCCTCCTCCCTGTGTTTCAGGAGGCTTTATTTTCCAAAGAGCACACACAGTATTCAAAGGGCAGGTGATGTCTGAGCTCCAAAATTTGCCAAGCATGGAGATGACTGTTGTCCATTGTGTCTTACTGTTCTGTAGTGCCATACATGGAATTGGGAGAGAAGGGGCTTCTGGTCCAGATACAGGTCAGGAAGAGAGGGGCTTAAAAATTCTTTAGTTGATGTGTTTTCTTTCCTTTTTCATTGGCATTTTATTAATTCTTTATCCTGTATTTTTTTGGAGCATTATGTTCTGCACTTGACTGTGCTGGGGCCCTGTAGAAGGATTTATTGGGATGAGCATGTCAGCACCAATGAATTGGGTCCCCAACTGAGACACAAGGTGGGTTCCTCCAGGCTGGGAGGTGAATCAGTGCCAAACCCAGCTAGACCCTGATCCTCTCTCCCAGACCTTGAGCTGTACCGTTTGGGGCAAAAGAAATGGGTTCCCACTGGGGGAAATTCAGTGCCATCCTAAAATCCATGGGGGATTCAAGAGCACCTCAAGCCCACACCGAGCCATCGAGCGGGATTTCCCTTCCCTCTACCAAACCCAGGGATTCTTTTTCCTCTTAGAGGTAAAACCACACCAGCCCCTTTGTATGAATGTCAAAACCTGCTTTCTTTTATCTCCCCCAAAGCCTGGGATTTCTCCCTCTGGAAGGGTGACTTCCCACCCTCCCTCCGTGCAGGAGATGACCGCGCTAACGATGGCAGCGGCGCCGGACCTTCAGGGGCCTTGATGCAGCCTTGGAGGAGCACATTTGGAGTGAATCCTCCTCTTGCCATGGTCCTCATCTGCTGTCACCACGGAGGAAACCATCTGTTCCCCTTGGAAAGGGGTTTGGCTGCACACGCCCTCCCCCCGGTCCCGGCTCCGTCCCCAGCTGCCGTGTTTCGGCGAGCAGCGAGGGAATGAATCTCCTGCGGTAAAAATACTGTGCGTCTATTTAGATGAAAAGAAGAATCTTGCTTGCCTACACTGACATACAGAAATAGGCTCAGTGTGAGTAAATCTTCAAAGTTTCTCTTGGTGAAAATATCCAGCCTTGCCTTTTATTTTTTAATTTTTTTTAACTTATAAGTTTATTTATAGAGTGTCCTTCTTTCCTCCTACTCTATCGAGACATTTGCAGAAGGTTGTCGCTCATCTTGTTCAGGAGTCCTGAAATAATTTGCAGGGCCTTTGAAACATCATCGTGCTGCATAGTTGTGATGCAACGTGTTGCTGTTGCATGGACAGATCATATTTTAATGTGAATGTCACGTTAACTGAGCCATTTGGGCCTTCCTTTGCCTTCAGGTGCCTTGCACTGGTTTGTATTTGCAGTCAAAAAAAATTCTTCATATAGTAACTTAAAATTTTCCATTCTACATGCAAGGCATTGCAGAGAAAATTAATGTGTAATATGAGAAGATTAACAGGATGCATATACTTTCCAAATATCTCTTAAAAATAGCTTTCACTGTCACTGTAGCATCTTAATTCTGAATAATCTCACAGTCCTTCTGCAAATCTGTGCATATAGTAACAGAGTAACCACCTACTTCATCCTCTTGAACTGCACAATATGTATCTGGGCATGAAAAAAACCTGGATTTTGGAGTAAGTTCTGCTTTGGCAGAGAGGAGGGCTGTGGGACTAGTGAGAGCATTAGTGCCTGCATTAAATATTAATGTCAGCCTTCCCAGTACTTGCTTATCTTTTTAAAAAGGCTCCAAGATCCTTGGTATGGAATTTGCTCCACGGTGCAAAGCACCAGCATGGATCTCGGGAAGCCTCTGCCAGGAGGTGGAAGTTACAGAGGGGGAGCCAGGCCGAGTGTTCCTGGTGCTGGTGGGACACTCTGTGCCCGGACTTTGGCCTGGCACTGCCCCAGGATGATGCCCAGGAGCCCTGTCAGGATCAGGGCCTGGCGAGCCTGGGGATAAATATCTTAAAAGAGATGCCAAGAGGATGGAGCAGGCTGTGTTCTGTAGTGCCAACGCCTAGGGCATGAGGAACGGGCACAAACTGATGCCCAGGAAGTTCCACCTGCACATGAAGAACAATTTTGCTGTGCAGTGACCGAGCCCTGGAACCCAGTGCCCAGAGGGGTTGTGGAGTCTCCCTCCCTGGAGATATTCTAGGCAGGACCCTGTGCTGTGTGCTCTGGGATGCCCCTCCTTGGGCAGGGAGGTGGGACCAGATGAGCCACTGTAGTCGCTTCAGCCTGAGCCGTGACCTGCAATTCTATGATCCTGGGAGCCGTGTGCTGAGGTGGGACTGGAACCCTTGGGACTGGAACCCCTGAGACTGGCACCCCGATAACCAAACCCCCAAAATTTGTCCCCCTGATACCTGAACCCCCAAAACCCGAACCCCCAAATCCTGAACCCCAAAACCCAAACCCCCAATCCCAATACCCGAACCCCCAGAACCCCAACCTCAATCCCCGAACCCCCAATCCCCGAACCCCCAATCCCGGCCCCCCCATAGCTAAACCCCCAAAACCCAAACCCCAAAAGCCCCAACCTCCCAATCCCTCTACCCCCTATGCCTGACCGCCTGATGCCTGAACCCCCAAATCTTGAACCCCCAATACCCGACCCCCTGATACCTGAACCCCCAAAACCCGAACCCCAAGACCCGAACCCCCAAACCCCCAATACCCGAACCCCCAATACTCGAACCTCCAATACTCGAACCCCCAGTACTCGAACCC
>JAWWEE010000048.1:2844781-2899792 GCA_035221455.1 Xenops minutus | reverse complement strand
GCACGGACTTTGGGGGCTCCCTCGGACACCTGGGGGGCACCAGCCCCCCCGAGGACACCCCTCCTCTTCCTCCTCCTCCTCCTCCTCCTCCTCCTCCTCCCCGCCGGCGCTGGGGATCGGCCTCCCGGAGACTCCTCCATCCTTCCCCGGAGAGACTTGGAGGGTCACCCGCAATTTCCTCCCTCCACCCCTCTCTCCCCCTCCCTCCTTTTCCCCACGGAAGGAATTTTTTTTTCCTCACCCGGCGGAGGATATTTTGGTTTCGCCCTCGCCGCGAAGAGTATTTCGTTTTGGGGAGGGGGTTTTTCCACACGGGAATTTAACCCCCCGCTGGGCTGCCGAGGAGACTTCTGCGGCCTCCCTCTCTCAAGGAACACCTTCCCCCTCCCCTGCCCCCGCAGATGGTTTTTTGGGGTACACCCCAGGAAATTTTTCTTGTCCTGCCTTTACGAATCCTTCAGACCGGCCTTGCTCCTGGCCCCTGAAGTTTGTTTTTATGATTCGAAATTTTAATTTATTTGGAATATTTTTGGAGCAGGGGAGAAGAATCTGACCCCCCCACACCCTGTTGCCCTCGGACTCCGAAGAGACGAGCCTGGATTTTTCTCTCTCCCACGGCCAATCCTTCCCAGTCATTCCACAATTTGCCCCTTTCTCATCTGATGACTAAAGAAACAGGAGGAAGAGAAGGGGGGGTTCTGGATTAATTGCCCCCGCTGGATTATTTATGTTTTCCTACTCCTCTTGCTTGGCATCTGAGAAGAGAGGAAGGAGGGATGTCAACTGATTTTTACCCCTAGCCCCCCTGGATTAATTACCCCATTTTTATTCTCTTGTTGGATCAATTACCCCTTCACCTCACCTCCTCTCCCTCCCTTCCTTATGCGAACGAGAAGACAAGAGGAACAGGGAGGATTTTGATCTTAATCTCCCGTCGTTGGATTACTTACCACCTCCCTCTTTCTGTTCTCCCCTTCCACCGTGGTTTTACACTCCCCTTCGTTTGAGATCCAGAAGACGAGAAAACGTTCCGAGTTCCTTTAAAATTTTTTTAATTATTTTTTTAATATATTTTTTTACCCCCCCCCGATCCCTCTCTCCTCCTATTCCCCCTGCCTTCCCACTATTTCGCGTGCGCGTGTGTGTGTGTAAATCCCTTATTTAATTGTATTATTATTTGTGCGTGTGCAGAGCCCCCCTCCCCCTTTCCCTCTCGCTGTCTGTCTCTCCCTCTCTCCCTCTCTCTCTCTCCCTGGCTGTCTCTTTCTTTCTTGTCGGAGGCTGTGGGATAATGGCGTGTGGGTTGTGGCTGTGAGGATGAGTTCCTGCTTCGTGCCGAACGGGGCCAGCCTGGAGGATTGCCATTCCAACCTCTTCTGCCTGGTGAGTGCCGGCCGCGGGCTCGCAGCCGCCCGGGGACACGGAGGGAAGGGAGCCGAGCTCTGGGGGAGGGGGAAGGGGCAGTGGAAGCAAAGCAGCCATTTTTAGCAGAGCTTCTGTTGGATGAGCCCTCGGAGTAGGCCCTGCCTGGAGCAGCCAACTCTCCCATGCCCCTCTGGTTCCCCCTCCATCGCTGTCTGTCTCGCCTCGCCCCTCCCTCCGCTTTCTTCCTGGATAATATCCTCCCTGCAACTCGCCTTTTCCTTCCCTTTCCATGCCTCCCAACTTTTCCTCCTTTCTCCCCATGCCTGCCTCCGATCGTGGGGTTGCTCGCAGGAGGGGGGATCTGCTGCCCCTGCTCCTTCCAGCCCCACATCTCGGGCAACTTTCTCTTTCCTCTCCCCACTCGCGGCATCCCAAATCCGAGCCGAAACCTCCCCTCTTCCTCGCTTTTAAACGGATCCCTTCCCCTGCTTGTTTTCCTCCTGGAGGGCTGGTTTTGGTGATGCCCTCCCCGGGATCGGTGCTGTCTGGTGTTTTGATGTGCACCATTTTGTAGCCTTTTTTAACCCAAGTCTCAAACCGCTCACATTGTTGATTTTGGTAGCTCCCAAAGTCGGTTCGATATAACTGGACTGTGATGCAATTTTTGGTGGCTGTGCTGAGCTGTTTCATCAGCTTTTTAATGCAAATGAGCTAATCTTAGCCGACTGCCTGATATTTGTGATTCTAGAGGTTGTTACAACAATCCTGTGCCAAGCTGTGGCACTAACATTTTTGGGTGGAGGGGGATCTCGGCAGCCTGAACGTGCCCGCAGCCTGCACCGGGCCTGCAGCTACATATTAACAGGGTATTTTTAAATCCGTAAGTGTTTCTGAAGTATCAACTGTTGCAGACAACCTTTCATCTCAATCGCTCTCCTGCCGAAGGTGGGGAGGCTGCCATGTTACATTTAAATGTTGCAGCAATCTTTTGTGTGTTGTCATGTTGGCAAAGGCAAAGAACAGTGACTTCGTAGCAAAGGCCAGCCTGCCTCGCTGTCCCCCCTGAAGGAGAAGCCGGGGCAGTGCCTGCCCTGCCTGCCCCGGGGGGACTGCCCTCCGGTGGGAAAACTCAGCACTAAAACTTGGGGTTGCAATGTGCATAACCCAGGAGTTGCGTTTCCCATCGGGCAGAGTGGTGACTCCTTCCCTAGACAAAGTCAGATTAATTTTTGCCCAGGAGGGGATGAGGTGGATCATAATCAACATGGGTGCAGGTCTAACGTGTAATTTAATGATAAAACTAGGATTTGAAGTTCCTGAGAAGGGGGTGTGAGGAATGAAAAGCGTGATAGCTCCTTGTAAAATCAGGGAACTTGAGAGGCTTCCTGGGGGAGACACAGAAAAGGTTGTACAACGGAGAAACTTGTGAAATTTTCCAAAGTAGTAGATGGCTGGAAGAATGTGTGCCTGGGTTAGATTGACTGTATTACCTATTTCCAGGGAGCAATCTTGGATCGAAAAGGTGGTCCATGTGTAAGTAAAAAGAAAGATGTTCTTTGCTAAGACAAGCATTTCGGAGCTTGGACAGTTGCAGCCTGTGCATAATTACACTGTCCACTCATCTTTCACTCTTTTACTTTAAATCAAATCTGCCTTTTTTCAGTGTAATCTGAAAGCTGCAGAGTGAAAATGAGCAGCCCTTGCTTTACTGCAGATATTTAATGAGACTTTAAACCAGGGTGCCTGGCTACTTCCACTTCACCAAACTTACCACCATGTTTTCTGTTAAATCTGGTGGCTTCAATCCTTCCTTTCCCCCTCTCAGTGCCATCACCTGTTTGTGTGGGGGGTCCCTGGCCCAGGGTGCTGACGACTCTTTTCCTTCCCACAGGCTGATCTCACTGGGATTAAATGGAAGCGCTACGTGTGGCAGGGCCCAACGTCTGCCCCCATTCTCTTCCCAGTCACGGAAGAGGATCCCATCCTGAGCAGCTTCAGCCGCTGCCTCAAGGCCGACGTGCTCAGCGTGTGGCGCCGCGACCAGCGCCCCGGCCGCAGGGAGCTCTGGATATTCTGGTGGGGGGATGACCCCAACTTCGCCGACCTTATTCATCATGATCTCTCAGGTAGGAGGATGTTCATACCTCCCCTTGGTCACTGAAGGCATCCTGGTACTCCTGAGGACCCCTGTGCCAGGTGCAATGTTGTCTGTAGAGGAGATGAACTGGCTGCCACAGCCCTCACCAAATTGTTCCACCTGCCGTGGGTTTAGGTGGCCTTGGACTGCTGGCTTTTCAAGAAACAAGTTTTTACTCCCCACTTGTTTCCTTGAAAAAATAAACCACAAGCCTATGAATCTTGGCAGCTTCTTCACGAGAAAGCTGTGCTGAAAGCTGTGCCTGTGATTCACGAGTGATGTCTTAAACATGTTTTGATAAGATCCTTTTTGTTGGGCAATTAGAATTTTCAAATTCAAATAGTAAAGCCCGTTTTTTATTCTGTATTGAGAACTGTAGAGGCCTGGGCAACTCTTGAGCCGTTTGGAGTTGTTTGGTTGGAAGTCACACCACTGGTGAGAAACCCTCAGAAGGAGGCACCTGGAACTCACCAGCTGTTTTTGTGCAAAAATCTCTAAACCTTGTGTTTTCATGATTTCTCTCTCCCCCTTTCCCAGTGCCCTGAACCTGCCTTCAAACCCAGCCTTTTGAAAGACTGACAATATTTGTATTTCTCAATAATGTTGTACTTCAAATTTGGCACATTGTTTTGGAAGTGTTTACTTGTTGAGCTCAATTCCCCATGTAGATGGTTCCCAGCTGCTTATCAGCAAGGTGACGAAGTTAGATATTTAAATTGTGGGAGTCTAAAGGTGAGACTAAAATAATTCTAGGGGGGGAAAAAAAACAAACCGTGAACACATCACTCCAATTTCCTTTCAAATAATGTGCCTTATTCAGATTACTGAAGTGTAAAATGAGACCAAGGTTTGGTGACCTGGTAACCAGAAATTGTTAATGCTGTCTGTGTGTGTGGATAAGCTGGAGAACAAACAGGAGTTTAAAGTGCCACTGAGGAAGTTGACTTGAAACAATTTAATAACGTGTGGAATTTTCATACAAAAATAATATCATCTGAAAAACAATTGAAGCACTAAAATGGTGTTTATTTCTTTGGATAATTGACTTCAAAGATTGGGATGTTGCTCCTATTCCTGTCTGTCCTGGAACGAGAAACTTTGCATCTTAAATGGCACTTACAGTGTTTTGCTTGATATTTTAGTGCTTTTGAGGCTTCCTTATTTTGCCCTATAAATAACCTCAGTTTTGACCTGCAGGGAACATCCTTTTGTGTGACTGAGATGTAACTTAGGCTGAGTGCTGGTTTCAGCCTGGGCCTGCCCTGAGCCAGGTGGTGTGAGAGTATCTGTGTGAGTTTTGTGTGCTGCTGGCTGGTGGGATTAAACCCAGGCCAACACGTTACATGATGTTTTGAGTGGGACATCCAATGGAAGTGAAGCCATTTGGAAAGGGCAGTGCTGCACTGCCCAACCCAAGCCACCAAACCCAGTTGTTTGAGCAACTTTCTTTGCACTCTGTGTGTGCTGGTGGTTTGGCCCAGGGGGACCTGGTGAGCACAGCAGTGTTGCTTGGTGTGTGTTTGTGCTCATGCAGCATTACCCTTGTGCACAGGTAGATAAGCAGGTATCATCCCAGGGACTTACCAGCTCTTAACCTCTCCCAGGGTATGAGGGAGAGATAGCAGAGGATTAGAGCCTCCCAGCCACGTCTTTGGGTGTTGCCTTTGTTCAGGTCACCTGTGGGTGCCTGTGCTTCAACAGAGCCGTGCCACATGTCTCCTCCTTCATGCTCAGCACTCAGGAAACTGTAGCCTAAGTCTGTGTGTAAATGTAGCTGATACCTTGGGTTTTGCAGGCATGTTTTTCCCTTCTTTTAATTAAAAAGAGATGTTATAATCTGTTGCTTTGCTTGCCCCTTCTGACCAGAGGTTGATACAGATGCTCCTCAGCTGGACTGCAGGGGAGGTGGCTGAGGGGTGCCTACACCTGCACTTTTTCTCTTTCCTGTTACACAAAATCTTAATGTGAATCTGGTTTAAGAGAGAATTATGGCTGAACCCAAACAATGTTATCTGACCTTTGTCGCAGCCTAATGGATTTTTTCATTGGTGGACAATTTCTCCTGGTAATTCACACTGCCTTGTTCTCCCAATGATTGCTTGTTACATTTTCTATGGGAATGATAAATGGCTTCTTAGCTGAGGCTTGTTACCTGCGAAATTGATTGGAAATTGTTTGCTGCTGAAGGTTGAGGTGCTGCCTCGTTTAGAACTTTGCTGCTGGATGGGTGCAGGGTTGTCCTGAAGGATGGGGACAGGGAGGAAGAGGGGCCTGGGAGCAGCCTGTGGACAGACTGCTCCTGGGGAAGGGGCCCTTGAGAGAGCACTAGCTAGAAACCTGCCAGAGCTGTTAATAACTCTTGATTCTGGCTTCCCTTGGTGTGGAACTCTGCCTGTTCAGCAGAGGTTGCTATTTTGACAGTTTCTGACTTTTTTGGGGGGATTTGTAGTTTGGGTGAACAATGGACACTTGGTGACTGGAGCACATCTTGGCTATCAGCCCTCAGAGGCTTGAAATATGTCAGCCTTCAGTAATCCTTTTGTCCCCCTCCCAAGATCACTTCTAAAGGGAATGTACACTGTTGTGGATGTACATCTATGCATATCAGATTAAAAAAATAAATGATATCTCTCTTCAGCTGTACATTCCAGAAGTTCATTCTTTGCCCTGGAGACACGTTTGAATGCAGCTCCTGGCTCTATCAGAGCTCTACCAGGCCTTGGATAAGTGTCTTGTTGATGGTCAGGGATTGCTGTTGCCTGGGGGCATGTCAAAAGGAGACTTGTTCAGAGATGCTGATTGATCAGGAATATTGACTTCACTCCATCATTTATTTCTTTTTTCCTTCCCTAGGAGCCTACTTACTGTACATAATGCCAAAAAAACAGAAGTCTGTGTCTACCCCAACGTAGCTAGAGGCAGACAGAAGTTCGTGAAATGTTATTTTATCCTCTAACAACCTCAAAGGTTATGTTTTTGTTGTGACAGTGAGGCTTGATTATAGTAATTCTTGCAACTCAAACCTTAAAGTAGGACATCTCTTCCAATTTCAGAAGCCAACGGGCTCTCGCTGCTCTGATCAGCAGTTATTTTATCAGAGAGGTTCCTTCTTGTTTTCAAGTGGCTACCTACACACTTGGAGTTTTATTTTTTAAATTGGCAGGAGATGATTTCAAACCTGAGAACAGTTGGGTATGAATTATGTACAAGACACGGTCCCAAGGAAATGGTTACAATTTGATTAATGCTTGGATAGGGGAATGCTGCTATATGGCTTTGACCTTCACATTGCATCTGTTAAATGGGGAGCTGCAAGATGCATCTTTTTCGTTCTGGTGTCTATTAAATTTGGTTAATTTGCTTTAAAAATTAAAGAGTTTTCCTTGTGCCTGTCATATATCAAGTTAATCAGTTTTTGTTTGCTGAACACTCTTCCTTATATTTTTGTGAGGGATGAATGTATACAAATAATGCTTGGAGGGAGAGCCTGGGAGAATCCTGGTGCTTGTCTGTGGATCCTGTGGTAAAAACAGCAGCAGCCACGGCAGCAGAGACTAATGTGTTGTGTAGTTCCTGATACATGTGCATTATAGATCAAACCCTGTCTCCAAAAAATCTGTGAGTTGTTGGATTGTGCTGATGTCAGCACTGAGTGTCTCATTACTTCAGCACAATGGAAACCAGAGGATGAGCCAGTTATCATTCCGAGGGGCTGCACAAGCCCTGCCAGTTGCAAGGAGTTGGCAGAGGCAGCTTGGAAAAGAGTCCAGCCAGTGGTGCTCTTTTAAAATAACAATTGTTCCCCAAGACTATTTAACTCATAGCAAGATAAAAACCAAAGCAGGGATGCTTTTCCCAAGCTCTCTCACCTGATGTGAGCAGGGCGAGCTCCGGCCCCTCTGAAGGATGAAGGATGTGTGTGTGCCGTGCTGCCAGGAGAGGCATTCCCAGGGTTCCTGCTGCTGGTGCATTGATGCTTCAGCACTTCCTCAGTCCTCCATGTTAGAGATGGAGCCACTTAAGGCAAACTGCTGATAAGCATTATGCAAAAATTGCTGAGCACTTTTGTCAAACTTCTGTGGCTTGGGGTGAGCACCAGCTAAAGGTGACAAATACTGCACTTTTTTCCTATTTTTCATGACCAACATGCCTGTGAAATACCTGTGGGGAAAAGGTGACAAATACTTCCTCACAGTAAATGAGGAACTGGCATCATATCGTGTTGGTTGTGTGTACAGTGTCACATACATAATATGCCTGTATGAATAATAATGCTGCAAGATTAAACAGTATAAATGTACCTGCATGTGGAATTACTCAGAGTGGAGGACATTGGATCATTTATCTAGGAAGTTTTTCAGCTTGTCTTGTGGCCAGGCCACACTTAGACCCCACAAACAGGAGGAGAGCAGTTACCTTGTTATCCTTAGGAACACTTTGTTGTACCAATTCCTTGTTCCCATGTTCTCCCTGTGTGTGTGCTACACACTTACAGCCAGGTTGAATTTTCCATGTTTAGAATAGTGTTCTGCTGGGGAGGGAGTGTAAACCTCAGTGTAAAGGGTGAGCACCACAAAAACTAACCCGTGATGGTGCTGGGGATTTTCACTAGGACATTTTGGACAGGGCTTCCTTCTGAGGAATGAATCTTTCCTGAGTCCTGTACCTAGACTTTTCACTGGCTGTGGGTAACAGACACAACTCTACTAGAGACAAACTTATGCTGTCTTACTACCATTCTTAAATTTCTATTTGGAAATTGTATTGATTTCTTTTTTTTTTTTTCCCTGTGCAAAATCTGTTGCTTCTCACTGATTTCATAAAAGATATAGGCCCTCCAAATAATATTTCAGTAGCCTGAGTAATTCCTGCTTTGAGTCATTTAATTCAAAATATTTGAATTTAAAAATATTTTTTTTTAAATAACCAACTTTTACTCCAAGTGTTTCTGTCTAATTATTACAATATTGTACAGAGCAGCAATTTCACCCCACTTTGCTTATTCCCTTCCCTTGTAACCTGAAGCTCACCTAGGAAATTTGTGGTGTAAATCAGATTTATATCAGTGTGTTTCTGTAAGTGGCAGCCTGAGAGGGAAGTGGTGCTTCCCAAAGACACCTCTCAGTCACCATACCAAGGAGTGGGGGTTTGTCACTGGGGAAAGTGGAGGCCTGGCTGGGATTTGTGTCTGTGCATAGTTTATTTTAGAGATTCATTGAGCGTTAGGAAGATATTTTTAGTGGTGTGGGGAACATTCAGCCTTTGCAGGAACTGGTCTTAAAAATTACATTTTCAACTCTGTGTATTTATCCAAATATAGGCTTGTTGTTACATATTATTTCTTAGAAATCCTTGATTAATAAATTTGGTTTGAGAGCTGTGAGTAAAAAATAAGGTTTAAAAATCTCACTAGAATTAAATGGAAAGGTTTAAAGATACTGCTTTGTTAGAATTTACTCAAAATTGCAAGTGTTTTGTATTCTCCAAGAGCAGCACACAGACAAAAAGGCATAATCAGTAAAAATGAACTTTACTGTTCCAGGTGAAGAATATAAAGTAGAACATAAAAGTAGTGAAGGCGGGTGGCCTCCAGCTCTCTCAGTAAAACTGAGTGGTGGTAATAGCAAGGAGGAGTTGACTGAGAAACTTTATTTATGTGTAATACGAAAATTGCTTTTTCTTGCCTATTGTTTCCATTAATTCCACTTTTCCTGATAATTGTAGGACTTCATTTGAGGAAAACTCTCTGCCCAGTATGTGATGTAAAGAGAGAGGGGGTGAAAATCCTTATGGTGGGATATGGGTACAAACTGTTTAGTGCATTGACATCAAGGTATGTTGCAGAGGGTTGGATGCCTTGGGCAGCCAAGAGGACTAACCAAAAATCAAATACTTGTAACCCTCAGGTTGCCAGAGCACTTTTGTGGATAACACCTGTCCAGAGTGAAATTGTGCTTTGACACCTTCTGAAAATGAGTCAGCAACATATTTTGATTTGTTAACAGTTACAGACTGAACATTTGAAGTTATTGTTTAGAAAAGATGAGAGGACAAGAGTGCTTCTTCCTCTCCTTTAATGGTTTGTGGTGGGAGGGGTTTTCTCAAGTTGAAACCCAAGAATTTGAATTAAGAATAATTGGCAGATGTGAGCAGATGTCATGTTCCTCTCCTTCCATCCACCACTGTAAAAATGGGGGAGAGGCAATGACTAAATAGACTTCAAAAAGACAGAGAACACTTACTGCCATTTTTCTGCATGAATTTGAATAATGTTCTGAAACGAGGGGATCTTTATCTGCCAGCTTGTTTCACCTTCCCTTTCTGGAGCAGGGTGCACTTCAGTGCCACCAGAGGCTCTGCTTTTGGGGACCAGCCCTTCTCCCTCAGCTGGCTTTGGAGATACGGGGTTTAATTGTAACTTCCCTCTGATCCTTTCCCTTTCCCCATGTTATATTCTCCTCTGAGGGCTCTCTGTTGCAGCAGTAAACTCAGACAGGTAGGAGAGCTTTGAAGAATTGCATCCTGTGTGGAAACTGGTCCATGCCGTGGTTGTCGGCACAGCTGAGGCTGGTGAGTGAACACCTGGCACTTGGGGGTGTCCTCAGAAAATGAACACAGTGTGGCATCACAATGCAACATTTGAATTGCTTCAGTATGGTGGCAGCTTCAGCACCTTCCCTCTCAAGGGTATGCTGATATGCCAAAACAAAATCAGGCATAAAGCTGGAAATGGGTCTTTCCACCCCTTCTTCTATTCGGTCATGGATGTGCTTAGAATGAATGCTTTAAATTACAGAAGCTGTATCCAAACCAAGGATTTAACCTTTGAAATGGCGTGGAGTTGATTGTGCAGTTAAAGTCCAATATCCCTGAGCTCTGTAGTTAATGTTTGCTCTGCTGAGCTCCTGCTTTGGCACCAGTTTGGCCCAGTAGGGCTGCCCAGGGGACAGGGCTGTGCCTGGGCATCCACCACAGCTGGGGAGCCACCTCTGGGCTTGGCACAGACAGTTTGTACCCCTGGACTTTGGGCTTTGCTTGCTTTTTGTTAGGAGAGTCTTGGATGATGTTTCTTCAGTGAGTTACTGTGTTATCTTGTAGCTTCACAGGTTTTATAACCCAGTTTCTGCTGGACTCCAGCTCTGGAGTGCAGTGGGAAACTCTGCTTTGGGAAGGGCTGTTCCTTGTTTTTCCTCTTCTTTCCCAGAAAATTATTTCATGTAATGATTGATCTGTAAGGATGCACAGCTCCTCTTTTATAAATGATGGGGCAGGTCTGGTTACTCTTATTCTGTCCCTCAGAAAAGGCTCTTGGTAGTAATTTTCTTTTACTCACAATACTGGTCTTGAGTGGAAATGGACTTTTATTTGTGTGGAATGGAGCAATACACAAACATGGCCACCAGGTTCTGGTTGCAAAACGATCTTGAAATTCCCTTCTCATTCCTGTCTTGAATATTGTTTATTGTAATAATGTGTAAGGTCATTTCCTAAATAAAACTCTTAGGTGTCTGGTTTTCTAGATGCTCTCTAATTTAAGGATATTGAGACTCTAGTTAATAATATTGCAACCTGTTAAGCTTGTAAGTGGCTTCCAGAGAAAGGTGAAGGGGCTTATTTCCAAGGGGATTTAAAATGCAAGGGCTTGGCTGTGGATGGCTGAGGTTTTCTGACCATGGGGCAAACCTGGAAAGCTGTTGGAGCCAAAATCCTTGTCCTGAACCAAAGCTGAACTCGAGCCTCAGTTCCTGGAGGTGGCAGAGAAGGTGTGAGGGATAGAATGTGAGGATGAGCAACCTGTTCTCACGTTGAACTCTGCCTGGAGGTTGGAGCAATGACCTCCACGGGTCCCCTTCAACCTAAATTATTCCATCCCTACCCAGAGACTGAAGTACAAATCTGTCTCCTTATCTATGTCAGACAAGCTTCTCGTCTCTGCCGCTACCTGGAGTATAAAAGCAATGGCATTTGAAGAAGAACTGTGTTAGGTTAGTCCAAGGAGACCAGTAGCAGCTCCTTGGGGATGTATGTAAAACACGAGATACAAGGAATTGTAGCCATAAAGATAAGACCTGATTGCCAGTGATTTAAGGGCAAGGGCTCGAGTTTTATTATATTATCCTCCTTATTAGTGTTGCTGGGAGTGAGTGGTGTCCCATATACATGGAGAGACACCACACCAGCTTTGGGATGCCCCTCATTTTACCCGTGTGATGGGATTGTGGTGCCAGCACATGTGGTTTGAGGGTTCCTTCCACTGAGTTCAAACACAGGACAGGCTGCAGTTTCATGTAAGGAATCTTCATTCTTTCATTTTCAGTTTGGCAAATCAACTTGGCTTGTGTGAGTTGTACTCCATGAGTGTGTTTGATTTGTGGGACACAGAAGGTGTCAGTGCCTCCCTTCAGAATCTCAGCAGTAGGAGCTGGGCTTTGTCTTGCTGCTCACTGGTTTTCTCTTCTGTTCTATGCATGCATCAGAAGGCAGAACTGTCCTCCTTAAATATCTTCATTTTTTATGTTGAATTAAGAAGAAAAATTGCAATTTTGAGACTTCTGGGGAGATTCAGGTTGCTCTTACTAGTTTTCTGAACCTGAGTCTTGCTTTTTTGTTATTTCCAGCAAGATGTTGGACATTGAGGGTCAGTTGATCCAGGACATTTGTGCCTGGCTTTCCTCAGTCAGTGCTACTCAAAGACACCAGGATATATTAAAAGTTTGGCCTTGGGAAATGTATTTTTCAGCAGAAATGTCATGTAACTGTGCAGGTGAGTAACCCAGCCTACCCAAACCCAGCCACCTTGCAGCCAGATCAGCACATGGGGCTCTTGCAGGCTGAAATATGGAACGTGCTGGTTGTTTCCTTTGGTGTACAAACAACTGTTGAATCTTTTTTCTTGTGGAGGATGAGATATTTTTATAGCTGATTATTTTAGCACTTGAATATTTGCTTTATAATAGCGTATCTGAACTTTACAGGCTTTTTTTGGCTTGCTGTGAATGTCTTAAAAGGCTACTGTGATACCTGTGTGACATAACGGGGTGGGATGCAGTGCTAATGTCTCTCCTCCCCTGGCCTTGCAGAAGAGGAAGATGGTGTTTGGGAGAACGGGCTTTCCTACGAGTGCCGCACTCTGCTCTTCAAGGCCGTGCACAACCTGCTGGAGAGGTGTCTGATGAACCGCAACTTCGTGCGCATCGGCAAGTGGTTCGTGAAGCCCTACGAGAAAGATGAGAAACCCATAAACAAAAGGTAGGGTGTTTTCCTCTGCTTCACTAGAGCAGCTGCAGGCTTTGCTCAAGCTTTGTGCTGGAGGAAAGGTTTAACTGAGAGAGCTCTGCTCGGGATTTATTTGTGAACCTGGATCTCTGCTCTTGTTACGGTGCCTCTTTGGGGCTCTGCAGGACTTTGTAATGAGAATGGGAGTAATGCTGAGTGTAGCAGGCTGTGTCTTCTGTACTGGTGCTCACGTGCAGACCGTGGGTAATGGGCATGGTGGGAAGGAAGGCAGAGCCTTCTAGAAGGGAAGAGACAGACTACCTGTGTGAAGAGATCCTTGCCAGTACAGCAACTGGCACTAATTCTGCTTGCACACACTAAGGCTCATTGTAGAGAGCTTTTTGCATGAGCTCTGGATAAACTGCATCTTTTGGGAGGTGTTGAGAGGAGGGTTTGGAGTGTCAGCTCCTGGGTGGGAGGAAGGTGGTGCCTAGGAATGCTGGTGTTAAAAGGATCCATGTGGCCTCCACGCTGAGGGGAGCAGGGCAAGGAGAGAATTTCTGATCTAAATTGGAAGGACTTCTTCTCATGGCTCTAACGTGGTTTGACACGGTCTATGTTGCCTAGCAATAAATAATGAAATGAATAAAAACTAGGTTAGCTGGAACAAGTTTAATCGCTGTTCCCAAATCAGCTTTTAAAATCCAAAGTAATTTAGAGCTTAGATGATGGGGTTTTTTGTGTGGCTTTTTTTTTTTTCCTTTGGTGTGTGTCTATGTATGTGTTAAATCTTGCATGCAAGAAATTTTGAGATCAGTGGCTTTGCTTCTTGGGTGTGGAGTTGGCCATTGTTGGCATCTTCTGCAATAAATTTAAACTTGAAAGAAATTTAGAAGCTGTTTTGGAGCAAAAGAAGCAGAAGCACATGTTTGTGTGTGTTTCTATTAGTAGTTGTGAACTGCTGCTTTTAATTTATGTATAAACTTGTCCTTTAGTTCTAGGCATCTCTTTCTCCACTCTGGTCAGGGCAAATGTTTCCTCTCTGGGGTGTCCTTGTCCATCCTTTTTTTTTTGTGTGTTGTTGCTGTAAATCAATAATAGAGTTTACTTTTAACTATTTTGGCCAATATTGTCTTGGCACAGTCTGGGCTCTCCTCCTCTGAGGAACTGGTTTACCAAATTGCCATTTGAAACTAGCATTAGTTACGTTGTGGCATCTCTTACAGTAATTCTATAAAGCTCTCTAGAGCAGCTGGAAAAACTGCTGAAAGCATTTAAAATAAAATAGCAGCATTTGTTTAATTTGGAGACTGATTCTTCTTTGAAGAAGGTCAGAAGGTCAGCCTGCTTGATGAAAATAACTGAAGGAATTGTGTGTTTACCCACACAGCTTCATCATGCATGGCCCAGAACTGCGGGAAAAATATGTAAAAGGATTGGAGAGATCCATGTAAGAGAGTTCATTGTGGAGAAATTTCAGCATTTCCTAGCAGATATCTCAGTGCCACGTGATGTTCTGAGCACTGGCTTTTAGGGAATGGAGGGAGGGGAATGCTTAACAGATGTGTACACTCGTGGCACGTTTGGCTCATCCCTTCTAGGAATATCCCGAATTGGGATAATCCTGAAAGTTGGGCTGCTTGGAGCCATCAGTGCAGGTCTCTGCTGCTCCCAGCCACTGCCTGGGGGAGAAACCCACACCACACACAGCAGGAGGTGCTTTGGGATGCCACCCTTGCAGCCACGAGTGACAAGGAAATGCCAAGAGAATCCCAGAGTTATGGAATACCCTGAGCTGGGAGGGACCCGTCAGGATTCTCGGGTCCCACTCCTGGCTCTGGGCAGGACACCCCGAGATTTCCCCCCCTGCCTGAGAGCTCATGCAAAGGGGAATGGTTTGAGTGTGTTTTGGTGCCTTGTGTAAACTGGAACACTCCTCTAGTGGGAAGGAACATTTCTGTCTTATCAGAAGTGAGATGTGCCACTACAGCACACTCAGCATAGAGGGACTTGCAGCCGGCCTGGAAAATGCTCCAAGTGTCGCATCTAGGGTGCTGATATGTTCCTTAGAGCCAGCTGGTCTGGGACTAACAAAAACTAAGCCTTAATACAACTTTTGCATGTTTCTCATTCCTTGGGATCCATTTAATCAGCCAGACCTATAAGAAGTTTATCTTTTTTTTGCAGATGTGGCTGACTTAGTTAAAAACCAAACTCAGCCAACCAGCAGCCCCTCCCCAAAGCCACTGTTTTGTTTGTGAATGTGGATGTACCTATCAGTTCTGAAGCTCTACTTTTGTCTTTGATCCCATATTAAATGTTTTGCTGTCTTTGGGATGTTCTTTGCATTAGCATTCAGAAACCCTGTGAAGGAATTCATGTGCCTGTGTAATTTGAAGGCATTCAGTGTCCTGGGGATGTGAAGTTTGCTGCCAGTGTGCTTTGGATGAGTTTCTCCTACCCTGCACTTTGGGGCTTGGCCAGCCACTAGAGAGACTTGTTCCCTGTGTTTTACAACTCCAGATTTCAGTCAGGTTGGTTGTTCCTGCTGGCACTCTGTAGTCTCTTTGACTAGTCAGTGCTCATGGTGGTGGAGCTGACTTTCTGGAGCCGTGGGTGAGCGCTGTGCGGATCCTCAGCCCCGCTTTGTCCCTGCCTGTCTCTCTGAAGGATGTGCAAATAGAGCTGTTTCTTTCACTGGAAGCTGATCCCATCTGGATTTTTCGGAGTTCAGTTTGAAAGCATGTGGTTCCAGAACGTGAGATTTTCTGTCCTCTGCCCTCCCAACAATAGAAGTCAGTCGTGCTGCGCTTTTTGTGCGTGTGTTGCTGCAGCAGCCGTGGGGCTGGGATTTCTAATAGGTGTCTGCCTGTGATAACAGACCCTCCAGCAGCTCTGCCTTCCTGGCTCTTGCCCTGCTTGGTTTTTTCCCTTCTTGTATCGGATTATATTAAAAAAAAAGTCCTTTTCATCAGACATTTTAATTTTCGAGGGACAGTCCTTAACGTCGGTAATCGGATGCCACTGCAGCGTGTGAACAGATCACCAGGGAAGTAAGAACTAGTTTTAAGCATTCGCTGCCCAACGATGTGACTTCTAAAGCAAATAAACTTACTAAATAATAGGAGGTTAGTTTAGTATCTCTTAAAAATGTTGCTGTGGGAGCAGGAAGCCCTCAGCTGTTTGCATTGCTCCGTCACGTGCGGCGGCTGCGAGGGGATAACTGTGACCTGCTCTTCCCTCCCTCCCTCCCCTGCTGCTCCCCAGCCTAAAACCAGCACGGGGCAAAGACAGACACTCATGTATTGGGTGCAATCTGATCCCTTCCAACAAGTCAGCATTGCCGTGCCTGAGGAAACTGTCTGAGGGTTTCAAGTATGTTGGTTGCACTCCCGTTTATAGATCGGGCAGGGATGGAGCAGCCAACTCCCTCCAGTGTGTGTGGAGGGGCTGGTGCTCGCTTTGAAATGGGAGATCTCAGCGGCAGAGCAGCAGTGAAACAAAAGACTAGAGAGAAGGGTTTGCAAGTGGCTTTGGTTGTAATCAAACAGGAAAAGAATCATTGCCCCTGTATTTGTCACAACCTGTTTTGGTCACTTAAAGCAGGGGAGACATGGAAGCTCAATAATGTGGTTTAAATGACTGCACATTGAATTAAAGTTTGACAAATAGGAATGTCATTCACTTCTCTTCTTCCCAGCCACTTGTGTTGTCACTGCCCCTTTCAGAAATAAGGTTTTCTGTGCTCTATTCCAAAATTCAGCCTGTAAATGTATGAGATTGTGATCTGCTGCATCCCCACTGCCTGTGCTGGTTGGGCTGCTCCAGTAACTCTTTGGTGAGACTTTTCTTACTCATTAGCAGTGTATACCTGGAATAAATATGATTAAGAAACTTGTCAAAATAAATACTAGTTTAGACACAATTCCTTAATGGAGATGAAATATGACACTCCTAATGGAGCAGAGGTGCCACGTGTTTGTGTGAAGGGCATCTCTTGAAGTTTTGGTAATAATTACAACTTGCTAAACTTTAACACAATTGAAATAGCAGTAAGCAAATAATTGAGTAATCCTGATTCTGTGGGTGGATCTGATAGACAACTGAAAATCTAGAATTCTAAAAGCTGCTGCATTACTTGTAGGGTTGCTTTTTCTTTTCTTCCTTGTTATTGGGAAATACTACAACCACTTGCAGTGGGTGGCAAACCAGAACTTGTGTCTGACAAGTTCACTTAATAAAACACGAAAAACCACCAGAGAAAAACACCACTCCCCCAAACCAAATAAAAACCCCCCAAGTGCCCCAAGCCCCCCAAGTGATAAGCTTATCACAGCTTACAAAATGTGATTTGCTGCACAGGTTTCACAGGCAATGCTTTTTACCCTTGCTCTGGGGGCTGCATTTTATAATGCCAGCCCACCATCCTCTCGTATTTTTTTCTCATGGAAATCCTTCTTTAACTACCTAATGCCAACAACAAACATACAACTTGATGGGAAATGACTCTGAAAACTATTCCAGGTATGGGTTTGGCTTTATTGCACACCTTTGTACATGTGGTTATCTTGATTTGAAGGTGTGCTTATCACAGCTCTGGAGAGAGGGATTTCTTTCACTCTCTACCTCACTTGCCATGAGGAAGAACTGGCCCCAGTGGGTGTGATTGCTGATTCCTGGGTGGAATGGCTGTGGCTGTAGGGACTGTGGGGCGTGTTGGTTTTCAGGCTGGGCCCTGGAGCAGGCTCATCTGAGTATTGTACTTCCTGATCCCCTAGAATGATGCTGGGAATTATTATTAAGGAACAGAACAAGATTTCTGTATGCTAAAGCTCAAAAATTCCTTCATACCCGAGTTAACCACAAGAACAATGTGCAGCCACAGGTTTGGGGTTTATTGCTGTGTGTTTAGTTTGAAACCGTAATCGCTGGCACCAAGTGGCTCTTCCTTGCTATTGGTGGAATATTTTCTATTAAGGCTGCTCAGCCCTTTGCAGTATAAATTTCCTCCCTATGTTAATCTTTAAATCAAACAATGTCAACATTTTTTTACACCAGCTCTAATGAGGCTGTTCTGGCATCGTGTCCCGGCAGGAGAGCAGGTGATGTTTTTCCTTTGACTGGAGACAGCTGGAATTGAGAGCTGCTGTAAGTAGGACAGTGCAGGATAAACAGCAGGAGCTGAGAGCATTGATCACATGATTGTCTCTTTGGAATATTGGGTTGCTACAGAGACTACAAGCAGACAAATTTAGCACTTTACATCACAAAGCAGTTTTCTCTTATTTAGCTTAAATTACACTGGTAGTTGGTTCATCAGGAAAAATTGATACAGCTCTTGGTTTTTAGCTTTCGACAATAAATCTGCTCTTTTTGTTCCCTGAACAATAAAGTAACACAAAAACCATACAGATACTTGAGATTTTGTTAAATGGCAATTTTATAATGCATTTCCATTTTGAACTTTGAAAAAATCTGGCTTAACAAGATGTTTGTAAATGTTTCAGGATGGGAAAGAGCAATACATGGAAAGCTGTTACACTGGCTTTGAAACACAGTGATGTCTAACTATTACCCACTTCCCAAATATGTTCTGGATCCTTATCCTTTATGGCACTTGGATGTTTCTCTGTGAAAGCTCAGCCTCAGATAATTGAGATTTGCAGCCTCAAATTAAAGGATGCTAAAATGTAAGGTGACAAGTTTATTAGTCTCATTTAAGTTCTGAAATACAGGAACGTGAGCAAACTCTTGTTGTAGTATTGTTTGTATTTTTATCTGGAGAAATACATACCTTTTGTGTATGTATATATATTTATATGCACACCATTTCGTGTGTATATATATAAACTTGCTGCATTCTGAAAAAAATCAGTTGACTGCTTTTTAAAATACCATGGTGGAGTTTTAGTGTGTACCAAAATAAAATTTTTTGTTTCAACCATGTTTTTATTGGGATGAAGCTCATTAATAATGAAGTTAGTTTAAAAATGTGGGAGTCTAGAGTGACTGTGGCTTATTCTGGAACACAGGCCACTGCATTTGTATTTGTTTGAGTGCACATAGTGTGGTTATGGAATAAATACATATTTTTAACTCTGTGGTCTAAATGAAATCCCAACATCCCTGGCTGGGAAGAATGCTTTGGAGAGCCCTTTGACAGGAGCCATTAGTGATGTGCTTTGAACTGGAAGTTCTCCTCCTTTGCTGTTCGCTGTGTCTTCTGCTTTGTGTTCTCATCCAAACCTGCTGTGTTTCCTTTCCTGGCCACGGGGAGCTCCTGGCACCTTAGGAGGGCGTTTGCTGCTCCATCCCTGTGTCAGAGGGAGAGGAGCAGCTGGATCTGGGCATACTGGGACTCTGTGTTGGGACGTGTGACTTGCTGGAACACGGAGATGTGCATTTGGGGAGGTTCTCTCTCCCCAAAACAGGAGGGATGTTGGTGCCTCTGTGTGTGCTGGGACAGCCCTGCTAGGGGGGGATTGGAGCCCAGGGCAAGAGGGGCACCCTCTGAGCTGATTGATGGGGAGTCAAACTCTTATCAGAAACAGTAGTGCCACAGGATAATATATAATACATGATATAGAACATATAGACTGTGATATGTAACATATATACTGTGATATATTATACTGTGGTATATAATACATAAACTGTAACATGCAATATGTGTACTGTGGCATATAAAATGTGATATATAGCATGATATACAATAATATATTAAAGTATATATATAACATATATGGTTACTACAGAAGCATGTTGTTCATCAAGAGAATGGGGAGCTGATGTCTCATCCTCCATTTCCCTCAGCCTCCAGTGCTTAAAAAGCAGAAATCTCCCCCAAAATAACTACACCAAAACTAAAATACCCCTTCTGAAGTAGTTAACAATTAAACACTTGGTGTGTTTGCTTTGTGTGGGTTATTTTTTCCCCCTTCTTTAATTTCTTAAATTAAGAAAACTCAAAATATTTTCCCAGGCCATTATTTTTGGTGCTGTGTTAATATAACAATCTAGTTCTAGTATTTAATTTCTTTACTATAGAAGGCAACTGTCACATTTTCAAGGAGCTTCTTGGTGTTTGGAGTTCCCTGAACAGCACCCAGGAGGAGTCTGTGGGGAAGGACACCCTTTGGAGATGCTTGTCCGTGGGCAGCTGGGATGCAGGGCTGGGAAGCCTCAGGTCTGTGTCTGCTGAAATCAGTCACACAGTCCTGATACATTGATTTTTTTTGGTGCAAATGCCCCAAGGGCTCTGGGTGCTGGCCAATTTCTGGCCATCATTTCATAACACACTGAAATAATGGGAGGTATTAATGAATTAATTGCACTTACAAGTGTATCCGATGTGTTTGTGCTCCCAGCCAAGGTGTGTTCTGCCCCTTCCTCGGGGAGATGGTGGGGCAGGACTGGGGCAGAGACTGTGCCATGCAATGTGCTTTCCTCCCGCAGGGAATGGCAGGAGAAAGTGTGCAGTTCGCAAGGATTTGGTAAATATTTTGGTAAGCTCAGCAGTGCTTTGGCTCAGAAGTCGCTTCCAAAGACAATCTAGGAAAACAGGAGATAGTAATTATATAAAACAAACAAACATTTTCTCTCTCAGCTGAAACACTTGGTTGCTTGATTTTTTTAAATTTTTTTTTTCCAATTTACTATCAAATATGCTGTGGGGTCTGTTATTTGGAGCCTTCCTTGTGCTTCTGGTGTCAGTCTGGGGCCTTTCAGCACTGAGTGGGGATTAGGGAGGGCCTAATGCAGCCAATGTTTGGGAAGCACTTTGAAGATCTAAAGCCCTGCATCAGTACTAATGTGGAGACAAACCCAGATCTAATTACCTTTTTATCAGGAAGATTTCAGATTTGCTAATGGAGATGTGCAAACCTCGTGTACATGTGAATTTTAGTGTGGTTTCCCCTCCTACCCTTCAGGTTTTCTTGCAAAGGTAGAAATTGTATTGAAATTTTCCACAGCAGGTTCTGGCTTTGTTTTGTTTTTGTTTTTTTCCCCCCACATAAAATCATAATCCTTTGTCTCTGAACCTAAAACATCTCTGTTTGTATGATTAGAGTGAAGAGGGAGCAGGGGGGAATCAAATGGTTTTATACAAATGTATTTTAATGGAGTGTAGATGAGGACTGAATGTTGCTTCAAATAACATTATTCCCAAGGAGTGTCTCTTTCTTACCTTATTTTTTATTTGCTTTTAAAGTTGTTTTCAGTGCTGGAACTCATTCTGACTGAATTCTGGTGTGTTCAGACAAAAATTCAATTCGTTCTGATGGGTCTTGATAACATCTGTATTCAGAGATCAGATGGAACTGTGACTATTGATATTTAAGTTCTGTGATTAGGACTTTAATGAAATTAAGTTAATTAGAAATACTAGAATTAATAATGGGCCAACGTATTCAGGGTCAGACAAGACAGTTATATATATATGTTTTTCAATAGATTATTTAAAGGTTTGGACTATTCCTCCTAAGCTGAGGTTGAAGCAGCATTGTGCACCAGGAGAATGTGCAATTGTATTAAAGAAATATTAAAAACGTGTGTTTCTTGCTAAGTCCCTACAGTGGTGTATGTAGGGACACCCAGCACCTTGCAGAGCTCTGCTTCTTCAATCCCTTCCTCCTTTTCTCCATCCCCAAAGAGCTTCATTGTGCATTGATAATTTTTTTAATTTAAGTGGGATTCTTTGTTTCTTGTGATGATTCCCCATGCACTGGTATTTCCTAAAATTCTGTACCCCGACAGAAATGCTGATGTTTATTGGGATTATTTCACCTTCACTGGTGATTCCTGGAGTTCTGGGACATCCCAGAAATGAAGTTCCTTGGGAAGGATGGGTTTGAAACAGCTGCACATTGGATAATATTTGGGTTTTCCAGCCCAGTGGGTGTCTCTGCCATGGGAGCAGTGTCTGTGTCTCATTCCAGAGCTGGGGAATGTCGGGGACAGCACTGGGTGCTCTTCTACCATGTTACTTTATTGAAAACTTCTCCCCTGCTGAGTTGGGGAAGAAAAGGGGTTTAATTTTGGTGGGGTTTTTTTGTATTTGTGGGTTTGGCTTTTGCATGGTGACCTTGAGTTTTCCTTGCTCCTCCTTAGGCCTGGTTTTGCAGTGTGATGAATTGAAATGCTCCTGTTATCATGCTGATGCCTCTCTTTGTCTTGGTTTATCTGAATTCCATCAGATTATGCTGCCCTTTATCTGTGTAACAATGGGGTGTTTACAAGAGATGTAGCTTAATTGCATTTAAAGTGTATTTAAAGAATATATGCTTTTATTTTTAAATTTTGTCTGGCTTATCCCGAGCCTCTGAATTGTCTGTCACTCAGAACGGAGACACTGTCAACTCTTCCACCTTGAACCATCCAATACGGTTTTAAAAATAAAATTCAGTTGGAAAACCAGTCTCCCACTATTTGCATAAGGATTAAAGTTTAATCAAGTTTCCATACAGGAGTTCAGTGGTGTGTCCTGGCCACTTGACTTCACTTGAACTTAAAATCATCAACAAGATGCTGAGCTCTGTCCCCACAGCCTTTTGGGAGCCGACTTTCCCGGGATTGCTGCAGGGAGCCCTGCCCAGAGCAGGGTGACTGCGGTGTCAGTGAATAGAGATAATTCCCTCCCCTGGTTCCTCCCTCTGTGGTTCCTAAAACCCAGCCCAGCAGAGGAGCAAACCTGGAGAACGGTTCTCCCTCGCTGAGGTCCCTGCGTGTCCTGCTTTAGGGTGCTGGAAAAACACCCTGCTGTTGTTCTGTTCCTGCAGCAACAGTTTGTGGGTTCTCTCAGCCTTGGGCTGGTTTTGGCCCTCGGTGTTAGATCTGCTGGTTGGCAGAGCTGTGTATTTGTCACCGTGCCCACCTTTCTGCTCCTTGTGGTGACCGTGCTGCTGTTGGGGTGAGACTCAGTGAACTGACCCATATCCCTGTTCCTGGGTTTATCCCACTGTGCCAACGCCACAAACTTCTGTTCCCGTTGCTCTTTGCCATCCCACCATCTCCCTCTGGGAAGGAAACCTCCTGGCAATGCCCCCACAAATGCCCCATTGAGTGCAGCTGTTCTAATGGGGCTGCCCAGTGCCCCCAAGCCTTGATCCAGTGCTTCCCTTGACTCCATCCCTTTGTTCCCTGGGACTGAGTGGTGTTTGCTGCTCCCCTCCTCACACAGGGAGATTTGTCTTCTGTTCCATAGTTTAAGAGGTACTTCGCAGGTTCTCCTTGACTTTGGGCTCTTCTCTGGCTGTGGTGTTGGACCTGCTTTAATGTCCACTGTGGGCAGCATCTTCTGCTTTGAAACATCTGCTCTTTTCCTTGAGGAGCATGTTAGCCTGGCACGCTCTTGGGATAACTTGTAGCCAATATAGCTCAGGAATGCTCTGCCTTCTTCCAAAAGGGGGGGAAAAAGGGTTTTTCAGCTGGAACTGGATATGCAGACATACCCCTTCTGTGCCATCTACTTGGTTTTACCTTCCTTTCTTCCTCCTCTTTAATTAAAATTGGTAAAATATATGTCACCTAACCCACTGAATTGATGTGGGTGTGTAAGATGTGCCAGTTGTCCTTGCAGGGGGTCAGCCGTGTTTTTGTAGCACAACAACAGCGAGCAGGGCTGCAGGAATTGGGAATCCTCCAAGCCTGGTCGTGGGAGGGGAAGGTTTCATGTAGGTGCTCCTTTGTAGCTGTGTCCAGCACTGGGAGAACAGCATTTAATGCAGAGCTGTGAGAAGGAGAAATGTTTATTGCTGGGGTGGGTTTTGCTGTACAAGTTGCTTTTTTCCTAAAACTCTGGACCGTGAGAGACACTGACAGTGAAGAATTTGGTATTAAACGTTGACACTTGCTTTAATGACTTTAATTAACAGTGTCTGGAGCTTGGGTTTTGGGGATTTTCTTTTTTTTTTTTTAATTGATTATATCTTCCCTTTCGTGTGCAGGTACGGGATTTAATTTTTAGTGGCTTGATTGGCTTCAGGAACATGAAGATAAGACTCAATTTAAATAACAAAACAAAACCACTTCTCCAAGCTGTTGTCTTCTTTTTGCTTTCAAATAAGTGACTTATTGGCTAATATTAAATTCTGCTTAGTGCATCTGTGACAGGAGGACCTAGACATGACCTCAATAAAAATAATCGATGTTCAGAGATACTTTTAAAGATTTCAAATATCAAAAAAACCCATCAACTTATTTGAAGTTCCACACTTAACACTTTCTTTCCTCTCCCTTCCACCCCATGCCCCCTGTGCTTTCTGTTCCCCAGCGAGCACTTGTCCTGCTCCTTCACCTTCTTCCTGCACGGGGACAGCAATGTGTGCACGAGCGTGGAGATCAGCCAGCACCAGCCCGTGTACCTGCTCAGCGAGGAGCACCTCACGCTGGCCCAGCAGTCCAACAGCCCTTTCCAAGGTGGGTTTTGCAGGCAGGGCTCAGCCTTGCACATCAGCTGGTCCTTGGAGTTGTTCAGAGGGAGGATTTGGGGCAGAGCTTTGCCTGTTGTCCCCTGTCCTCACATGGTGAGGGTGATGTGTCCTGGCTCTCCTGCAGGTGGGCCATTTGCATATTCCTCTCTTGTCTTCATGACACAACAAATTCAGTTTCCAAGGACTTCCTTATTGATGACTTAAATATTTTGCTTTCTCAATATGCTTTATAGCCCCCACATATCTTCATGAGCCCCTCTTTCAGAAATGCATTTCTAACTCAACACACTTCACTGTCCACTCCCCTTCCTGTCTCTCTCTGGTTCTCCCTGGCCTGTAACCCCTGTGGTCCCACCAGCAGATGCAGGTTATGCCCTGGAAGACAGAGGAGTGCTGGGGCCCGAGTCTGGTTAGTGGGCTCTTTGACCCTGCCCTCTCTCAGCCCCCCTGTGCTGCTGTGGAAAGCACTTCCCTGCATGAGCACACACCGCCCTCCTTATTAATGCTCACTGGCCAAACTTGCTTTTTTTTTTTCCTCTGAATGTAATTTAACAGCAGCTCTGCTTCCCTAATATGGACAAGACTAAACATGAACCAGATGATTCCCTGAGTGTGCTCTGTTGTTGTAACAAGCTGAATGAAAGGATGAGGAAACACCTTAACTCTGTCAGAATTTGGAAGTGTTTCTTTATCCCACCTGTATCTGAGACTCCTTGCAAGCCAAGATGGAAACTTGCCTGTTGCTTGTTTGAGTAGATTAATTTGTAATTCTTGTTGTAGTACCTCAATTCTTACAGTGCATATAAATTTAACAATGTGTATCTATTGCTAAAAATAAAACGTGATTAGGCTGCATTTTGACTTACCACTGGTAAGTTGTTTATGCAGTGTGGCTGAAGTAACAGTGCTGCTGTTTCAGTGGGGCAGAGTGAATTTTGGGTGGATATAAACTCCACTGTATTTCTATTTATAATCTCCAATGTGTTTTGGTTTACCTTTTAGTAATCCTGAGCCCCTTTGGGTTGAATGGCACACTCACAGGGCAGTCCTTCAAGCTTTCTGATTCATCCACAAAGAAGCTTATTGGGGAATGGAAACAGTTCTATCCTGTCACGTCCAACTTGAAGGAGGGATCTGAGGAAAAGCAAGAAGAAATGGACTGGGAGGATGATTCTTTAGCTGCTGTTGAAGTCCTTGTTGGTGAGTGCTCTGATTACCTTTTAGTTACTGAAATAAACTGACTGATTAGATCTGAAAATTCTGAATGTGAAAGTGACCCCATTTTATTCTTTTTGCAGCTCTTTGTAGTGGCTGTTGGGGTTTGTTTTTCTGATTGATGCTCAGAACTGTCTGAGTTGCTGTTTCAAGTGAATTTTGCAGACCTGTTGGCAGCAGGTCTTTTTCTTATGTGCCCAAAGAGGCAAGATTGTTTTGAAAATAGATAATTAAGAAAATAAAACCCCTCTAGACTATCACTGTTGATATCTGAGCTGCGTCCTAAGCAAGTTGTCCTGTTTCAGGGTCAGTGCAAATTCTAACAGAACAGATGTACCTCTCAGGGCTGTCTTCAAACCCAAGTCCTGGAGAACCTGATGTACTCAGGCACTGCCTTTGTGTGCTGCTGTTCCTAAAATCCCAGCCCCTGGATGCCACAGTTTGTTCTCTGCCCTGGGCTGTTGACCTTTGATTTGCCAACCGATGCAATCCCATCTCTGGAAGGTGTTGCAGTGATGGCTGGAGCCCCTTGTGCTGCTGGGGGTGTCGTCAGTCTTACATGGGGCTAAAAAGTGTGTTTTCAGTCTTCAAAACACAAAATTGTAGAAGGAGCAGCAGCAAGGATATGCCAGGGCACAAAGCCCTTTTTATTCATTCACCCAAATCTTGTGTGGAACACAAATCACCAGGTAAGGATGAGGGTGACAATGGGTCTGTCCAGGCAGATCATCTCAGTAGGGAGGGCAGGGTGGCCCAGCCTAAAGTGACTAGCTGCTAAAGTGATGTGAAGTGCCAGCCGTGGGTCACACAGTGTGTCCTGTGCCCTTTGCAGCCGGGGTGAGGATGGTGTACCCGGCGTGCTTCGTGCTGGTTCCCCAGACAGACCTGCCTGCCCCCAGCGCCGCGGGCGCCCCGCACTGCTCCACCTCGTGCCTGGGTGTCCACCAAGTGCCTGCTGCCACCAGAGACCCTGCCATGTCCTCCGTGACGCTCACCCCGCCGACGTCCCCGGAGGAGGTTCAGACAGGTACAGCACGGTTCCTGCTGCACGCAGGCAACCCTTTGCAGGGCTCCCCTTCAGACCCAGCAGCTTGGCAGGGGGCTCAGATGTTCTCTGTGCAACCGGCTTGTCATGGGAAACCACGTGTCTTGAGTCCTCAGTTTGGTGTAGTAAACCTGGATTGTGTTGTCTGGCTGTGGACAAAGTGAGTTTGAACCCCTGTGTGAGGTGCTGAAATCAGGGCTGCTGTTGAACCTGGTGCTGGCAGCCAGTCCTGTAGGTTTCTGCGGGGAGGTTTTGGGATTTTCCCCCTCTGTTTGTTTATGTGCATGCGTGTTTTCTGCCATAGCTTTACAAACCTTGTGCAGTCAGTCCTCAGGGAGCAAGGTGATGTTTCCTCCCAGTCCAAGGAAGATTCCTTGTGGCTCCGTTCCCAGGAAGGCTGTGTGCCCTCTGCCCTGGCTGTGAGAAGGGGTTTGGGGAAGCTGCTTTGACTCAGGGCAGGCAGCACTCATGGATAGTTTCAGGTGACTTACAGAAATTTTATTGTGCAGAAGAGGTTCTGTTTCTTTTCTCCCCCAAAGTCTTCTGTTACCTAAGTTTGACCCTTTTTGGCTTTGCTCATGTTATTTTCTCTTTCAGGTCAATAGTTTATTCAAAAGTAAAGAATAGCCAGCACACTTACAAACATATATGGGCCCTTTTTTTTTATCTTATGAGAGGGAACTGTGTTACAATAATCTGCTGCTACTCCTCAATTTTCTATGTGTTTTTGTATCCTAACATTGAGTCAAGAAGATACTTTTCTCCCTGCCGCTGTTCCTGTGGTGGCTGAACTGCAGCAATAGTGGCTGAGAGTGCTTTGCCTTGTTGCCTAAAGCTGTTCCTCTGGTGCTGCCTTTCAGTGGATGCTCAATCTGCCCAGAAATGGGTGAAGTTTTCTTCGGTTTCGGACGGATTTATCTCTGACAGTACCAGCCACCACGGTGGCAAAATCCCCAGGAAGTTGGCCAACCAGGTGGTGGACAGAGTGTGGCAAGAGTGCAACATGAACAGAGCTCAGAACAAGTATGTACTCACCCCCTGAAACCAAAAATACCCAGAGAGTATTGTGAGTTCCTGGCAGAAAGTAGCTCTGTTAAAGAGGCTCTAGAAGGTGCTTTGCTCTTATAATAAACCATTTTAAGGGAGTTATTTTTTCCCTAGCTATTTAGGAATGATTTATTTAGTTCTCAGTTTAATATGTCAGTAAAAGGCTATTCATCATTTCTTTGCTGAATCCTGTGTCACAAAACTGCTCTTGAGCTTTGCCAGAAGATAAGAAAGGAACATATGTTGATCCCAAATAACTCTCCTGGTATTGAATCCTAGGAGGAAGTATTCTGCTACATCAAATGGCTTGTGTGAGGAGGAGACAGCTGACAAGGTGGCATCCTGGGATTTTGTTGAAGCCACACAGAGGACAAATTGCAATTGTTCAAGGTACAGGACTTGGCAGAGCTGCAGCCCAGAGATGTTCCAGGAGATTGAAGTGCTCAGGAGAGGGCTCCTGATCACTCCTTCAGGAGTAATTAAGCAGTAGCTGCTTGTAGGAAAACTGTAACAGAATTTGTATCTCCTCTCCTAAATGTCATTGTAGGTCTTGAAGCTCTGCCCAGTGAGTTAATGCAGAGGTTTGATTGGAGTGAATCATCTGAGCTGCCAGGGCAGGGACAATTCCTGGGTCCTGGGCTGGAATTCCATTTGTGTATGGGTAGTAACTATCTCATGGGCAACTTCCTCAGGCTGCACTGGAAAGGGGGGGATGCCTATTTATTCGGATTTAAGCACCTTTTCTGGAGGGCTGTGGCATTAGCCTTGAAGGCAAAAAGCTGGTAATCAAGGGCAAGGTGGTTGTGTCTTTATGACAAGAAAGCCAAACCTGCCTGGCTGTTCCATAGGGGGCTGTGCAGAAATCTGCTTGTCTGTGAGTGGATGCCACTATGAGTTTTTCATATTGGCTGGGAAAAAAGGGGTCAAACCCCAGGGGGAAACCCTGAATTTGACTTTTGTTATGGCTTTTTCTTTGAGCCTGCTAATGCAGAGCCACAGACTGTTAATGCAGGTGCTTAAATAAATGGAAACACTCATTTCAGTGAGTTCTCCATTTCTGTACTTAGGGCACAATACTAATCTTTAGGTGACTGAAGTGTTGCAAAAGGTTTAAATGTTTTCTCTGACTTAGATGTTACACTGAGTGCCTCGCAATGAATATTGGTATCTTAAAAAAGATTCAGGTCTGGGGGATGTAGCGTTTTGCAAGAGATGCATTTTTCCCTCTTCCATTGAAATGGTTGGCTTAAGTTCTGTGGAAATACTTGTGTCCTGAGAAGGGCTGGGATGTGGGGGAGGATTAAATACTCTGATAAAGGAGAATGTAACTATGATAGCACTAGTAAAGGGAAAACAATCAATTAACCAGTTGAGGTGTATATAAGAAATATGCAGCTGCCTAAAAGAAACTGCAGAGACTTAAACCTCCTTATTGTTCCCTGTATTTTGAATTCTAAGTGGTGAAAAACATGTGGATGTGTACGAGAGTTTAAAGTAAAAATAGATTTTGATGCCTCTTACCTTTTATCCCTGCCTAATCCTGTTTTTTCAATACAAGTGCTTCTTAACTTTGCTAATGGGAGAGTAGCAAAGAATATCCAGCACTGAGGATGGATGTGCAGTTCAATAGCTCAGTCCCACACATCTCATTCTAGGCTGCAGTGCTGCATCTGCCTCCTTCTGTCAGATGGTCTGGGAAGTTGGCATCTTGAGCTTCCACATGAGATGTTTGAGCTCAAGTGCATTCACACTGTACAAACCCAACCATGTTAATGCAGTCGAGACAGTGAGTTTTGCTTTTTCCCACACTTGCTAAATTTGCAGGTAAACAGCTTCGAAATAGCTCTTGTAGGACTGAGCTTCTTGGTTCTTGATGTTAATTCTCCACTCCTTAACCCACTGAGGCTTGGGCAGCACTGTTGGTTAGTGCTGGTGCTTGAATTCAAGAAGCCATTCACTAATTCATGTGTTGTTCTACTGATTCATCAGTGTTGGCAGGAGTTAAAAGCGACAGCGTGTTCATGTGACAATCTATTTCTGTTAAAGCAGTTATAAAATGCTGTCTTCATTTTGAGGATTATGTGTGTGTTTGGCTCACAGGACAGACTTTATGGGGTTTTTAAATGGTATTCTGAAATCTTGCAATGCTACTCAAGTCACTCAGATGATGGTCAGGATGAGGCAGCTTCACTCAGGGACAGTATCACTTTCAGCCCTCTGTAATGGGCTGTTTAATGGCTTAGAAGCAGGTTCTTATCTAGCAAAAAGGAACACCACGGACATATTTGAAAGATTAACGTGAAGTCTTTTCCCCCCTGTATTAATTCTGCAGGCACAAAAATCTCAAACCAAGAAATTCAGGTCAGCAGGGGCAGGCCCCACCTGTGGGCCCCCAACCGCCGGCGGCCCCGAAGCACAAGACAAACGAGAAGCAAGACAAAGGGGATAAGCCACAGAAACGCCCTTTGACTCCCTTCCATCACCGCGTCTCCATCAGCGATGACGTTGCCATGGAGGCCGACTCAGCCAGTCAGAGGCTGGTGATGGCTGCCCCGGACAGCCAAGTGAGGTTCTCCACCATCCGAGGCGCCGACGTGGCCAAGGCCCCGGCGCTGCACGGCGCAGACCTGGCCGGGTCGCCGCAGCCGCCGCCGCTCAGCCCGCACCCCTGCGACGGCGCCGACGACGGCGGGCCCAAGGCGCCCTCCACCCCTCAGAGCCAACACTTCTACCAGATGCCAACCCCGGACCCCCTGGTTCCCACCAAGGCCATGGAAGACAGGCTCGATGGCTTGTCCCAGCCTTTCCCAGCCCCCTTCCCCGAGGTCATAGAGCCCACCATGTACGTTGGTACCGCCGTGAATTTGGAGGAGGATGAGGCTGATGCTACTTGGAAGTATTACAAAGTCCCAAAGAAAAAGGATGTGGAATTCCTGCCACCCCAGCTTCCAAATGACAAGTTGAGAGATGATCCAGTACTACCTGCTGGACAGGAAAATGTAACATCAGTTACAGAGTAAGTAGTGCTTGACACTGGGAGGGCCAAAGGCAGGAGCTTGTCAGGGTGTTTAAAGTGGGAGCCCGACTGAATACAGGGTAATATTTGTGAAATGTGAGCACCAAACACAGCCAGATGTGTAGCAACACTTTCCAGCTTCTCATTTCAGCTCTGATTTAGCAGATAGCAGTGACATTTATTTTCGTACTGTAAAACTAATCTGTGGCCAAATTATGCCTGTTTGGGACTTAAAGTCTCTTCTTCCCACCCCCCAAAAAAAGAAATAACTTTCTCATTTTAGGATTTGTTTTCTTCATTATTTGAAGAAAACATGTGTGGTCTCAGCTGCAGACATCCTGGGAGAGGTAAAGCTTCTTCCCTCTCAGCCCTGCTCTTGACTTCACTCAGAAGAGCTGGTGTTTAAATGAACCCTGAGGAAGCTCCTCAGCTTTCCTGCAGGATGTTAACTTTAAAACAGGCAGCAATCACTTTCTGATATTGGAAATTCCTGTTTGGAATAAGTGCCATAAACTGACATTCTCACACATGGTACATTCTGTGTTGTGCAAAAGGCTTGAGGGTTTGAGGTTATTCAAAGAAAAGAAGTGTCTGGTGTGCCTGTTGTGAACTGCTCTTGGACCTCAGATTGTGTGGGGAACCCTTGTTCATTAGGGCATGAGAACATTTATTTATTTGATCTTTACATAAAATAACATTGTATTGAAATAAACTGTGCATAGTCTTTAAGTATTTAAAAATAGGTTTTTGTTGAATAAATAGAATTTATTTCTGAAAATAAGTGTTACCAAGCACCACCTTGTAAAAGGTTTTGCTCCGCTGCTGTTTGAATCAGGGTAAAGGAATTGGTCACCTTTTTTTGATACTAAGATTTAATAAATTATGCAGTTTAGGGGCAATGGAGGAAAAGAATTGCACTAATGGTTTTAGCGTGCAAACTTGCATTTGAGTTCTGTTTTACTGAAGAACCAAAGAACCCCAAACCATAAGAGCCCAAAGCCTGAATGGGAAGCTTTGGGTTGTGTCTCCTTTGCTGTTGTCCTGAGTAAGAAACTCTCCCATGGTCCCCAACACTTCTTTGGGAGGCCACAGGTGCTGACAGGGCCATTAACAGGAGTGTGGCTTCCCAGCATTGGGACCTGCATGCAGGGGGGACAAACCTGAGCTCAGGCTGTGATTGAGGAATCAAGAAATGCATCCAGAATCCCCCCGAGCTGCCTCTATCAACTCACTTGCCGTGGATTGGTTTGGGTCCACATGTTTTCATCCCTGTTCAGATGAAAGGAGACTCTTCCTGTATCAGTTACTGGGGGCTTTTGTTTTCATTTTAGGAGTTAGTGAGTTTAGTTTGTGGTAGGAGAGCTGAAGCAGCTCTTCAGGAGGCAGAAACGTGGAGCTGTTCCATGGCTGGCAGAGGAACCCAGTGGTGGCAGCACAGGGAGTGGCTGTGTAGGAAAGCTGAGAGAAGTAGTAAATGTGTTGTAGCTGTGTCTGTGCCCATGCACAGTTTCTTAGACACATCCTGTGCTCACTGTTGGAAGTTTAGATTAGTTAGTGCCTGTCTCAGCTCTTGCAAGGTGTGCATTTACAGGATTTTTAGTGCTTTTGTGTTGCTCTGAATTCACATCAGCAACCAGGTGTTTCCCTTTCTTCTGTTCCAGACATGCTCTTTCCTTGTGTGGCTCCCAGTTTGTTTTAACAACTTAGCAAACAGTAGTTTTTTCCCCCAGAATATTTGACTGTTCAATTCTCCTCCTCTATGCTGGTCAAAATACTGGGAAGTGCTACTTACCTGGGAAAAAAATACAGCAAAGGCATTTAATTCCTTGTCCTGAGAAAGTATTTTCCATCTTGGTTTTGCCGTTTGCAGGGTTTAGAAAAAAAGGGTTTTCTTGAGTATGGGTGACCAGCAGGGATGGATTTGCCACTGCTGCTGGCTCTGAGGTGTTTGTTTGGAAAGCTGATTTCTAGGAAGGGTCTGTGACAAAGTAAAACTGTTCCCATGTTCTTTCTCCCATGTAGTTGACAGGGATGTCCAGGAAAGGTACAGCTCATAATCACAGGAGTTTTCTGCTTGCCATTATCTTTTTCCTGGTGCAATGTTGTATTTGTGAAACTGACACTCCTGACAGGAAAAATTAATATCTGTGTATTTACCAACTCAAGTTTTGGCTCAGAATATTAAGAAAAGAAAAATGCTGATAAAGGCAAACATGGTTGTTATTATTCCCATTAGTAAATTAGGTCTTGGTGTGCTGGAAGCTTCATTTGTATTGATCTGAGTGGTATAAATGTCACTAAACACAGTGACACTTGTGTGCTGTACTTGTGGTTATTGCTGGGGCTCTCTTTGGGAATGGCAGTGAGTAATTCTTTAACCTGCTGAGTTTCTTTTAGTGGATATGGATAGTTTAATACACTTGAACTTTATAACAAATGACAGCTCTGACCTGGGATAAATTCCTAATCTTTATGTGAATTGACAGTGCTGGGAGAGAGCTGGGCAGGATGAATCACAGTGCTGTGTCTGACGTGTGTAAGGAGGTGATTTTAAATGACTAATGACTTCATCTTTATCCCAAAAAGTTCTCCGAGGCTGGGGTGGGAAGGAAGGAAGTGGGAAGGGAAGATGAAGTTGCTCTTGTAAAGGCTGTGTGATAGCAGAAATAACTCCATGTAAGAAACGTTAGATAATTATTTTGTGATTTCCCCTCTTCTTCTGTTCAGATTAATGGTGCAATGTAGGAAACCTCTGAAGGTTTCCGATGAACTGGTGCAACAGTATCAGAGTAAAAACCAATACCTGGCAGCTGTAGCAACAGAGGCTGACCAGGAGCCTGAAATCGATCCTTATGCCTTTGTGGATGGGGATGTGGAATTCCTGTTTCCTGACAGCAAAAAGGAGAGGCAGAACATGGAGAGGGAGGCCGGGAAGAAACACAAGGTGAGTGAAAGAGCGAGGATACACTCGGTGATGAGATTAAACCAGATTGCTTTAGGCACCAGACCCGATTGAAATCCCTCTCTGTTTGTTTAGAAGGGAATTTAAAAATATTGTGTTCTAGCAGAAATGCTCCATGAAACGAAGCAGTGTGTCTCAAACTGCACCTGCCGTTTTTGTGACACGGGGGGTGCTGTTGCAGGGGGTTTGTGGGTTGCACTGGGAGGGCACTGCTGGATCACAACACACATCTCTGGCTCAGTGGCTTTCCTGTGGAAACAGGTGATGGCAGGTGCTTGGGGAGAGAGGAGGAACGAGCCCAGTGCTGTGCTCCTGAGTGGGAAGGTTTGGGGGTAGGTGAGGTGAGCCCTGACCAGTTGCCTGGACAGTGAATTGCAATGTTTTTTAGGGGGCTTTTTTGCACTTTAGCAGAGCTACACAGGACTTGTACTGAGAGCAAAAGTGCACCCTAGAGGAAAGGAGCAGACCTAACTGCATGGGGAGCTGGGGCATGAAACAATTGGCTCCTTAGGCCTGTGTGTGTGTGGGGGTGCCCTCCTGGCAGCACCAGTCCCGTTCAGTACCATGTGCAGTTACTGTGCAGGTTTGATAGCAAGTGTTTTTCAGGGAGCTGTTGTGGCAAAGACCCACAAGTGCTTTTTAGATTTACCCCAGCACTACACCTGTGCTGTCTGTACCCCAAGCTTTGTTCTCCCTGAGCAGGTGCCACTGCCAGCCCCCAGAGTGCCCCTGGCTGAGCTGGCAGGGGAGCAGGAACCTGAGACTTCCACAGGCACAGGATTCCCTCAGGGAGATGAAATCCCTCCCCACCTCCAATTAATTTAAGCAAACTTTTCTCTCCTGTTTTAATAGGCTGAGGATGGGACATCCAGTGTTACAGTTTTATCCCATGAAGGAGAGGATGCAATGTCTCTGTTCAGTCCTTCTGTCAAGCAAGGTAAAGAGGCTTTTTTTCCTCTCACTTTTAATTGTGCTGTGTTAATGACATCTTGAGTAGTCAATAGATTCTAACAGGTGCAAAGTTTTGTGGTTTGTATTTCCTTGCCCCTTCAGTCTGCTTGGAACACTTCTTTGTTGCTTCTTGCAAATAAATGTGGTTTTATTTTCCTCATTAGTAAGTCAGATACTGGTGTGCTGCAAAAAAAAATCTAAAATCTGAGTGTTACAAAATCGAAGGGCCCTCCCCACTGTGGATGAGTGGAACCATGGGCACACTGCTCCCCTTTTCCCTGCAGCTGTGGAAGTGGTGGTGAGCAGTTTGCAGTGCAGGTGTCTTGCCTGTGATGTGTGATGTGTGTGTCTCTGCAGATGCCCAGCGAATCGCTGCCCACGCCCGCACTGCGTCCACCAGCCTCTTCCACGAGACAGACCTGGTGGTGTCCTACACCGACCTGGACAATCTCTTCAACTCAGATGAAGATGAGCTCACAGTAAGGAACCAGTCTTGTCTTTTTGTGGTTTAGGGCTTGATTTCTCCTTTTTTTTTTTTTTTTCCCCTGGCATTTGTAGAGAGGTTGCAAAACACGGGTGTAAACAAGTGCTGTGGCTCCTCAGTGTCAGACGTTCTGTTCTGGTTGACTCACACAGTGGGATTTTTGATGCAAACAACCTTTTGATCTTATTTCCTTACAATCCACACAGCACATGCTGCTAGAATGTACCTGTAGTTATAACTTTACAGATTCAGCAGGTCCTAGTGCTCTTCTCCTGTGGTCTGGGTTCTGTTTAACTGGTTAATCAAGGTAATACTGAAACAAAACAACAACTTCTGAGGGAGAAAAGGCATTTAACCATGTGGACATTGTGCCAAATAAGCTGCTTCACTGCAGCAGCTATTATCTTGAAACAGTTTCTCTTGCAGTCTCTGATGGCTCTGAATCCATTATCTTTCCAGTTTCTATTTCAATACTGTTTGTAATCAGTTGTCTTTTCTGAACTGTGCTTTGCTCCATGCTTAATCCTAAATCCCCTTACCCAGACAAAATGCCCATCAACTTTAATGGGAGCTGTAGCTGAGTAAGGGCTGAAGGATCTTAAAGCCATCAAAGGTCATCAGTATGTAAAGGAAGTGTGTGTGCTCTTAACATGAGGACTCATATTCTGTAGACATTAGTACTGTCTAAATATGGTCAAATATATCTCTTATTCCTTTAATTTCAACAGTTTTTCTTCCCTGTATCTTTTGTTCCAGGAGTTGTGTTTTTCTCTGTCCTTTCTGTTCCTGTTGATGTGGTAACACCAGTGATGTTAGCATGGCTCTGGGAGTGTGTGTGGTTTGTTCTGGCACACTCTGGGCAATGCTCTAGCTTTTTTGCTGTCTGTTCAGGTGCTGAGAATTATTTTATAGCTGATTTTATTGCAATGCTTCCCCCTCAGCCTGGATCTAAACGGACAGTGAACGGCACTGATGACAAATCCAACTGCAAAGAGGCAAAAGCAGGAAATCTGGACCCACTGTCATGCATAAGTAAGCTTTGTTTGTGTTTTTTTTTTTTTCCTAAAGAGAATACTAGCTCTAAACATTGGCCTCTAATGTGTTGTGGGAATTTGGAAATGTACCCTGCATTTGCCCTTCTGAAATTTTGAGACACAGGAAACACCTCAGAATGTTTTCACGCTCTAAAGTTGATTTCTAATCTGCAATTAGGCACTGCAGATCTCCATAAGATGTATCCAACCCCACCTTCCTTGGAACAGCATATTATGGGGTTTTCCCCAATGAACATGAACAACAAAGAGTATGGCAGCATGGACACTACACTTGGAGGAACAGTACTGGAAGGGAACAGCTCTACTGTGGGGGCTCAGTTCAGGATTGAAGTAGATGAGGGTTTCTGCAGCCCCAAACCTGCTGAAATAAAGGTGAGTAGTGCTGAGAGTCCTGATCAATGCTTGTAAAGGTTGCTGTGCAGCTCATTGCTTAAATCTGAATGGGAATGTTGGGAAATGAAATACAATTTGTGACTTGTCCTGCTTTGTACTGGGGGAGGTAAAATTCTTTCTAGTATTTTCCCAGTTAAACTTCAAGGAAGAGTGAAACATAAAGAGCCATCAGTGAGCTGCAGAAATGCATTGCAGTCACTGCAGGTCACTGTTGCTCTGTGTTGGTCCAGTGCCTTCTGGAGGCCCATGGGTGTGGATATTGTGTATGCACATCTCAGCTTTCTCTTGCAGCTCTGTCAGGGTTTGTATGAAAGAGCTGCTGCTTGAACTTAGCCATAGTTTTGCAGAAGCATTTGAGCTGCTGAAGTGATCTAATTAGACACTAATGCTTGCCCATGTGTGACTTGCAGGATTATTCTTATGTTTATAAACCTGAGAACTGTCAAGCTTTAGTGGGATGTTCCATGTTCGCGCCGCTGAAGACGCTTCCCAGCCAGTGTCTTCCTCCCATCAAACTGCCAGAGGAATGCATTTATCGCCAGAGCTGGACTGTGGGAAAGCTGGATCTGCTCCCTCCAGGCCCTGCCATGCCATTCATCAAAGATGGGTATGACCTGTGTGGGAGCTTTGGGAGGGGGGCAGTTTGGCACCCTATAGGAAATGCCCCATAATATTTACTTGGGAAATCAGTAATGAGAAGTGTTTGTGGACACACCGTGTTTATACACACTGACAAGGGTCTTTAAAGAGATCCTTATGGTTAAACCTGCTGTGAGAGGCTTCTTCTCAAATAGCTTCTTAACTCTACAAACCTTTTATTCCTTTTAAAGTTTCTTGGGGAAGCTTAATGGTGCAAGTCCAGGTTTAATAAGTAATGAAGTTGGTAACAATCAGGATAAATGTAAACCTGGGTCTTTGTTTTGCAGTGGTGTAGTAGGTACTGTAAGGGCTTAGTAGGTGGTGCTGCTGTTCCTTAAATTATTTGTCCAAGTAGCAGCAATGTCAGCTGTGCTGGGACTAGGAAAACATGCCCTCTGGTTGGGAGCTGTGCCCCCTGTGCCTGTGTGTGGTCACAGCACTGCAGGGGCATTTCTGTGCCCACACTGCATGGGGAGGGTCTTGTTGGCAGCTCTTCTTGAGGAAAATATTCATCCCTTTTTCCCTTCTGCATTGGTAGCTGGTATAAATGGATTAGGTAACAAGGATAATTCATAAAATTATATGAATATTAAATCCTGGATTAAATACTGATGTTTCTTCTGTTAAGGTCATTCATAAGCAATGTTTCCAGGTCTCATTAGCCTTATAGGTCTTTGATGATACTCAGCTGCTTAGGAAAGAAAATGTTAAACGTTTCCAGGTGATACTTCCTTGTGGATTCAGCTGAGTCTGCTATTGATAGACCTGGTGTATTTTCTTAGTGTGTGTCAACACACATGTAAATAAAACATGAATAAAAAAGGTGTCCTTTAGACTCCATACAACCACAGAATTTATAATTTATTCTGACCACACTTGTTTCCTGGGAGCTTTGTGCAAAGGAGGAGATGAGAGGAGGCAGGGAGAGATTCTTTAACAGTGCTGTCAGTGGGAGTCCTGCAAAGTCATTTAGAACAAATGCTCTTGAGGTTCCTTAGGGAATGAAAATCTTGCTGTGGATTATGAAAGACTAGCTTAAAAAAGCAAATATTAATTAGGAAGGTCCTTCCTTAGACATCGTAAGCCTTAGACTTCAAACCCAGTGTGCTGTGTACTCAAAGCCTGTCCTTCTCCCTGTGCTGCCGGCAGTGATGGAAGCGCCCTGGACCAGGAGTACGGCCCCGCGTACACCCCGCAGACCCACACCCCGTTCGGGATGCCCCCCAGCAGTGCCCCTCCCAGCAACAGCGGGGCTGGGATCCTGCCCTCCCCCTCCACGCCTCGCTTCCCGACCCCTCGCACCCCAAGGACTCCCCGCACGCCGCGCGGGGCCGGGGGCCCTGCGAGCGCCCAGGGCTCGGTGAAGTACGAGAACTCGGACCTGTACTCGCCGGCCTCCACGCCCTCCACGTGCCGGCCCCTCAACTCCGTGGAGCCCGCCACCGTGCCTTCCATCCCGGAGGCACACAGCCTGTACGTCAACCTCATCCTCTCCGAGTCCGTCATGAACCTCTTCAAAGACTGTAACTTCGACAGCTGCTGCATTTGCGTTTGCAACATGAACATCAAAGGTGCTGATGTTGGAGTTTACATCCCCGACCCGACACAAGAGGCCCAGTATAGGTGTACCTGTGGTTTCAGTGCTGTTATGAATAGAAAATTCGGCAACAGCTCCGGACTGTTCCTGGAGGACGAGTTGGATATTCTGGGGCGGAACACGGAGTGCGGCAAAGAGGCCGAGAAACGCTTCGAGGCTCTCCGAGCTACTTCCATTGAGCACGGCAGCGGGGGGCTGAAGGAGCCCGAGAAGCTGCCCGATGACTTGATACTGTTGCTGCAGGATCAGTGCACCAACTTGTTCTCACCCTTCGGAGCAGCAGATCAAGAGGCCATTCCCAAGGTTGGGGCCGTCCCCAGCACGGTACGTGTGGAAGAAAGGGATTGTTGCAATGACTGCTACTTGGCCTTGGAACACGGACGGCAGTTCATGGACAATATGTCAGGAGGGAAAGTTGATGAAGCACTTGTGAAAACTACTTGCTTGCACCACTGGTCAAAAAGAAATGGTAAATACCAAAACCAACTTATTTTCTACTTGTCCACCTGTTTTTTGGGTTTGTTTGGTTTTTTTCCAAGGTTCCTTTTTTGTGGTTTTCCTTTGTGAATATCGGAAGCTTAAGACTGTTTTTGCCACCTGCATGTTTGTGCAAACTTTTATTTAGTGATGTTCAGAATAACCAGTCCTTTTGCCTTCTCTTCTGGTACATCAAGCAGAGTAAGGCTGTGGCTGCCATCAGTTGTAAATTCCTAATGTATATTTGAAGTGCAACACGAGAGCACTGTCACTGTCCAAAATGCTTCCCTGGGTTTGTCCTTTAAAGCAGCTCTTGGGGCCTGGCTCTGCAGAGGCTCAGGGGTGATGCCTGTGGGAAGTGCAGGGGCTCAAGTGGCCACTGTGGCAGAATTAAACAACAGCTCCGATTCACTTGCCTTCCCCCTTCTTTAAAGGGGAGGGGAGGCAGTGGGCTAATGGCACGTGTGGCAGAAAAAAGGCATTCCTGTAGCTTCACTGTATGTTGGATCTGCTGGAGATCCTTGGGATTTTCCTTCTGGGGCCTGACTGATGAGGCACTGTCTCATGGAGTGCCCTTTATTGTGTGTACTGCATCCCTCTAACAGTATTGTTAAGTAGCAGCTCAATGGGTGAGGGGTGAAAGGCAGAGTTATGCCTCCCAGGTAGCTGAATTCACAGTGGTGATGAGGATGAGGAGCATTGACAGGGCCCTGTTCACGTGCCTCACTGGGGATTCACTTGGAAAGCCCAGCTGTAGATAAATGGATGTTTTCAGCACCCAGGAGAAGACTCGGTGTTACTGTGACCTTGGTGTTTGGCATAAAACGCTCTAAGAATACTTTGAAACAGAAGGCTTGGAAACTGTAGCCATACCAAATGTCGTGTGGGATTTTTTTTCTGTACCCGAAATGGCCCAGTGGTGGCACACGATGAAATGGGCTGAGGCTGTTTGAGCTCCTCTGGCCTTCTCTGGAGTGAGCACTGGGTGGCAGTCTGCAAACCCGCCTTTGTTGGGAGGGGAGCTGGGATTTAAGGGGTCTGCAACTTGTTTGGGGGTTTTTGGGTTGTTGTGGTTTGTTGGTTTGGCTTTTGTTTTTATTTTAGGGTGTTTTCCCTTAGTTTAACTCATAAGATGGGAGGCTTCCAATGGGAAAACCTGTAGAGAAAAAAAATTAAACAAAAGATCCATCCATGTTTTTTTTAAGTGGCTGAGAGGGGAAGAGGGAGAGCTGTCAACCAGTGTGTGCTTAAGTTTCTCCATGGTGGCCTTCGGGGGGTTTCCAAAGGGGCTGATGTTGTTTCAAGTGGAGGTTGTGCCCATCATTTGGAGGCTCCCGGGCTGTGTGTGGGGGGCTCTGCCTGCCTGACGTGCTGTGTCCTTGCAGTGGTGGATGTGAGCATGCAGTGTTCCCAGGACATCCTGCGGATGCTCCTCTCGCTCCAGCCCGTTCTCCAGGACGCCATCCAGAAGAAGCGCACGGTGCGGTCCTGGGGCGTGCAGGGACCCCTCACGTGGCAGCAGTTCCACAAAATGGCTGGGAGAGGCTCCTACGGTAACGAATCCATGGAATCCCCTCTGCTCCCTCTGCCACCAAACCCCCGGGCTGGATGCTCTTCAGCCTATTGGAATTCTAAACAGCACTTGACCTTTCTTTACACTAACGAGAGCTATTAGACAGGGGAGAATTCTTCTCTTTAGAAAAACACAAAATATTTATATTCCTTAAAACAGTCAATGAATTAAAGATGTGCATTTAAAATTTACAACTTCACTTGCACTGTTTGTACACACCTGACACTTCACCCGGTGAGGGACTGAGATTGCAAAGATGGGTTTAATGTTAAAAACAGAGCTACTGCTCAGGGTTTTTCCTACTTAAAATTCTTTCATTCAAAAGAATTACCCTATTTTAATTACTCTGAAAAGAGCGTAGTTAAAAATACTGGGTTTGAAAGGCTTGAAACAGTGTGTTTCATTGCTTGGTGGCTTCAGAACTGTTCAAGATCTGAGGTTTTCCAGGTGTTGTCTCTGATAAATATTTGGAGTGGCCAACACGTGATGCACATTTCCAGATAAAGGTGAATTTTATGCACTCACGGTTTAATGACTTCATTAGCATATGAGATTGATTTACCACTGTGTACAAGAGTGACCTTTCACCAGCAGATCTTCTGGAGCTATATTTAGAACATGGCAATTACACATTTACAGTACATGTAAACGCACGTTCTTAAGTTTGTTTCCTTCTCTGGCCCTTTACATATCTGCTTAAAATATTTACAGTTGTTCCCTGTCTTTGGTCCCTGATTGCTTTGGCTCCCCGGGGAAAGGCTTCCTGGACAGTCCAGATCTGCTCCTGATTGTGAACTAATAGCAACATTAAACACTCTACAACTTCTTTTCGAGGCCTTGAGAGCTGTAAAATGACAATAATTAGCAGGTTTTTTGCAGAGGGTTGGATCCTACACTCAGGGTTTCCATTTGGATGCGTTAAAATGAGAACTCTGGCACTGATTGTCAGTGCTCCTTCCTGGGAGATGCTGGGAACTGGTGGCTGTGCTCTTCCTGTTTCCTAGAAGCAGGGGGTTCATTTTAAGCGTTCTGCTATATTGGAAAATGTGTCTGGCTTTTCCAGGAACTGACGAGTCCCCGGAACCACTGCCAATCCCAACGTTTTTGCTGGGATACGATTACGATTTCCTGGTGCTGTCGCCGTTTGCTTTGCCGTACTGGGAGAGGCTGATGCTGGAGCCCTACGGATCTCAGAGGGACGTTGCCTATGTCGTGGTGTGCCCGGAGAACGAGGCTCTGCTCAACGGAGCCAAAAGCTTCTTTAGGGATCTCACTGCCATATACGAGGTATGGGATTTGCAGCACTTTGCAGGGAAATGGATTTGTGAAAGGCTGTTTCTAATACGTGCTCATGACGACTTATCAGGCTTGTCTGAGCTGATACAAACGCTGTACAGAATGTTATCTCGGGAAGCTGCTCGGGAGGATTTTGGGAATGGGCACTTGGAAGATAAGGGCTGTTTGTGCTGCTCCCCGTCAGTGAGCGCTGTTTGCAGAGCCTTGTCTGCCAAGCGCCACTCAGTGGCAAACCCCTGTATTGCCACGTTAATTGTTTTGCCTCCATTTAATTCATTAATTACATGCTTGGATTGTGGTAAAGGTTAGAGTAGATGATGTATCAACCTGCCTGTTTGCATTTAGGGAAGCTCTGAAAATAAAGCATAAAATCGCTGTACAGTATTCCAACCTGCTGTAATTTTCAAATGAAAACGTTGCTTTGGAATGTCATGACTGAGCTGAGAGTTCTCTGGTATATCCTCTGTGTGGTACTGAAGAGTTTTGAAGGCTTACTGACCCCTTGCCCTCCCCTGCTGTTTGCCCTCTCTGCAGTCCTGCAGGCTGGGGCAGCACAGGCCCATCTGTAAGTTACTGCCTGACGGGATCATGAGGGTCGGCCCCACGGCCTCCAAGAAGCTCTCGGAGAAGCTGGTCACAGAGTGGTTCTCCCAGACAGCCAATGCCAACAACGAAGCCTTTTCCAAACTCAAACTCTACGCTCAAGTTTGCAGATATGAGCTGGGTATGACTTCTTTTTTAGTCTTTCTTATCTCATACTGTTACCACTTACCCTTTTCCAGTAGAAGAGAAGAAACCATGGTTTGTTGTCAGATTGTTTGTGGCAGTTTTGTGGTTTTAAGCTTGGAGGGGAAAAATCCAATCCCCCCTATATTTTAATATGTGCTAAAATGGCCTCTTCTCACCCAGCAGTGCCTTTAGGGAATGTTGCTGCCTGACAGGACTTTGGTTGTCTTCTTGTGTTGGTGACTTGGATCTGAAGTAGTGATTTCCAGCAGTTCAACACAGCTGGAAAAAAATATTTTAAAAATAGATTTCTGGATATTTCTTAAAATATTCTTATGAAAATATTACAATTTGTAGATGTAATACAGGTATTTTAATTTGTGAGGTGAAATGTATGCTCAGGGTTTGCTTTCTGTTTTAAGTGTAGATTTGCATAGGTGACATGAGCTTTCAGAACAGCTCTGATATAAAATTTATGCTTTTTTCCTGGTTTTAGGTCCTTACCTTGCTTCTCAGCCCTTGGACAATTCTTTGCTGTCCCAAACCAACCTGGTCCCTCCCTCCAGCCAGCCGGGCTCTGCTCTGCCCCCAGTGCCAGCCGGCGCTGGGAATCCCAACCCTCCGGCGTCGGCTCCTGCAGCTCCCACCAGCAGCACCATTACAGTGACATCCAACAGTGCCATGTCTTCTGCAGCCACTACAGCTAATTCCACGCTGACCACCACTGCCCCGTCCTCCTCCTCCTCCTCTGCCAGCCTGGGCAGTGGCATTCCCACGAGCAAGCCTTCCTCCTTCCCCCCCTTCAGCAGCATGAGCAGCAGCAGTGCTGCGGCCCTGCCCGCCCAGGCTGCACCCGTGCAGAACGGGCAGGCGGCGGGGCAGCAGCAGCAGCCCCCACTGCAAACTGCAGCCATGCCCGGGGACACGACTGCAGCCCCTGCACAGCCCCACCCGGAGGTTTCTGAAAGGTATGGCACTGCACACTCACAGCTTCACCTGCAAAACCCCTCAGCTCAGCCCGTGGGAACCTAGTGAAGTGCCCTTGTAAAATTCCTGTATTTATTTTCTTGTCACCAGGCTGCCTTTTAGGGAGAATGACAGTTTAGTTATGGTGGAGCTGAACTTTCTGGCTCCAGTTGTAGCTGCAGTTCTAATTGCATCTCAGTGTCTGCTGCGGTACAGAAATAAACTTTCTTTTTTTCCTTATCTCTCTAAAGAGAGAAAAATTACCAGAATACTCATGTCTATATTTTAAAGGGCTGGGGAGTGGGGGAGAAATAGATAATTGGCACCATCTCAGAGTTCTATTTTCTGTAATCAAAGTTATAGAAGGGAATACAGCTCTTACTGAGAGACTGGCCTTGTAGATATTCTTGTTCCCCAGTTAAGCAATAGTTGAGCTACTGTAATAAAACATGCTGAAAGAAAGACAAGAGATCGAGAGTTACTCATAAGCTCACTTACAAAAATGAAAAAGACTGTTTCTTGCACCACAGTTGACTCAAAGGTATTTCAGATTAATATTTGACAATTTGGTCTCAGTTTCAAAGTAAAAATAAATCTTTATAAAACTCAGCTTTTTGTAACTGGTTACAAATTTCCTTGCCAGCACTATGGATCGTGATAAAGTCGGAGTCCCTACAGATGGAGATTCACATGCTATCACCTATCCACCTGCAATTGTAGTTTACATCATTGATCCTTTTACCTATGAAAAAAAGGATGAGAACAGCAGCTCATCCAGTCTGTGGACACTTGGACTTCTGCGCTGCTTCCTAGAGATGGTTCAGGTCCTTCCTCCGAACATCAAGAACATCATTTCTGTGCAGGTGAGCTGACTCTCCCAGAAAGGTGCTGGCCAGAGTGTCCTTGGCTTTGGCTGTGTTTTGGGGGGATAACACCCTCAGGGTGACAGTTTTTGTGCTTTTCAAACATTACTTCCAGCTCTGCAGCTGTTAAGTCTCGAGGGTTACAGTGTTCAGAGCAGTGTGGGTGCAACCAAAGCCAAATCCTGTTGTACATTCCAAACTCATCAGTCTTATCTCAGAGGAAATGTAGTGCCCACTGCCATGATGAGGGAGGTTTAGGAAAGCTGCTGGTCCCCCCTGTGGGCTCCAGGCAGTGCTCCTTCCCAATAGACACCCCTCTGCACTGCTGGCAGCACTGGCACAGCTAGGTAGCAGAGGGCAGCTCTTGGGAGGAGTCACTAAAGTTATTTTTTCCTCTGAAGAAAAGTTTCATTGAGAATAATTTCTTGAAGATGTACATAGCTTTGGAAGAAGTGAGACGAGTCATGAAGCAGAGAAATTTGATTGCAAAGTAAAATTCAAAAAGCAGCATGCCCAAATTCTATCTCAAAAGCAATTTAATGTAATGATGAAACAGTGGTTTACTTTTCCTCTCCTCTGATCTGTTCTAGATTGTCCCGTGCCAGTATCTGCTCCAGCCTGTGAAACACGAAGACCGGCAGATTTACACTCAGCATTTAAAATCTTTGGCATTTTCAGCTTTTACTCAGTGTCGGAGGCCTCTCCCAACTTCCACCAACGTGAAAACTTTAACTGGCTTTGGCCCAGGTTTAGCCATGGAAACTGCTCTCAAGAGCCCTGATGTGAGTATTGTGAAGGGATTGTGTAAATATGCAGATCAGAGAGAGGTCCCTGTTTATTAAACAACCGGCCTCTTTCATGTCCACTGAGTAGAGTTGTTAGCAAGAGCTGCTGCCCAAAACTTCATTGTCTATTCTGTCATCTTTGCAGAGACCTGAGTGTATTCGGCTCTACACCCCTCCTTTTATACTGGCTCCAGTAAAGGACAAGCAAACAGAACTGGGAGAAACCTTTGGCGAAGCTGGCCAGAAGTACAACGTGCTTTTCGTAGGTTACTGTTTGTCCCATGATCAGAGATGGCTTCTTGCATCCTGCACAGACCTCTATGGAGAGCAGTTAGAAACCTGCATCATTAACATTGATGTACCGAACAGGTAAGAACCAAACTGATTGAGTCATTTGTAGAATGTGGGTCTTGTTTCAACCCTTGAAGAATTAGTTTGGGTTTGATGACTTCTGTGGACTCGCTGTGTTTCAACCCCTGGCTAAAGCAAATGGGTATTTTCCATATTATGTGCATATTGTTTGAGTTAAATTTTTAGAAGGACATTATTTAGTTTCATGTGCTTTTTGACTGTTACTGTATGTGTGTTTGTACCTCCCCTCCACACTTACTGGCTTTTGCCATCAATGTTAGAACACGATTAATTTAAAAACCCCAAAGAAACCGAAATTGCAACTGATGTACTACAATGCCAACACTCTTGGGTCCTGTGGATGTTCAGGTTAATAAAAATAAGTTCCAAATGTGGCATTAAACCCACCTTGTTGCAGGTGGGTTTGAGCTTTGTTTTCCCTTCTTTCTCACTTCTAGAGCTCGCAGGAAAAAGGGCTCTGCCCGCAGACTTGGTCTTCAGAAACTCTGGGAGTGGTGCCTGGGACTTGTGCAGATGAGCTCTTTGCCATGGAGAGTTGTAATAGGTCGTTTAGGAAGAATAGGACATGGGGAATTAAAAGGTAACATTAGCATTTGTTCGGCTCTAAAACTTGATTTGAAGCTTTAATTTTTCAATAACATCAAGTGTCTGTCCCTGTTCCAAGAAGAAAAAAACATAAATAATTCTAGAGTTCCTTTGTGTATTTTGTATTAACAGACCTGGTGCTTGCACCACACACTATGACATGTAAGACATCTGTTCTGCAGCAGGAACTGTTCTAGACAAACCCATGTCCTTTGTGTCCTCAGACTGGAGCTGTTTGCTGAGCCGCCGAAACCTGCAGTCCCTGAGTAAGAGACTCAAAGACATGTGCAGGATGTGTGGGATCTCTGCTGCCGACTCTCCCAGCATCCTCAGTGCTTGCCTGGTGGCCATGGAACCACAGGGGTCCTTCATTATTATGCCAGGTATGGTGAAGCTCTTTCTCTTTTTGGTACATGAACTGATAGCTGAGGCTTTGCAAAGCTGAGGAGACACTTGGTTTGTCCCCACAGACTCTGTGTCGACGGGCTCCGTGTTCGGGCGCAGCACCACCCTGAACATGCAGACTTCACAGCTGAACACGCCCCAGGACACGTCCTGCACTCACATCCTGGTGTTCCCCACATCTGCCTCTGTGCAAGTGGCATCATCAACTTACACCACTGAGAACCTGGACCTGGCCTTCAACACAAACAATGGTTCGTGCATTGCGTCTGTTCTTGCCTTAAAAACCAGCCAACCTAAACCCCCTCTATAATAAGAATAGACTGTTCATCCTATTGAACCATTTCCATTTCTATGGAAAATCACTGTATTTCAGAATGCATTGTTATATCCTGTATGTAGTGAAACTGTAGGAACTCACTGGTCTTGTTCTTTTTCAAGATGGAGCAGATGGAATGGTAATCTTTGACTTGTTAGACACTGGAGATGATCTTGATCCTGATATTATAAATATTCTTCCTGCATCCCCTGGTGGATCTCCTGTGCATTCTCCAGGGTCCCACTACCCCCACGGAGGTGATATGGGCAAGGTAACTATTGGAGTAAATGCAGGGGCGGGGGTGTGTGTGTGTTTTGTCTGGTTTGCCTCCATCTGCTAATTTCCTTTCATGGAGTGAAAGGTTGTGAATGACTTTGATATTGAACTGTCATGTAATGCCTGGATATTTCAAGATGCTTTGTGTTTCCAAAGCTACAGATAATCTCCACTGAGTTGGTGCTCTCCTAACACGAACCCATTCCCTGTTGTGTTGCAGGGTCAAGGCACAGATCGATTGCTGTCCACAGAATCTCACGATGAAGTCACCAATATTCTGCAGCAGCCACTGGCCCTTGGCTATTTTGTGTCAACTGCCAAAGCAGGTCCATTGCCTGACTGGTTTTGGTCAGCATGTCCTCAAGCACAAAATCAGTGTCCCTTGTTCCTTAAGGTACTGTACAGCCCCCATCCTGCCCAGGGATTAGAACTGGGAAACTGTTGTGTCTCTTGGGATAGCTCTGCTTTTGCTTCAGAGGATGTGAAATTCTTGAGATTTGGCTTTTTATGTTCACTTTTTTATTTTTTGGGGTGGGGGGAAGAAGAATGAATCATGAAAGTAGCAAATGTTCTGGAGGTTACTCGTGGTTTCTTCACAGTAGTCTGGACTCCTCTTTTTGGCTTTATGCTACAGGATTTTGTAAGAACAGGTTGAGTTTCTGGATGCCCGTGGGAAGTGGTGGTAGAGAGGGTGGTGCACAAGTGCAGTTTTATATCTCATTTGCACTGGGTGAAAAAAGTAATAATAAAAGAATCTCTTTCTGTAGTGCACAAAGTATAAAAGCTGGTTTTCCCCTGTTGGCTGTTGCCAAGTCATTGCCATTGTATCATCTGTCTGGATATTGTCTGATCCCCTTATCATTTTATGGCACAATCAAGACATCCTTGGCACATTTAAGGCACATTTGGTATGCAGGGAAACTTTCTGTATTGACATTGTTCACTTTTGACGTAAATCAGCATCTCTAATATTCTGCTTTGTTTTCCAATGATGCAGATACATCTTTTGCAGCCTTATTTGGGTCTGGATTGGTGGTTCCTCTTGGCCTAAGCTCAGCTGTGGCTTTGGTATAGGATATTATTTTGAAGAGAGGATTTATTATTTACCCTAAGCAGCTGTATATAAGAAATATAAATAGACCAGTCCTATGGAAAGCTATTGAACTTCCAAGTCTGTGTTACTAGACATCTTGGGCCACTTGAGTTGCTTTTTTAATAATCACTTAATGTAGCAAAGGGATTAAACCCCTGCCCTAAAATAGTACATTATTAGCACTGTACTTTTGGGAGAGACCTGTGTGAAAGGCTATAAGGAAAAGCTTTATATTCTGGTAATTCCTTGGTTTTGGCCTAAGGATAAGATTTGTTTTGGCTTTTGTGTCAGAGAAGGAAGGTGACTGCAAGGGACTGGTCAGCAATGTGGGGGGAAGGAAATACAGTGTAGTTGAACGAGGCAGTAACTTCTGGTTTCTTCTTCCTCCCTCAGGCCTCTTTGCACCTCCACGTGCCTTCAGTGCAATCAGACGAGCTACTCCACAGTAAACACTCCCATCCACTTGATTCTAATCAAACTTCTGATGTGCTCAGGTATTTATGATTGATCACTTGCAAAAATATTGTGCATTTCATTTCAGTGCTGCTGCAGTGAAGCTCCTTGTGTGTTAGTTTTCCCTTTGTGCTGCAGATATTCCTATTGCATCCCAGAGCCAGATAAATTGCTGTGTTTTAAGTGATTGTCACAGAACAGTGGAATTAAAACCAAACATCTCTAAGCCCTTCTTTCGCTAATCAGTGTTGAGTACAACTGCAAATGTCTGAAAGACAATGAGTTTCTCAAACTAGGAGAGGGTTTGATGTCTAACACAGAAGACAGTAACAGTTAAGCCAGAATTTTGCACAGCAATCTTGTGGCAAATCTGAAATGCTGAAGGAGGGAGCCCAGACTCCTGTAAACATGGGACACTTCCTGAGAAAACCTCAGATTATTTTTCTTTCTATTTTTTTAATATATGAACCTCTTGATGTGAATTAAGCATAGACAATTACAATGACAGTTTTCCACTGAAAGCAAGTTTAGCTCTCAGCTGCTTGTAATAATTGGGAAGACATGTTATTTCAGAACATTGGCAAACCTGTTTTATGTTTTTAATGCCAAAGAAACTGGATTATAGTAAATTAGGGCTGTAAAATCCTGGTGAGAGAATGTGTTGGCTTGACAGAAGGTTGTTTGTTTTTCAGGTTTGTTCTGGAACAGTACAATGCACTCTCCTGGCTAACCTGTGATCCTGCAACCCAGGACAGACGGTCGTGTCTCCCAATTCATTTCGTGGTGCTGAATCAGTTGTATAACTTTATCATGAATATGCTGTGATCTTCATCTGAATTTTGCAAGACAAAAATGAGGAAAAGGGATATTTCACTGCAGGACTAAGTTATAATTCTTCTCAGTGCAAATTGTTTGTGATGGGGTATGAATCTTGTTACTTCCAGCAAATATTGTTCTGACTTGTGAGAGGGGCACCCACTGCCCTGCTGTCTTTGAGTCACTGACTATGGGGGACGCTTCAGAATGATGATCAGAAAGTGTATTATAACATTTTTAGTAGCAAAATTAACCATTTTTCCCCAGCCACAGTATTTGTGAAGAGTAATGAGCCATAGTACCCAGTCATGGTTAATGCATTTTAAAAGCATGGAGATGAGAAGAAACATGAGGAACAATTAAGTTTCAACCTATGGCTTCAGAACATCAAGATGTTCTTGTATTGGATTATAGTACTTAGTATTCAAAAATGCCTGCATCTCTTATTTATTGTAAGTTTTTAAATGTATAAATTGTCTTATATTTCTTAACCTCTTTTATAAAAATTTTCCTAGAAGGTTTATACTGCCTTCTTGCTTTAAAGCAATTGGTCTAAAATATATGTAATCGTCTTAATTAAAAGTTGCAGTAGGTTGCTTTTAGAGTATTATTTTTTTGTAAGGGGTGGGTGGGGACAGTAAATTTGTATTGTCTTGATGTACAGTTTAATGGGGATAGAGGGGTTAATGTCCATACCATTGTGTGTGGGGGATTTACAGCTAAGCTGTAGTTGCAGAGTACATGTACAGTAATGAAGTTCACTGTGTTTATATAAATTGAAAAGGTACCGGGTCTTACAGCATTTTATATCACACCTTTACAGAGTAACAATGGCAATATATAAGTGATATTGTAGGTGGTTTAACTTGTAGTGAGAATAAAACGAATAAACTCTTCACCTGAAGTTTGTGTTATGGTTCAGGGCTGTGGCTGGATTCTCAGATGCCCTTCCAGGACACGAGTTTTACTGTTCCAAGAGTGTGTGTTGTGCACTGGTGTTCCCTGGATATTCCTGGCACTGTGCTCTCCGCATTGTTTGCTTCCACATGTGCGGTAAAATGCGAATCTGAGGCGGAACACACGGAAAACTCGGACCTTATCCAAAGTCTCCTGGAAGGCTGAAATTTAGCCCAGCTCTAACCATTTCACAAATGCAAAAATAGTCAATCTTGACTTTAAGATTGGTGTGTGTTTAACTAAAATGTGGTGTATATAGATTCTCAGTGAATTCTGGTATTCAGATTTTATTCCACTAGTCAAAAACAGCACGAAACCCTGAAGATTTTCCTTTTCCATGTAGTTTTGGCACTGTGGTGAAGGTCCCAAGTATCAGTGTCTGGCCTTCCCCGGGTCCCGTTTTCAGGCTCTGGCTGGGGCATGTGCCAAGGGGGCTTTGCCCTCCCCAAGGAAGGGACTGACAAACCACAAGGCTTTCCTAAACGTCTCCCTCTAGCTGCAGTCACCATTTTTTCTCCGTAGCTTCCTTCCTTTTTCCTAGCACATGCCAAATGTCTGATGCTGCTCTAAAATAGCCCCTACGGGTGCTGAAGGGCAGCTGCAGATGCTTTTTCTGGGTTCCTTATCTGACTGCCAGATGAAAAAGTGAACTCCTGCAGCGCTCACGGGAGCCTGTCACGATAACCCATGTCCTGGGTCTTAATACTGTCTGTCTCACTGGTTTAAACCTGTAAAGGAGCAAGTCTTAAGATCCATTTGTGCACCCACTGTTAATCCTCTACAAGGAAGAATTTGCTTGCATTTACCAAACTTGCTGTGCTCATGAAAAATCTCGTTTCGTAAATGCAAAATACCTGCCTGAGATGATTTTTCATATGAACAGTCTCACTGAATCGTGTACATACAATATTAGCAACTTTTCTGGTTTTGTATAAAGAAGTTGTACAATTGGTGATGAAAATTTTCAGTCGTTTCTTCAACACAACACGAGTGCAATCAGAAGTTAGCATATTTTGATAAATAGAGTTCAAAACTGGGTCTGTCCATGACTTTATCTCGGTAATGCACCGCAGATTAAACGGCACATTATTGTCTTACAGAAGGTTCTTTCTCATTTGCCTGAGATTTTTGAAGTGGAAAAGTGCTCCTAAAACTGGAATTTTCCAAGTGTATGTCCTTTCATTTTTGAGCTTTGTTGCTAAGTCGTCATTTTTAACCCTGGCTCAGTTAACCAAGTTCCAAGGGCTGGGTTTTGGTGTGGCTTTGTTTGTGTTAAATCTGACTTGTGTTCCTAAAGGTAAGTGAATCAGCTTCCTGAATGTTGGTGTAACTGTATTCTGTTACCTGGACCAGCCTTCCCTTTGAAACTGTCTTACTGTGAAAGCTGCCAGTTTCCCACTCCCCACCTCAAATGCAATTAAAGTAAATGATAATATTATAACCACTATAAAAGATGAGAAGGGCCATTTCTGGAGTGATAGTCACAGCTGGCAATGTACATATCAACCCTGCCAGCACCATGGAGCCAACTACTATATTGGGCATACTTTTTGTTGTTACCTACTTTCATTTAACTATTTTAAGTGCACATAATAGCTGGTTTATAAATAAAATTGTCACAATCCAGTAATTCGGGTTGTTTAGCAAGTACAAGCTTAAATAGTTGAAAACTTCAGCTATAGCTTTACAAAATGGTCTTGCAAGATGATGTTTCCTGGCAGTGCTTTAAGTAGCTGGGGAGGTTTATCTCCTCCAGTGAAAGAAGAGACTGAAGTCCTTCTATTCCAATTAAAAATATGTATTTTAACCCAGATATCACTGTATTTAAGCCTTTCAGTCACCTTTGACTCACTACTATTTGAATTAGGTTGCTGAAAACCCTGTTACTAGACCAGCAAGGCCACCAGCTGTACTTGTAACAACCCTTTTAAAGTAGCTGTAACATTTAGAACTTTCTAACATTCTCGGAAATAATTAAACATAAATGGATTTATATTTAAATCCTCAGCTATGTTCTTACCTAGCTGTCAGTTATGGCGCAGATTATTGTATTTCTATATTTACCTCTGATGGTAATTTTAACTTGGTGTGTTGCTATGAAGACTTGCCAATGTCTTTAATCAGGCACTATTTGTTAATACTGTAATATCATTATATTACGTTGCATTATTTTAAAGCTTTCAAAAATAAGAGTAAAACATTTTAAAAAAAATGCTATTGCACCATATAATTTGCTGCACAACAGTATGGCACCGCATATCAGTCTGTTTGGGTAGTAATGCTGCATAAACCTTGTTTGGATCTGGGTTTCTTTGGAGAGTTCATTCATTAGGTGACATTGTACAACGTTACTGTCTCTCAACCTCCAGCTGGGAAGGTGGTTTTGTTTTATTATGGGTTTTGTTGTGGTTTTATTTTTTTTTAAAGTAAAGGACCCAGGACTATGCTTCGTACTTAAAGGGTTTTTTTATTATTATTTGTGGGTGTACTTTTTATTTTCAGTGGAGTAAAGCTTAATTTACAGTAAAACTGGATTTGGGACCTACCACAATCCTCAGGGTCACTTTTTCAGGACGTTACTCATAGAGCTTTAGGTTTTTCCAAGTCAACTGGACATGAGGACCTTGCGGAGCACCGGGTTTGGAGGACGCAGCCTGTGGCCTCGTGACTGGACATGTCACCCTGCCCGGCCCATGGCATGGCTGGACACACCAGGGAGCCGCTCTGACACCACTGGGCACGGCTGGAGGCACTGGAGAGCTGTTCCAACACTGCTCTGGCCCAGCTGGGTGCACTGGGGAGCCGCTCCGACACCACTGGGCACGGCTGGAGGCACTGAGAGCTGTTCCAACACCGCTCCGGCCCAGCTGGGTGCACTGGGGAGCTGCTCCCACACTGCTGGGCACGGCTGGACACAGCGGGAGCCATTCGGGCACCACTGGGCACGGCTGGAGGCACCGAGAGCTGTTCCAACACTGCTTTGGCACAGCTGGACACACCGAGGAGCTGCCCTGACACTGCTCTGGTCCAGGAGCTGCTCCAATGCCTTTGGAATGGCTGGACAGGTCCAAGGGCTGCCCCAACACCTCTGGCACAGCTGGACAGGTCCAAGGGCTGCCCCAACACCTCTGGCACAGCTGGACAGGTCCAGGGGCTGCTCCAACACCTCTGGCACAGCTGGACAGGTCCAGGAGCTGCTCCACCACCTCTGGCACAGCTGGACAGGTCCAGGAGCTGCTCCACCACCTCTGGCACAGCTGGACAGGTCCAGGAGCCGCCCTGGCAGGGCTGGACATGCCAGGGAGCCTCGCACAGCCTGGGCCGAGCCGCTGTGGTACTCATCGTGACAAACACAGAAATAAAAAGCAATTTAAGGAACAAACACTATTGCTGCCGAATGCCATAAACACTGAGTTGTACAAATTGTGATCGAGGAAATGAAACATAAAAAAAAAAAAAAAAAAAAAGGTTTATACTTTTTAAAAAAACAAAAATAATTTCAAATGGAATAAATTATTCATGAAGCCTTGATTGTGGTGTGGGTTTATTGAGGGGGCAGGGGCCCCTCAGCCTTCCCCTCTTCAGCCTTTCTCCCTTAGGCCCTCAGCCTTCCTCCTCAGCTTTTACCTCCTCCTCCTCAGCCTTCCTCCTCAGCTTTTATCTCCTGCCCCTCAGCCTTCCTCCCTCAGCCTTTTCCTCCTCCTCCTCACCCTTCCTCCTCAGCTTTTATCTCCTGCCCCTCAGCCTTCCTCTCTGAGCTTTCACCTCGTCTTCCTCAGCCTTCCTCCTCAGCTTTTACCTCCTCTTCCTCACCCTTCCTCCCTCAGCCTTTACCTCCTCCTCCTCACCCTTCCTCCTCAGCTTTTACCTCCTGCCCCTCAGCCTTCCTCTCTGAGCTTTTACCTCGTCTTCCTCAGCCTTCCTCCCTCATCCCTCCTCCCCTCAGCCCTGTCCCCCCTCAGCTCTTTCTGCCCTTCCCACCCCTCATCTTTCACCCCCCTCATCCTCCCTCCCTTCGGCCTCTCCTCCCCAGCCCTTCCCACTCATCGCCTCCATCCTCTCTCCTCCCTCAGCCCCTCCCGCCGTGACGTCACTTCCCGCTTCCCCCGGAAGTGGCGGCGGGAGCCGGGAGGGACCCCTGAGGGGCCGTGAGGAGGCTGTGAGGGGAACCTGGGGAAACTGTGAGGGGAACCTGAGAGGGAGGCTGAGGGGACCGTGAGGGAGGAACCACCTTCCCCGTGAGGGAACCCTCAGGGGGCTCTGAGGGGGCCCTGAGCGCTGGGAGGGAGCTCTGAGGGAAACCTGAGAGGGCCGTGAGGGGACTTTGAGGGGGCCCTGAGGGAGCTGTGAGGGGACCGAGAGGGGGCTCTGAGAAGGGTGTGAGGGACCCTGAGAGAGCCGTGAGGGAAACCTGAGGGGGCTCTGAGGGACCCCTGAGTGGGTCTTGAAAGCTGTGAAGGGACCCTGAGAGCTGTGAGTGGACTCTGAGGGGGCCGTG